>CM071680.1:32552500-33152500 GCA_036553675.1 Solanum okadae
GGAGGAGGATAAGATGGTGTATGTCAGTAGAAGATTTCAAAAGATCATAAAGAAGCATGTGGGCTTCCAAAAAAAGCCTCTACCAGTAGAACTGCCACTACAAATGATCTATGCCATAAATGTGGCAAGCCTGGTCACTTAATGAGAGACTGCCTCAATCAAAGGCAGGAAATTCATGACACCGAACCTCGCAAGAGGGATCTGGTCCCAGATAATGTTCGGAGAAAGGTTCATGCTGATCAGTTGGTGAGAAAAGCCTTTGCTGTCTGGGGAGATGTTCAAGTGAGTCAGAATAAGATGTAGAAAGCCATAAGGATGTATCAATGATGACCATTGAAGATGATGAAAATGTTTTCAACTCCATTTTCTCCTTGATGGCTAAATCTAATGATGAGGAAGATCCAGATGAGGTAACCCTTTTTGATCTTAAAGATGATTTAGAAAAAAATTATGTTGAAAAATTAAGGAAACTTGCTGCCCTGCTTATTGATTCCGTTGATGAACGAACCACTGAAAACTTAATGTTAGATGAAAAATTGAGTTTGTGTGAGAATGAGAATTCAACTCTCATGTCTCAAGTTTCTAAAATGAGCTTAAGGATAGGTACTCTAGACACCAGCAATATAATTGTAGCGATCCTAAAAATGAACTCATGAAACTAGAGCCTTGTGTGTTGGTATATAGTTGCTAATCTTGTATAAATTCTTTAAAATGGTGTTAGAGGTCAGTTTGGTTGTGTTGGAGGTCAAACGTCAAGAGACGTCCACGACGTCTGGAAACTAGTCTTGTGTGTTCTAGTTGTTGTCCTTGATTTGGTGAGTTGGTTGGAGTCAAAAAACAGTGGAAGTGATCCAAGTGTCTAGATGAGCATGTTTAGGGTCAAAACGCCCGGGTACGACTCCCCAAGGACCACCCTAAGGGTCCTTGAAGAGGATCCAAACGCTGACCTAAAAGTTGTCAAAACCAGCAGCCATCCACGAGCCCCATTGACGGGGCATGGATTGCCTTCGTGAGTTGAGACTTAGTCTCCTCACCAAAGCCTCCCCAACGCACTATCTGAACCTTTTAACGAGCAACCAGGACGGGACGTCAATCCATCCACGGTCAATGGATGGTGGCCGTCAATTGGCATTGTGTTACTGTCCAAAAATCTGCCAAGCCAAGGATGGTTTGGTAAATTCCACCCTTGGCCAATTAAATGAATGGACGGTTGTTTTAATTTATTTTAGGTATTTTAAAGGCATTAAAGCATTTAAAAGGTATTTTTGAATTCATTCTTCAAATTAAAACTCCCAAAGACTTTCTCTCTCTAAAGTTCTCTCAAGTTCAAGGAAGAAGAAGGTGGAGAGATAAGGTTTCAAATTGAGGGTTCCTTCCACCAAATTTTTTTGGGATTTCATCAATTGAGGTATGGTGGCTCTTTATCTAAAGCTAGTTTTCTCTTTAGAGCCAATCTCAAATGAATTACAAAGTTTTCCAAAAGTTATGAAAACGCTTGTTTCTCAATTCTCTCAAGGGTTCTTGCATGAAAATGGTTTCAATGATTAAATATGTTGTTATTAATGTTTTGTTGAAGGTTTTTGAATGAAAAAAAACTCTATGAACCCTTGTCTTCCACAAAACCCTAGAATTTGCTTATGAAGTGGGTCTTTTGCTTATAATCAAAAGTTTATGAAATTGTGTTTGGATTGGATTGTATTGGTGACTCGTATGACTTTCTATATCTATCTATGATGATTTGTTGATGTATGGATGAATTGAGAGTTGTGGCCTTATGGGCAAGTTATGGATGAATTCTCTTGTGGTAAGTAAAATGGTTGGGACTTAAGTGTTGTTGATTATGGCTTTGGAGGATGGTAAGTTGGCTTAATCTCATATTATTGATATAATTGTTCTCTTTTGGTTTGATCCACTTATGGTGGAGGTGTTTAATTATGGAATGTATTATGGACATGGCCTTGAAGGGATTATCTATCGAATTAAAGTTTTATCAAGTTATGAAGTGTTATTGAACTATATGAAGGTAAAAATGTTAAGGTAGTCTTATGGACATAAGGTGATCTTGTATAAAGTTGTGACATCTCGCAAGTTGATAACTAGATCAACTAGGAAGTAGCTTAACAATTGGAAATAGTCATTTTTGGAAAGAATTTAAAACTCTGGAAAATTTGGTCAAGTATGGGAAAAAGTGAGTTTTTGGTCAACTTTGAACAGTCATAACTCCTAGCTCAGGATGATTTAGCTGTAGTTCCAATTATGTATGCAAAGCTTGTGGAATGATCTTTCCAACGCCGCCGAGTTTTCTTGATTCCGAGTTCGTATGAGTGAGTTATCCCCTTCAGAAGTTGGGCAGTTGGCAGGGAAGTCCGTCCAGAAATTTTAAGGGTATTTTGGTCTTTTCCCTAACCAATTCTTTAGGATATATTAAGGTGTTAGACTGATTTTAGATCAATTTTTCCCTTTTTAAAAGAGTGAGAGTGAGGGTTTGTGAGTAAAGAGGAGAAGAGGGGGAGAAAGAGAAGATCAAGCAAGGTTTCGTCAGAGATCGTCGTGGATATCGTCGGAGGTGATCCCTACTAGGTATGTGAGTTCATAGTGTTGGGTTGGTTCTTTCCCCCACACGCCAAACTCGTTTAATTTCGAGAAAAGATTGATTGTGTTTGTTGAAGTTGTTGGTTGTGATTGTGTTGAAGTTCTTGTTGATTTTGGGGCATGTTTCCGGTTGTGTTTCCGGGTTAAATCTATTGTATGTTGAGGGTTTTTATGACTCTAAGTGTTTGGGGATGGAACCATTGAAGTTAAGGAGGTTTAGAGTTGGAAAAATGAAGGAGAAAAGTTGAATTTTCGGGGAAAAGGGCTAGGGCGTCGCGCCAACCAGCGCACCCCAAAAGGGGCTCTGAAGCCCAGCCCTTGGGGCGGCACACCTAGCAGGGCGCCCAGCAGGCCTTCTGAGTTTTGTGGTCTGGCGCTCCGCGCCTCTCAGAGCGCCAAGGATGCCAAGCCTTCCCTTTCATTCCCCACTTTTTCATACATGTTCCTTGGTGATGTACCTATGTTTTATAGTTGTTTTAACCACTCTAAGGTACGTCTAAACATCAAGAACTCATCCATAAACATGTGATCATAGACCTTGAATCCATAATCCAATGCAAGGCGAGTTAGGATCAGAGTCAAGTGAAGTTAGAAGTCAAGTCTAGAAGTAAGTCAAAGCAAGATTTCAAAGTTGTTCAAGAGTCTTTATTGAACGTTTAACTTCATTTTAAGGATCAAGTTTCAAGTCAAGTAAAGAGTATAGAGTTTCAAGTTAAGTAAAGAGTATCGAGTTTCAAGTTAAGTCAAGAGTATAAAGTTGAGTTCATTTCTCAAAAGTTATTAGGGAACTAAGTATTCTCAAAGAAGTTTATAAATGTTTTTACATTTGAGTAAGAAAAGAACTATGTTTTCCAAGAGAGCCTTTGGGCTAAGCTTTGAGCAATTATCTCAAACTAAAGAAAGATATGTTTAAAACACTTATAAGCCAAAGTATTTTTGGGAGTAGTATTGAGCACCGAATTGGAGACGCAAGTTCATATTAACTCAACTCTCCATAAGAACCATGTAGCCAACATGGGACTTGACGGGTCATTCTTTTTAGATGATCACGTAAGTTAAGCTAGTGGATCCACTAAGTAAAGTAAGGTCCTATATCACGGAAAGGTATAAGATGGTCCTTGGGCAAAGTGAGGTAAAACATTGTATCATCACTAGGGCTCATAGTGGTAGTTGTCGGTTAAAAAATCTCCCACAAAAGTTATATTACTTTTATATAAGTAAAGTTGAGTTTGTTATTGTTTTATCTTTAACGAGCTAAGTTGTTTACATTGTTTTACAAGCTTTATATGTATTGCATATGTCTTATTGCTTTACATTTGAGTTCATTTATCCATGAGTCGAACAGAGCCAAGGTAATTGTTCTTTTGTACTCCTTTCAAGCTTAAGTTGTTGTTTAGCTTCCTAGCTCGCATACTCGTACATTCAATGTACTGATGCCAGTTGGCCTGCATCTTATGATGATGCAGACGCAGGTACCCAGGATCAGCATCCAGCACGCCGTTGATCCAGCTGAGCACTCCAGAGTCAATGGTGAGCCTCTTTGCATTCCAGAGGGCTCGGTTATTTTTTTTCTCTTAGTTTTGTTTTATTAGGATGTTGCGGGGTCTGTCCCAACATCCATCTCAGTGTTATAGAGGTTTCATAGACAGTCAGTCAGTTAGTATTGAGTCTCTCATCTATGTATATATGTAAATATTCTATTTTGAGACTCGAGTTACCTTTTTGGGCCAGATTTTTATCAGTTAAGTTGTTTTATGTCCTTGCATTGCTTTGAGTTATTCTGTTGAGTTAGGTTTCCACTGAGTTAGGAAAGCCAGGCCAAGGGTTCACTTGGGGGCCAGCAATGGTCTTCGAGTGCCGGCCACGTCCAGGGTGTAGGCTCGGGGTGTGACAAAACTGTTATTGCATTATGATTGAAAGTGTGATCTCTTTTAATGTTCATATATGTGATGATGTTAGACTATGAAGAGTCTCTATATGGTAATGTTGTGGCTTGCTTGCTAGAGTTAGATGTCCCTTCTTGTTACATGAAAGCTTATGGAATGAATGAATGTCTAGGATCGGTAGACCTAAGCATGGTGCCCTTTCTATGAATGATAAAAGAGGACTTCTAGGCTAAGCCTTGAATCGGTAGACCTAAGCATGGTGCCCTTTCATAAGTCTAGACTACTAAGTGAATGAAAAACCTTGAAGTGGTGGACCTTAGGGTGATGACCTTCTTCTTGTGTGAAATGATAAATTTAGAGTTAGTGGACCAGAACGGTAGAAAACCCTCTCTAAGAAAGTCAATGAGCTATCCTAATGAACCTTGATCGGTAGATCCTTGTGGTGCCCTTCTTGGTAGAAGTACTATGGGTCGGCTAGACTTAGTGATGGAGCCCTCTCTAGTACATACATGTGAATGAAATTACTCTATGGGAACTAAGGCTAAGCACCGAGTGGATATGGTTAAGAAAGTAGCCCTCTCCGAGTATGAGGTTATGGTACAATGAACTTCTTTGGATATCCCCTAAACCATGTGCCTACATGGGTTGCTTATTAGTTCTACCCTTGGCAAGTAGAACACCTTCCACGGAGTAGGGTAGACTCTGGATTCCATGCCTAGCTAGTATGGTCTATGTCGGTTAATGCCTATTCCCATCATGTGGGATGTGCACTCTAGTTATTGGATAGGTTCTACAAAGTGTAGGTGGTAGTATGGGATGCTATCTACACATGGCACGAGTAGGCCTAGAAGATGCTAAAGTGAGTTCCCTAAGTCTAGATGACTATTACGTGAAAGTCCCCTAATTGCTTGAATGTCTCCTAAAATGGTGTAATAAAGAACGTTGACTTAGCATGTTATATTGTAATGATAAATTCCTTATCTATGGTAACCCTTAGGAACACTTAGGTGTATATGAAGAGGTTGTATGGGCGGTCACTTCATGTCTCACTTAAGTGTGGCTTAGGGTGACTTGAGATAGAGGTTTCAAGATGATGAAAGGACTTACTTGACTATTATGTTTATGTGTTGTACATTGGTACTAGTTGAGTATGTCTATTATGTGGGTATTGTCTTATATGTGGATGATGACTTGAAATGTGTCTCTTATACTTGTGTTATAAAGGTTTTATCAAAAAATGGCATGAAAGCATTTATCTCAAATAAATGTCCGTTTTATCATGTTTTTGCATAGTCATCATACTTAGTACTTAATTGTGCTAATTCCATAGTTTCTCTATTTTCTACAAGTGTAGGTTCCGGCAAGTGAGCGGGTTCTATAGTAAGCTTGGGATTTGAAGTTCTTCCAAGATCTTGTGGTATGTCCTCATATGTCAAGGACAAGACTTTTCTATTATAGTTTTATGATAAGGTTCTTGTAATAGACTTAATAGACTTCTTTTGATTGTAAAGGGCTGTGTCCCTAGTATGTTTTCAGGTTTATGTCTAAGATGGCTAAGAGACTTAGTATTCCGCTTGTGTACTTTTATTTTAAAGAGTTTTTAATTCCGCACTATTTTATATATCTAATGTGATGAATGCTAAGGGCTTGTATAAGACCTCCAAGAGGTCGAATACGCATGTTACAACTTGGGGGTGCTCTCGGGTCGTGAAAATAACTCCTAAGGAGGATCCTGGTACTTCAGAGAGTGGAAAGAAAAAGCTTTAGCATCTTTGAGGAAGAATAGGACGAAAAGGTTAAAATTTTGGAGTCTAAGTTAGCTACTTCTCTTGAAACTAATTCCCAACTGAGAAAGGGTCTGAGTAGGATCATGGAGGAGCTAAGCCACTCTCTAAAGTAGATTGATTCCTCTAAGATACTCTCTAACCTATCCAATCAGAGTTTCAATGGAAAGAAAGGGATGTAATGTAGACCAATAAAACCTCCTTATAATCCTCATAGAAAATATGTGTTTGTATCTGACAATCTGTTGTGCACTCACTGTGGGTATAATGGTCACCTAAAAGAAAAGTGTGAGAGTCTGAGAAGAGCAAAAGAAAAGCATGTGAAATTTGTCAGATCTGAAAACAATGATAAAAGGGAACACAAGGGACCTGGTCCCCGTTATCGTTTCAATAAGAACACTTATCCCTCCTGGATAAGAAGGTTTCTTATTAAGCCTTTTGATAGTTATTGGGAACTCCGTTTGGAGTGGGTTCCTAAATCTAACAAGTGATTCTTATCCAGAAGAGAGGAAGGAGTCAGTGCTGGTACATGGACAGTGGATGCTCAAGGCACATGACTGGAGACACTTCAAACTTCCTCTCTTTGACAGCACACCAAGGTGGTGGTGTGTCGTTTGGTGGTGGAAAGAAGGGCTATATCCTTGGTATTAGCAGGATAGGGTGATCTGCTGATAATTCAATAAACAATGTACACTATATGGAGGATCTAAAATACAATCTTCCGAGAATTTCACAAATCTGTGATAAAGGAAATGAAGTCAAGTTCATGGTTGATAAATGTTTGGTTACAAGTCGCATTACCAAAAGGGTTGTCATGTCTGCTATTAGAGTTAAAAATATGTATGTTGTAGATCTGGATTCCATTGAGGGAGATGATCTATCTTGTTTAAGTGCTCAAACTGATGATGCAGATTTGTGGCATCGGCGACTAGGTCATGTGAGTACTTCATGCTGAACAAACTTGTTACAGGTGACCTGGTCCGCGAATTGCCAACACTAAAGTTTTGAAATGTCAAAGTCTGTGAGGCCTGTGCTAAAGGAAAACAGACTAAGTCATCATTCAAGGCCAAGAAGGGAGTCAGTACAACGAGACCTCTAGAGCTGCTCCACATGGACTTATGTAGACCTATTAGAATCCAAAGCAGAGGAGGTAAGAAATAAATTCTTGTCATTATTGATGATTTTTCCAAGTTCACATAGAACATGTTTCTGCGAACGAAAGATGAGACAGCTGGACAACTTATCATATTTGCCAAAGCTATCCAATTGAAGTTAAATGGCAAGATAGCCAGTATCAGATCTGATCATGGAATGGAGTTTGAAAACTATCTACTTGAAGGGTTCTGTGCAGAAAATGAAATCAATCACAACTTCTCAGCACCAAGAACTCCTCAACAAAATGGAGTGATTGGAAGAAAGAATAGAACTCTGGTAAAGATTGCTAGAACTATGTTGATCGATTCAGGACTTGCAATGAATTTTTGGGATGAAGCAGTTAATATAGCCTGCTATGTGACAAACATGTGTCTTATCAAATCTATCATCAAGAAAACACCTTATGATTTGTGTTGAATAGCGGAAAAGATGATCTAGGCAAGTTCGATGCCAGAAGTAATGAATGTGTATTTGTTGGGTATTCATTTACAAGCAAGGCGTACAGGGTGTTTAACAAACGAACTATTTGTGTTGAAGAAAGGATGCACGTCAAGTTTGATGAATTGGGTACAAGAAGTGAGAACAATAAAGACTATGAGGTTGAGGAACTGATGAACAAGCAGTAAGATGATCAGGGTACAAAAGAAAATGATGCAGAACACTCAGGAGAACCTGGTCCCTCAAGTTCATCACAGGAAACAATGTCTCAAAATCTTGAAGAAGGTAAAGGTGATTTTGATGCTAACAGAGAAGAAGAGATTACCAGAAAGTCCGGATGGAAGCATCAATCTTCACATCCACTGGACAATCTCATCTCTCCACTCGACTCCGGAATTCAAGATAGCTCTAAATCAAGAAATCTATTTGCCCACTCAACATTCATATCATACATTGAACCAAAGAACATTTTGGGTAACTTCGATGCAGGAGGAACTTCATCAGTTTGAGAGAAGCAAAGTGTGGCACCTGGTCCCCAGACCAATTGACAAAACTATTATTGGGACTAGATGGGTCTTCAGTAACAAACTTGATGAGCGTGGCACCATTACTAGAAATAAATCAAGGCTTGTGGTGCAAGGTTACAACCAAGAATAAGGGATTAATTATGATGACATCTTTGCCCCTGTAGCTAGAATAGAAGCCATCAAAATCTTAATAGCATTTGCAGCCCACATGGAGTTCAAGTTGTTTCAAATAGATGTCAAATGTGCCTTCTTGAATGGGATTCTGAAGGAGGAAGTATATTTCAAATAGCCCCTAGGCTTTGAAGATGCAGACCTGCCCAATCATGTGTTGAAACTGGACAAAGCTTTGTATGGGTTAAAGCAAGCTCCCAGAGCTTGGTATGAACGCCTATCAAAATTCCTGCTAGCCAATGGGTTCAAGAGAGGTAAAATTGATAACACTTTGTTCTTGAAATCTAGAGGTAAGGAATTGCTGATTGTGCAGGTGTACGTTGATGATATCATTTTTGGAGCTACTTCAGACCCACTGTTCCAAGAGTTTGCTGTGCTGATGAGTAGTGAGTTCGAAATGAGCATGATGGGTGAGCTCACTTTCTTGCTAGGCTTGCAGATCAAACAAACCACTCAAGGGATTTCAATATGCCAAGAGAAGTATATCAAGGAGCTGCTCAAGAAATTTAATCTTCTTGAGGGAAAAGTGTTGGATACTCTTATGAGCACCAGTGTGAAACTTGATAGAGATGAAAATGGTCTGGAAGTCAATCAGACCATGTATAGGGGAATTATTGGGTCACTCATGTACCTCACTACAAGTAGGCCAGATATAGTGTTCAGTGTAGGGATATGTGCAAGATTTCAAGCAGCACCAAATGAGTCTCACCTGAAGGCATCCAAATGTATCCTAAGATACCTGAAGGGAAATCAGGACTTGGTCCTCTTCTACCCTACTGGTGACTCTTTTGATCTTATAGGCTATGCTGATGCTGATTATGCAGGTTTTCTGATTGATCAAAAAAGCACATCAGGCATGGCACACTTCCTGGGATCATCTTTGATTTCATGGGGAACAAAGAAGCAGAATTCCGTGGCATTATCTACTGCAGAGGCAGAGTATGTGGCTGTTGCATCATGTGGTACACAACTATTATGGATCAAGCAGCAATTGGAAGACTTTGGTGTACTCACAAATACCATCCCTCTCGTTTGTGATAACACCAGTGCCATGAATATGGCCAAGAATCCTTTCCAGCATAAGAGGACCAAACATAAAGATGTGAGGCTTCATTTTCTGAGGGACAATGTTGAAAATTAGAATGTGGTGATGAAGTTCTGCAAGACTGAAGATCAGCTGGCTGACATCTTTACAAAGGCTCTAAGTAAAGAATCCTTCTTCAAAAACAGGATGAGGCTGAGGATGCACAAAATCACATGATTCCTTAACAATATTGTACAAATTTTCTTCTTGCTGATTATGCGAAGGAGGGCAGGTAACTGTACTTGTTTTAATATTTGTCATAAAATGATTCATCTTAGGTACCTCAATGCACGTTTACACTTATGGTATGTATAGCTGAATGGATGATTTAATCACACAGGCAGGGTTACAAATTCCCTTGAAGATTCACTTGCCCTAACTGAAAAATTTGTCTCTTAGTTGTCTTTTTTTTCTTTCCAACAATGTCTAACCCTGATTCCTCTTCAAAGACTCCACTCTCCCAAGAAGTTGGAAACCCTAGTTCATTTGACTTCTCCATTACTACTCTTGAAGAATCTCCCTCAACTCCAGTCTGTGGGGCTGGTGAAATGGCTGAGTCTGTCACTCCTCAGACGGAAGTCGTATGCTTCCCTATTTCCCCTTCTGACTAGGTCTTGGTCTGTACCCCCACCCTAGTGTTTTCTTGTGACAAATCTCAGAAATTAGAGGCTCAACCTGTGACTAAACCTGGTACTGAACTGTTCTCTGAAGAAATAGAAGTTGGGTCAATGGTTGTGTCGTCTACCATATCTGAAAAGCTGTTTGAAGGACATCTGCCAAAGGGAAATGGTCCGGACTATTGTTTACTAACAGCAGGGGCAGAACTAGTGGTTGTTCAAAGTTTAGCCTCACTAAGACGAGTTACTGATATACCGTGAGTTTACAGTATTTCTAATACATTTCACTTACAAGTTGTGTGTGTCTAGGGCCTTTTTATATTGTGTTTTTATGTGTTTTATCATATTTTGCAGGAAAGGTGTTCAGGCGCGAAAGTTTAGAGACAGCTGAAGGAAATGCAGAAAAAGGCATCCACGGAGGTCATCTACGGACCGTAGGTCCATTCACGGTCCGTAGGTGATAACCGTAGGTCAGCAGGCATGGTGTTGAGGACAAATCAGGGAAATCTGACCAAGTGTGGAACCACGGTGCCCATTCACGGTCCGTAGATTGATCTACGGACCGTACTGTTGATCCGTAGAGTGAGCCTGCGAGGTTCCAGTACCTGATTTTTTGAAAATTCTAAGTATGGAGCTACGGAAGGGATTGACGGACCGTAGGTCGATCTACGGTCCGTGCTGCTGGTCCGTCGTTTGCTTCAGAGAAGCTGATTGTTGGATGCTGAAATATTTTCTAAGTCTCGAGTGACGGAAGGGACCTACGGACCTTAGATCCATCGACGGTCCGTAAGTCAGTCTCGTGGATTCAAAGACGCGTACCTGAACAAAACTTTCCTTAATTTGTTTCCCTTTTTATTTAGGACTTGTTTTCTGAAAATAGGACATGTAAACCTCGTTTTTGGGGGTTAGACACTATTATATATTTTTTTTGCTTTGTAACTTGGGAGATTAATTTGCAACCCTAGCAATTATTGATTTCCCAAGTTCGTTTTGAAGATTTTGGCTTTGCAATTCAAGTTAATTTTCTGGGTTTATTATTCTCGTTAAGTAAGTTCATGATTTCTTCATCTACAATTATGAATTGTGTTCTTGCCAATATGAGTAACTAAATCCACAACTAGGGTTATGGAAACCATGATCAATTAACAAAGTATGAATAGTAAATAAGCAATTCTTGACTAGTATTTTGCATGCATTGATAATTCTTTCGTTTAGAAGTCTTTTTAACGGTGGCCAACGTTAGAACTCGCCTTGTTACTACTTGCCGGACCAAGGAGGTAATTAACAAGAAAAGAATTATCAACATAGATTTAGTGTGATACTATCTAATAGGCTAGTGTCGATTGGTGCGAAGTAATAACTAAGCCAAACATCGATTATGATGTCTAATATGAGGTAAAGGTAAGGGTTAGTAAATTATACAAACGTAGCCGGACCAAGGTGCGCGGTGAAATTCATTAGATGCCGGACCAAGGATTTAGAGATACCTAACTTATCACTTTGCATGTATTACACTAGAAAAGGATTGCTATTACTAGGATTACTGCGTTATAAGATTATGGGGAACACGTATACCCTAGTTATTTCTCTTATCTTGATAACAACCAAAGTTGAGTTTAATTATTGATTACTTATTAAGTTCTTACTATTTGTTTCACACAAGCACAAACCCCCCTTTTTATTACCTGTTTCTGGAAATAATTTGACTAATTGAATATAATTGTTGGTTAAAAGTAAAGTCTAAACCATTTTCCTCGTGGGATCGATCTCAACCTACAAGTTGGGTTCTTTACTTGATAACGAACGCTTATGTTTCTGAAAGGAGGTGTAATTTGAGCGTATCAAATTTTGGCGCCGCTGCCGGGGAGTCTGGCTTTTAGATTAGTTTTAACTACAATATTGAACGTTAATCAAATATTTCCTAATTTTACTTGTTTCTTTGTTTTTGTCTCTCTCAGGTTCCGACTCTAGTGTATGCCAATTACACAGAGCCGAGGCGAACCACTTACTCCGTACGATCCAGAGTTGAATAGAACTTTGCGAAGAATGAACAATAAAGGACTTCTAGTTCATCCTATCGGAGGAAATCTAGATGAAGCAGTTGAGTTACAGCAGCCAAGAGTAGTTGGTGGGGAAAACCGGGGTCTAGCTGAAAATCAATTGGGAGATGCAGTGAGAGTGCATGATCCACCAGGCCCACAATACCATGACAACTATCGGGGCAACATCGACATAGCAGACTCCGATGGACCCATCGTCCTGCCTCCTCTACCTCCAGGGCACACATTTGTGGTGACTAGTAGTTTGATGCAGATGCTTACAGCAAGAGGCTTATTTTCAGGATCGCCATCGGAGGATCCACATGCTCACTTGGCCAAGCTCAGGGTGGTTTGCAAAAGTTGTGTAGGTAGACCAGACTTGGATATGAACGTCATTGGGTTACGAGTGTTCCCTCTGTCACTGACAGGCGATGCTGCAGTATGGTTCACTGAGCTTCCTTATAACTCAATTTTCACATGGGACCAACTAGCAGAGGTATTTAAAGCAAAGTACTATCCAGTGTCTAAGAAGCTCAATCACAAAGATAGGGTCAACAATTTTGTAGCATTACCTGGAGAGTTTGTGAGTAGCTCTTGGAACAGATTCACTACTTTCGTAAGAAGTGTCCCAAATCACCGTATTGACGATGAGTCACTGAAGGAATATTTCTACCGAGGACAGGATGATAACAATAAAGCAGTACTTGACACTATACCTGGAGGTTCATATGGTGATTGTACATACGCACAGATTGTTGAAAAATTGGAGAGGATCTCTCGCAACAATAAAGCGTGGAGCACTAGGAGGTCAGATACTGGGAGAAACACATTTGCTGTTCATAATGCTACTGTTAACTCTGCAGATGATATTCGTGAGGAGATGGCTCAGATGAGGACAGAGTTGGGGTTGGTATTGAAGCATGTGAGTGGAGGAACAGAAAAGGTAAATGCTGTAAACTACTTAACTAGAACTCCACCACCAGTTGAGGAGTGTTACTATGAAGAGGACACTTATGTGGTGAACGATCAGACGGGGGGTTTCCGACCAAACGCCCAAGGATCCAACACGGAAAATTGGCGCCAAGGTCAAGGGAACCAAGGTCGGAACTATGGAAATTACAACCGAGAGGGTCACTATGTCCGAGATGGGAACTTCAATCGCGACAACAACTACAACAGGAACAACTATGGCAACAGAAACGATCGGGTTGGACCCTATGTTCCCCCTCAAAATCGAGAATCTGGTGCTAGGGAAGCTGGAGGTAATATGACGCGTATCGAAGATATGCTGCATAAGATGATGAGAAGGTTTGATGCGACTGATGAGAATGTGAAAGAGATGAGAAACGACTTATCTGGGATTGGTCAAAAGGTTGACGCCCATGCAGTGTCAATAAAGCATCTAGAGCAGCAGATGACGTAGTTGTCTACTACAGTGAACCCGCGTCAACCTGGCACTCTTCCAAGCAACACCATCTAGAATCCAAAGAATGATGGACATTGTATGGCAATTACCACTCGAGGAGGTAAGCAAACCATAGATCCACCTATGCCGTCTGTGGTGGAAGTTGAGAATAGAAAAGAAGATGATGTGGTGAAAGTTAGAGATGAGTCAGAGGTTGTGACAGAACAAGAAGTGGAGATACCTCAGAAAGTGGTTCCCATACCTAGACCTCCACCACCGTTTCCACAGAGGTTAGTGAAGAAGACTGAAGATGGTAAATATCGCAGGTTTATCACTATGTTGAAGCAGCTTTCTATCAATGTCCTTTTGATAGAATCCTTGGAGCAAATGCCTGGATATGGAAAATTCATGAAAGATATGGTGACAAAGAAAAGGTCTGTCAGTTTCGAAGATGATGATAGATTGCAGCATTGTAGTGCTATTGCTACCAGATCTCTGGTGCAGAAGAAGTAAGACCCTGGTGCTTTCACGATCCCATGTACTATAGGGTTATTACACTTTGCTAAGGCATTGTGTGATCTTGGTGCTAGCATCAACCTCATGCCTTTATCTATTTACAAGAAGTTGGGTCTAGGGGATCCAAAGCCCACTGCAATGCGGTTACTGATGGCTGATCGGACTGTGAAGAGGCCCATAGGTGTGCTCCATGATGTGCTAGTGAAAGTAGAGTCTTTCATCTTTCCGGCGGATTTTGTGATCCTTGACTGTGAGGTTGATTTTGAGGTTCCCATCATCCTTGGGAGACCATTTCTTGCCACAGGGCGTGCATTAGTTGATATGGAAAAGGGACAGATGAAGTTCAGACTGAACAATGAAGAAGCAACTTTCAATAACTGTAGATCCATGAAGCAGAATGGTGAGCTACAAACAATATCTTCTATAACTTACAGAGTGGAGAGTGGGTCAGAGGTGCAAATTGAAGAGCGGTTAGGTGTTGAGGCACTAGCAGCAGTCATGATAAATTTTGGTAGTGATGGTATTGACGAGTATGATGAGTTGGTAGCCGCACTTGATAAGTGTGAATACCGGTCCAAACCAAAGAAGTATGAGCTAGACATGAAGAATCGCGAGTCCCCACCCACAAGACCATCTATTGTGAAGGCACCGAAATTAGAGCTTAAAGCTTTACCACCGCACTTGAGGTATGTATATTTAGGCGAAGAGAAAACTTTGCCAGTCATCATTGCAGCAGATTTGAATGCAAGGCAAGTAGAGTGTTTGGTGACTGTATTAAAGAAGTTCAAGCGAGCGATTGGGTGGACTATTGCAGATATTATTGGGATCCCCTCCAGTATCTGTTCTCACAAAATACAACTCATGCCAGATCATAAGCCCAGTGTTGAGCACCAGAGAAGATTAAATCCACATATGCAAGAGGTAGTCAAAAAGGAGATCATCAAGTGGCTGGATGCGGGAGTTATTTATCCCATCTCAGATAGTAATTGGGTATGTCCTGTGCAGTGTGTACCAAAGAAAGGTGGTATGACTGTGGTTCCAAATGAACGAAATGAGCTTGTTCCAACGAGGCCTGTCACTGGATGGAGAGTTTCCATGGATTATCGGAAGTTGAATGCGTGGACAGAGAAAGACCACTTTCCTATGCCATTCATGGACCAGATGTTAGATAGGCTTGCAGGCAAGGGTTGGTATTGTTTTCTTGATGGGTATTCGGGCTACAATCAAATTTCTATAGCTCCGAAAGACCAGGAGAAGACCACCTTCACTTGCCCATATGGGACTTTTGCTTTCAAACGGATGCCATTCGGATTGTGCCATGCTCCAACGACCTTCCAGAGATGTATGATGTCGATATTTTCTGATATGGTGGAGGACACTATTGAAGTGTTCATGGATGATTTTTCAGTTGTAGGTGATTCGTTTGATCATTGTCTAGAACATTTGGCCGAGGTGCTCAAAAGATGTGAAGACTGCAACTTGGTGCTGAATTGGGAGAAATGTCATTTCATGGTAAAAGAAGGTATAGTGTTGGGTCATCGAATTTCAGAGAAAGGTATTGAGGTTGATAGAGCTAAAGTCGAGGTAATAGAAAAGCTTCCACCACCTATCTCTGTAAAAGGTGTTAGAAGTTTTCTTGGGCATGCAGGGTTTTATAGGAGATTCATCAAAGATTTCTCAAAAATTGCACATCCCTTGTGCAAACTGCTCGAGAAGGAGAATAAGTTCTGTTTTGATGATGCTTGTCTTAGAGCATTTGGAGAGTTGAAGGAAAAGTTGGTTACAACACCTATCATTATTTCACCAGATTGGGGACAACCATTTGAGGTAATGTGTGATGCGAGTGGAGTGGCGCTTGGTGTAGTATTGGGTCAAAGGCGTGAGAAAATTCTTCACCCTATTTACTATGCTAGCAAAGCTCTGAATGTGGCCCAGAAGAATTATACAGTGACCGAACAAGAACTTCTTGCGGTGGTTTTTGCATTCGAAAAATTTCGTTCCTACTTGCTTGGTACTAAGGTCATCGTGCATACTGACCATTCTGCATTGAGGTATTTGATGGCGAAAAAGGATGCAAAACCACGATTGATTAGATGGGTATTGTTGCTGCAAGAGTTTGATTTTGTGGTAAAAGATAGAAAGGGAACCGAAAATCAAGTTGCCGACCACTTGTCCAGATTAGAGGAAGAGGCCATGCTAAAGCTTGGAGATAGGGCTGAAATTAATGATGCTTTTCCAGATGAACATGTATTGGCTGCTTCTAATGATTTGATTCCTTGGTTCGCAGACTTTGCTAATTATTTGGCAAGCGACATTGTGCCACCCGATTTGTCTTTTCACCAAAGAAAGAAATTTATGCATGATGTGAAGAAATTCTTTTGGGATGAACCTTATTTGTATCGTAGTTGTGCTGATGGGATTATTCGTCGCTGTGTGTCTGAGGTTGAAATGTTGAGTGTACTTGAAGCATGCCATTCATCACCCGTTGGTGGGCATCATAGTGGTATTCGGACTGCACATAAGATTTTGCAGTGTGGATACTATTGGCCTACCATCCACCAAGATGCTCATGATTTCGCCAAGTCTTGTGATCGTTGCCAAAGAGATGGAGGGATTTCAAAGAGGCAAGAGCTCCCTATGAATCCCATACTGGTGATCGAATTGTTTGATGTATGGGGTATTGATTTTATGGGTCCATTTGTTAGTTCATATGGGATGAAGTATATTCTGGTTGCGGTTGATTATGTATCGAAGTGGGTGGAAGCAGTAGCACTCCCCAACAACGAAGGTAAAAGTGCCACCGCATTCTTGAAAAAGAATATCTTCTCCAGATTCGATACACCGAGGGCTATTATTAGCGATGGAGGCTCTCACTTTTGTAATAAGTTGTTCAAAACACTACTTGAGAAATATGGTGTCTGTCACAATGTAGCCACTCCTTATCATCCACAGACTAGCGGTCAAGTTGAGGTGTCCAACAGAGAAATAAAGCAGATATTGGCGAAGACTGTGAACGTTAATCGAACGGATTGGTCAAGGAAGCTTGATGATGCTCTATGGGCATATCGAACTGCATACAAGACCCCCATAGGTATGTCGTCTTACCAACTTGTATATGGGAAGTCTTGTCATTAACCAGTAGAGCTAGAGCACAAGGCTATGTGGGCAATGAAGAAGTTAAATTTGGATTGGGGCACCGCATCTAATCAAAGGATGAATGACTTGAACGTGCTTGATGAGTTTCTCCTAAAAGCTTATGAAAGTTCAGCCTTATACAAAGAGAAGATGAAGAGGTATCATGATCAAAGAATTGAAAAGCGAGAATTTGTGGTTGGTGATCGTGTGCTGCTATTCAACTCTAGGTTGCGCCTATTTCCAGGAAAACTCAAGTCCAAGTGGATCGGGCCATTTTTACTCACAAAAGTGCTCTCGCATGGAGCGGTTGAACTTGAAAATAAGGATGGAACAAGGTTTGTGGTGAATGGGCAAAGGATCAAGATCTATCTGGGAAATGCTGAAACTGTGCAAGAAGTGATTGAGGCATGTAATCTTGATGAAGTCTGAGTAATCAAGATAACTGCGTCGTGCCGCGACGTTAAATCAAGCGCTGCTTGGGAGGCAACCCAAGATGTACAATCTAGCCAATGATAGGGTTCTGTTTTCCATTACGTAGTTTAGTTTTCTTTGTTTACTTGCGTCTTTGTATCAATGTAGGTAGGGGTTTCAGTATTTTAGTTCTTAGTGTTGGCTAAAAGTAATATAGGGTCCGTGTCTAAAAAGTGTTCAGAAAATGAAAAAAATAGACTATTGGTTGCTACATGTGCAGGTACACTATGCAAAAAATCTGCAGAAAACGGTCTGGTGCAGAGGTCTATGGACCCCATCGACGTTTCGTCGATTGATCCACGGACAGTCAATGGTGTCCGTAGATCCCAGGTAAGTCCCTAAAATTGTCCTAGTATAATTGTGATCTACGGTCCCGATCTACGAACCGTAGATCGACTCACAGACCGTAGATGGGGTCTCGTGAGTCCAAACCCTACAGTTGACTGACCCGACCCGGACCCCCATTACTTAAAACCCCCATTGTTTCAAATCATTTCTCTTCCCTCCATTACTCCCAAAACCGTTACACCCACTCTTTAAACTCCCCAAATCACTCCATAACCACCACATAATATCCTCCCTTCCATATATTCCCAAAATCCCTTCCATACCAAAATCAACCCATCCCATAATCTAACAAAAAGGGTCCGGTGTTTGGTCAATAACGAAAAGGTGACTCCTTGGTCTTGCTAAGCATAGTTTCATCACACAATCACCCCACTCCTTGTTGCTTGTAAGATAATAGACTTTCTCTTCACTTTGAATTTCGATTCATAGATTGAATATAGAGGGTCGGGAGTTGGGTCTTGACCTTGGGTAATTGTTAGGTAAAATTGCATGATAAACTTGAATTTTACAATGCCCTTGGAACGATAGATAGTGATTGTATAGCATTAGTTTAATGTGAGTTTATATGATCGTAAATTCTGTATGCTAGTTTCGACTTAGGGTTCCACATCTAGTCTAAATTGTTGGGTATAATAATCGTTCGGAATCTTAAGAATTACGAACTAGCATATTTTAAGTGTGTATTTGCATGATGAGGTTGTGTTTATGTTGAAACCAACAGCCAAAAATGTATGATACCTGGTACTGATGGCTTTCACAACACCACGTCTACGTACCGTAGATGGGGTTCGTCATTAGATGCACCTACAAATTTTCACCAAGTGTAAAACCACGGAGGTGGACTACGGTCCGTAGATCCATCTACGGACCGTTCTGCACTTCCGTGGTTTCCATCTGCGACCTATATCTCAGACCCCCTGATCCACGAAAGAGATCCACGGACCGTAGATCAGTCTACGAACCGTAGGTCTCCTCCGTGGATGACCACGGTCGCAACTGTCATAATTTTTTTTGTGAACTTAAGTTGGGTCGTTCTCTATTCTAAACGCTTCCTTTGCTGCATATAGTTAAGTTTGGCACTAATACCGTTCCCGCCGGTACGATGGCACCCAAGAAGATGGTCACCTACTCCAAACGGGGCAAGTCCAAGTCCGTGGCCTCTAGTTTCCGGCTGATTGATGAGGACACCGACAACGACTCTGACCCAGCATATGTGCCTCTCAACCCAAGGGCTTCTCGCGCTGCACCCAGAAGCACCCCCCGAAAGGTGCTCCCTGACGTAGTCACTGTCTCCCAGTCTGATGAGGAGCACACACTGATCGGGTCACCAACTGGGGCTGCTTCCAGTTCAGAGGGACCTATGTCCGGATCCGAGTCCGCTTCTGCCTCAGGCTCCCAGTCTACCCACTCTTCACAATCAGAGTCTGTCCATGCTACAGGGACCAACGCCAAATCATCCACAGGGTCTGGAAAGAATGACTAGGCAGCCTCGTCTGATGAGGCAACTAGCTCAGAGTCCATACCTGCACCACGGAATGATGAGCCCACTCCTGTAGCCGGCGAGCTGAATAGGTAGTGCGTAGAGGGTCAATGGCATATCTATCGGGTTGCTAAGATGGTCAATGACAAACAAAAGATGGCCCGACTAATTCAAGAGGAGCGCAGAGTCCTCACGGGGAGCTTGCATACTGTTCCAGATATTCACCGGCTGTTCAAACTTCACAAGTGTGACTGGATGGCTCGAGACCCAGGGACGTATAGCGAGGATATTGTCCGGGAGTTCTATGCTTCCTATGCTGCTACTCTCCGTGGATCCATTTCCAAGCGGTCAAAGCCACTAGCTCAGGCCCCGCTCACTTCCACCTTGGTTCGAGGGTGTCCGGTGGACATATCACCCGCCACCATTCGCCGTTTTCTCTATGGTCCTACCACTGGCCACTCTTGGTCTCCTAACACTTCAGAGTTTGATTACCGCTGGGACATCGTGTGGAGTGGCACTTTCCAGAGGAATGCTGAGCAGCGAGAGGCTATTATACTATGGCTGGCCAGGTACATTGCTGCAGATGCCGAGCGAGCGGAATGGGTTGCTGCAACACGGTTGGGCATCCGGAAGGCCACATTGAATTTTGTAGCAAAGTTCTTCTGGCTGTTGGTACGCAACAGAGTGTCACCCACAAAAGCTGACAATCAGGTCACTTGGGACAGAGCGGTGATGGTTGCTGCATTGGTGGCGGGAGTAGAGATCGACTTTGCCCGAATGCTGCTGGCAGAGATCCACGAGAGAGCTTTCAGGACCTCCACTACGTACCATTTCCCCTGTCTGATCTTTCACTTGTGCAGGGACTCTGGAGTGCCGATCTGGCATTGTGACAGGCTAGTCCACCCTACAGGGGTATTGGACATCGACCTTATTCGGGATGACGTAAATGTGGCAGCACCTCGCAGAGAGCCCCAGATTGAGGTACCCCATTGGGCTTCGATCTTGCAGACACTGTGGGGCAGGCAGAGGGCGGTGACCCAATTATCCCAGACCACACCGACACTATCCCAGGCTCCTCTTCTCAGGCAGCTAGTGTTGCTCCTAGTTCTTCCCGATCCACACCACAGTTAGGAGCGACGGTTATCCCGATGGCCAGAGTACAAAAGTTAGAGGCGCAGATGGCTACACTGCTGCATCACATCCAGCCGTGGATGCAAAAGTCGATTGCCGAGTACGAGGCTAGAATGGAGCGCAGGATGGAGGGGATGATGGACCGCAAGGTCCTGGCGGTTAATAAGCGGCTTGACGCCTTTGAGTTGCGAGTTCTCGAGCGATCAGTTCCGACCACAGACTTATCTGCCTTACATGATGCCATAGCCAGCATCCGGACTGATGTTGATGCCATTCTTGCTGCACCTTCAGTTGAGACTCAGGTTGCCCCTACTGCGCTGGCTGATGATACAGTGCTAGATGCTCTATTCAGTGGCATCGCCGAGGAGGGGCCTGCACTGACACATGAAAAGGGCAAGCGGCACCGTTCTTATCGCACGGAGGAAGAGAAAGCTCAGAAAAGACAGCGTCGCCAGGAGAAGTAGGCTAGGAGAGCTTCGATTGCAGATGAAGAGTTGCGCCAGCAGAGGGTGCGTGAGAGAGCTGCAGGGGCATCGAGCTCTGCCCCAGTTGCAGAGGTTCAGCCTATTGTGAGGGGCGTTGCGAGCACCACTGATGATGCGGAGCGTGTGATAGAGAGCACTACTGAGGGTGCTAGGTTTGCTGAGGTAGGCACTACTGAAGGTGCCCCCACTGATGTTCCAGAGGGCTCCGGGAAACCGGACCCCCCTGCTTGTTGATGACTCGCCGGCGCTTTGCGCCACAGGTTTGCTTCACTCAAATCTATTCACTTTTACTGTCTATGTATGCATTGTGGACAATTGCATCTATTTTTGTTGGGGGTGGGGTAAATGGATCGTGAGTGATAGGGTGAAGTCTGAGTAACCCAACTCATGAATCCTCTCTTGGGGTTTTCTTGCCTGTGTTCTTTTACCCCAAGAAACTATTTAATTTTTGTTGAACCGGCATGTCTTAGGATTGTGTGTGTAGAAGCATGATACAGAATGAAGCATGATGGATTAGGAAAAATGATACCCGTCAGATTCTGGGTTGTATGCTAGAAGTAGGCTACGACTATTAATTGTGTTGGCTCTGAGTATGACATAGTAACAATCGACCTGATTGCATGATTAAACCTGAAACTTGAACTGGGTAATCTGACAATCTGGTAATGAAACTATGTGCCAAGAGTGGGTGAGAATCATTGATTGTTCAAACAATTTTGTGCAAAACTAGAACTTGCCCGGTTAGTCCTGCTAAGACAATTCAATCTAGAGGATAGGAAGTGATCATAGGCGTTGTTCTGAAAAATCCACAAATTGCCTAGAAGGATTTAACCAAATGAAATAACTGTTCCCTTTGATCCATTTTTGAACCTAAAAATTAAACCATTTCTTTCTAAAACCCCGAACTCACTTTCCCATAATCTACTATGTTGGCCCCGGTCCCTCCTTGGACATGTGAACTTTGACTTAGGCCAAAAACCTAAGTTGAGGGTGGCTAATGTAAAAAGTAACTTCAATCTTGGTCCTGACATGACATCGGGTATTGTGCACCTCAACTAACGGAAAATCCATAAGTTGAGGGTGGCTATAAAAGAGGAAACTGAAAGAAAAATGGGTATAAAAAAAAAAAAAAAAGGAAACGGAAGGAAAGGATGTGAATTATTAAAAGAGAAAGGAGCAATAAAATAAAAGGAAATTGAGCTACAAAGTTTAAAGTCACATCCGTGGTTGAAGAAAATCAAGGGAAAGCGGGAAAGCAATAATATGACAAAAATAGGGCAAAAAGAGGTTAAAAGCCTAGTGTAATGACAAGGAGGGCAGAAAGTCACTAAACAGTACCCAAATGTACCACACCTGACCCTGAGCCTACGTTACAAGCCAATAAAGTCCTATAGTGATCCTGGAGTCTAGTTTGAAGAGTCTGAGCAGTGAAAATAAGGGCAAGCTTATGGCAGTAAGCAGTAACTGTAGTTGAAATCATTTCTGAGTGTGAGTGTTGAATAAATCCTTGTACCATAAATGAAATTAAATTTTTGCGAAAAGAGGATTTTGTTTGAAGTAAGGGCACTAGTTACATTGTTGGAAAGTTGGTACCTGGGTGACAGTGAGAAGGTGTCTGTTGTGTGTCAGTTGGTTGGTCTGTGTCATGATGTGATCCACATGAGTTGGCTTGTCGAGTCTAAGAGAACGAATGTGCACCCGAACAATGAGGAGGTAGAGAGTCATGTGATTGCTTGAGTTAGAAATGCTTGCTTCTATACAAGTGTCGTTTAGAGTTCTAGTGCGTCGCTTGAGGACAAACAACGAATTTAAGTTGAGGGTGTTGATATACCGTGAGTTTACGGTATTTCTAATACATTTCACTTACAATTTGTGTGTGTCTAGGGCCTTTTTATATTGTGTTTTTATGTGTTTTATCATGTTTTGCAGGAAAGGTGTTCAGGCGCGAAAGTTTAGAGACAGCTGAAGGAAATGCAGAAAAAGGCATCCACGGAGGTCATCTACGGACCGTAGGTCCATTCACGGTCCGTAGGTGATAACCGTAGGTCAGCAGGCATGGTGTTGAGGACAAATCAGGGAAATCTGACCAAGTGTGGAACCACGGTGCCCATTCACGGTCCGTAGATTGATCTACGGACCGTACTGTTGATCCGTAGAGTGAGCCTGCGAGGTTCCAGTACCTAATTTTTTGAAGATTCTAAGTATGGAGCTACGGAAGGGATTGACGGACCGTAGGTCGATCTACGGTCCGTGCTGCTGGTCCGTCGTTTGCTTCAGAGAAGCTGATTGTTGGATGCTGAAATATTTTCTAAGTCTCGAGTGACGGAAGGGACTTACGGACCGTAGATCCATCGACAGTCCGTAAGTCAGTCTCGTGGATTCAAAGACGCGTACCTGAACAAAACTTTCCTTAATTTGTTTCCCTTTTTATTTAGGACTTGTTTTCTATAAATAGGACATGTAAACCTCGTTTTTGGGGGTTAGACACTATTATTTATATTATTTGCTTTGTAACTTGGGAGATTAATTTGCAACCCTAGCAATTATTGATTTCCCAAGTTCGTTTTGAAGATTTTGGCTTTGCAATTCAAGTTAATTTTCTGGGTTTATTATTCTCGTTAAGTAAGTTCATGATTTCTTCATCTACAATTATGAATTGTGTTCTTGCCAATATGAGTAACTAAATCCACAACTAGGGTTGTGGGAACCATAATCAATTAACAAAGTATGAATAGTAAATAAGCAATTCTTGACTAGTATTTTGCATGCATTGATAATTTTTTCGTTTAGAAGTCTTTTTAACGGTGGCCAACGTTAGAACTCGCCTTGTTACTACTTGCCGGACCAAGGAGGTAATTAACAAGAAAAGAATTATCAAGATAGATTTAGTGTGATACTATCTAATAGGCTAGTGTCGATTGGTGCGAAGTAATAACTAAGCCAAACATCGATTATGATGTCTAATATGAGGAAAAGGTAAGTGTTAGTAAATTATACACACGTAGCCGGACCAAGGTGCGGGGTGAAATTCTCTAGATGCCGGACCAAAGATTTAGAGATACCTAACTTATCACTTTGCATGTAATACACTAGAAAAGGATTGCTATTACTAGGATTACTGCGTGATGAGATTATGGGGAACACGTATACCCTAGTTATTTCTCTTATCTTGATAACAACCAAAGTTGAGTTTAATTATTGATTACTTATTAAGTTCTTACTATTTGTTTCACACAAGCACAAACCCCCCTTTTTATTACCTGTTTCTGGAAATAATTTGACTAATTGAATATAATTGTTGGTTAAAAGTAAAGTCTAAACCATTTTCCTCGTGGGATCGATCTCAACCTACAAGTTGGGTTCTTTACTTGATAATGATCGGTTATGCTTCTGAAAGGAGGTGTAATTTGAGCGTATCAGTTACTCAACCCACATTGTTGGACCAAGAACTAAAGTCACTGGTTTAGGTCCCTCACAGAAGTGAACCTATCTTCGACCAAACACCAAAATCCTTAGATATTGGGAGCGATAAGGAAGAAGAAAAAGAGATTCCATTAAAATGGAAATCAAGGGTAATGTGAGGAGGAAACAAATCTCAAGAAAATGTCCGTGTGTTGGAGACAGTTAAAGGCACACCTAGTATTGCCATTGTTGAGGAATCTGCTAAACAAGAAAAGGAGCGACAGAGAAAAGGGAAGGGAAAGTTGGTACTGACTCATCCTAAAGGAGACAAAAGATAGTATGTTACAAGAAGTGAAACACAAAAGGTTATGGGGAGTGCGATTGCGGCAAGCAAGGCCCAAACTGAGAGAAATAGGAAGAGGAGGAGAGAAGGGGTTGAACTTGAACAACCTGCCTCTGCTCCCCTGTCCATTGAGAACAGTGAAACTGAATCTGAGGATGTTGCCAAGTATGTGGCAAAAAGGAGAAGAGAAGTTGAGGAAGAAAGGGTTAAATCCAAAGGAGATCAAAAAGGGGGAAAGAAATCACCTGCGAAGAGGGTGAAGGTTACAAAGCAGACACCTCTTGAAAAAGGGAAAAGGCAATTGAAGGAACAACCCGTAAAGGGTCCTGCTCCCAGGGTTAGAGATCCAATCGAAGAAAATGAATTGACTAGAGAGGAGCGGATAGAGAAAATGGAGCAACAAGGAGTATTGAATGGTAGAGTCTTCGATCCTGACATTCTAACAAAATTTGGGATGGCCAATTTGTTTGACGTTGTCACCATTCAAGAATGGAATCATCTTTTTGAATCACCAGTTCCATACTTGCACGAACCTGAAGTGCGTGAATTCTTCTACAAGATGGAATTACTGGAAGGGGGTGGAATCAAAACCATTGTCAAGAATGTGGAGATTCATCTTGATGAAGAAACTCTAGGAATCATTCTTGGAGTGCCTGGGGTAGGAATTCGAACTATTAAGGGTTGTAAACCAACTGGTGATTTCTCGAAGCTTGCTACCAAACGAGAAGATACCAAGCGTGCAGGGCTACCTAAGAAGTTTCTTAAAGGGGAGTATTAGTTGATGTTTGAGTTCATTAACAAAGTAATGGTGCCCAGGACTGAGAAAAGAACAATGGCTTCTGCTACTGATCTTTTTCTCATAGAAAAGCTTGAGGAAATCAACCTCCCTGCTATTATGCTGGAACATATGCATAGAGTAATGACATGGAAGAATGTTAAGCACGACATTCCCTATGGGTATTTGCTAAACTTTGTCTTTAACCATTTTGAAGTTCCAGTGGGAAAGGGGGTACCTGGTACCACCAAGAAGATGTTCACTATAGTTCAATATGTCTACTCAAGTGGCGGATGTGCTAGAGCAGCAGGCTACTCTTAAGAGGGAGGTGACCGATCTCACCAAGATTCTGAGCGACAAGGAGGTTGAAATCACTAGAATCAAGTCTGAATTGCAGAAAGCTGTTTCCAGGGGACCTGGTACCAGTGAGGGTCATGCACAGGTGCTCAAAGAGTTGAGGGATGCAAACACAATGTTGCTAAAGAAAAATGCCTCTCTCAATAAGGAAATTAAGTCCCTAAACAAGCAACTGATACAAGCCCATGAGAGTGCAAATGAGCACATGATGATTTTGATGTGTACTTTTAATCCCTCACATCCTCCGTCCTAAATGTGTCTTGTCTCTTTAGTTGTCTTTTTTGTTGTTCCACCTTATTATCCTAAATTCTTGTGGCTTTTTGTTGTTTTGACTGACTATAGTGGTCAGTATTTGTGATCTAATGCTACTTATGTTTCTGCCCTGTTCATGTGTGGTTTGATTATCTCTTTATGTTGTCATACGCATGTTCTATGTGGCCCATGGCCCTGAATTCTTGCATGCCTCGCATTTTAACATGAATATGTTTACTGCTCCACCTTTTCAATGATGTCAAAAGGGGAAATTTTTGTTTGCAATTTGTTCAAGGATTAAAGGGGAATCAATTGTTTGCATTTAGTTCAGGAATTAAGGGGGAATACCAGTGATCGAAATTGAATGAATGTTTGTTCACTCATGAGGAGTTAATGCAGGTTGTTTGTCATCATCAAAAAGGGGGAAATTGATAAAGGCTTATGTTCCTAGATGTTTTGATGATCTCCTCACAAGTGCAGGGACCTGGTCCTCTGCAGAGTATGAATACTCGTCCAGTGTCAAAGTGCTGAACAACTGTAAAGCCGTTCGCGTCAGAAAGTTGGTGAAGCTACAGAGTACTTCACCAATCACAAGCGATGAGGTTGTTTGTACATTGGATAATAATTCCTCATGGTATATATCAAACAACAAACAACATTATTCACTCATTCATTCAAAGAGAGATATTTTCAAGCTTCAAAACAACAAAGGACCTGATAGAAGTGCTTCTATTTGCTTTCAGTACCAGTTGCATTTGTTTGCTTGTAATAGTGCTTATATTGTAGGATTCGTTTCACTTGTGAAAGAAACGTATCAAACTTGTGTGAATCATTGTAAGAACTAGATTAAGGGTAACTTAGTTTCTTACTCTAAAGTCTATACTAATCGGCTAGGATTAGTGTAGTGGGCAGTGTTGTATATTCTCTGGCTCACCTAAGTAATAAGAGGTATTGCTTAGAGTTAGGATTAGGAGGCTAATCTCAGTTTGTAAACTGGCTTTTACTTTTGCTTGAGAAGATTAGTGAAAGCAGTTTGAAAAGTCTTGGCAGGCCAGGTCGTGGTTTTACTCCCTTGAGCAAGGAGGTTTCCACGTCAAGTTTATTGTCAATCTTTACTTTTTGCATTCGTTCTTTACTGTTTATTATTGTTACTGTGTTGAGGACCTAGTCCCATCTACATAGGTGGACGCATACATTCCAACACTAACCAAGTATATATATATATATATACATACATAAAAATAAACCATAGCATACCTCAATGCCAATTTTCTTCCCTAGTGCCCATGCAGTCTCGCTTTTGTCGCGAACCATATTTTTGAAGAAGAATCTGAGGGGAGAAATGGAGTTGTTTTCCATGGAAAGTCTTTCCTCCCACCTCACTTGAGCTCTTTTCTCTCAAAATATGACCTGGAATTGTTTTTCTTTAGGATATAGCTCTCACTAAAGTAGTACTAAAACAGGTCAAACAATTAAAACTCAAATTCTACCTCGCAGCTCCCCACTGCAGCGATAAACCTTTGCTACGGTTGAAATGTACTATGCATAAAAAATAGTCTTAAGAAAAGAAGAAAGGAGCATATTGTTGTATTATATTTTAAAGATTAGCAATTCTATAATTATAATCCGTTGTAATTGGTTCATTGACCATCAAATATCAATTTTTTGCTAAACAAAAATTCAGTAGCTGACTAAAGATTTTAGATTGCCCATTTAGTTAGGATTACACAGGGAACCTCAATACAACGACATCCTTCAAGATTGATTACACAGTCTAATCTATTATTTTATTTCAAAATAGAGAAGAATCCAATCAATTTTTTGACAAGAGAAAAATTATGCAACACACAGAAATCTTAAATAGATTACCAAAACAAAATAATCTCAAAAAACACCTAAACAAAAGAAAAGAAAAAAATGTGGATGTACCAGACAAGAAGTAACGTGCTCGATTTCTTGATTTTGATCACTCAAAAATTTGATTTCTGCTGATGAATCTGATGACAAGCAAGCATGATGTATCATTTGAATTGAAAATCAACTATTAGAATATCCAGTTGAAATAGAAGAGGGACGCTATTAATTTCTTATGAATCTATCTAGAGCATCTATGAATTTGAGGGATAGAGACATACCTTTTCGATATTTTCTATGTGTATGAAGAACATGAATTGATGGATAAATGGTATCAGAGCTATGGATGAAGAGAAATATAAGAAGAATCATACTAGTAGAAAGTTAAGAAAAATAAGAAGAAAATTAAACAAATTATATCCAGAATATAAACAACTCAATATCACAAAAACTGATAACGACAAATTAGATCAATTAATAGATAATATATCTAAAATAGAATATTAAATATATTCAATATTTAAAGATACAATGAATAACGAGAATAACGAATATAGACAAAAACTTACTGAAATAATTATAGCAAAAGGACAAGAATTGAGACATAGGCAAAATAGTCTTAACAGTAATATATTTGCAGGAATTTGTGAAAAATCTATAGTAGCACAAAGAAAAACTATTTTATATCTACAAATACAAATGGAAAACTTAGAATATAAACTACAACACAATTTATAAATGAATAAAGAAGAATACGCGATAGATGAAAAAACATATGAAAACTATGACGGATTAAAAATAAAGATAATATTTTCTAATCTAGGAAGAAGATATAAGAAAATAGGTGACAATCTAAGTTTAATGTTAGAAAAAAAAATAGTAAAACTAGAAGATAGTCTAACTGATATGATAAAAATAACAAAAGAAAATGAAGAAATAGATAGAAAAACGGAAATTGAAAAAATAAAACAACAAGCAAAAAAGGAAGTACAACAATTAGAAGAAGTAAAAAATACTAAAATAATAGAACTAGAAAAAGAGCTGGCAATATTGAAAGAAATGTATGAAACTAAACAAAAAGAAAAAGAACAAAAAACAAAATTAGCAAATGAGATAAATAAATTTAAAGAAAAATTGCAATTAGAAGAAAAACTAGAAGAAAAAGAAGAAAATAACCAAGATAATCTACCTGAAATAAGAATTGATGAAATAAACGACGATGATCTAGATGAACAACATTCAGAAACAAGCGAAACATATACGGAACTTTTAGCAAACATGGATAATAAAAAGAATTTAGAAGTAAATACAGGAGACGTAAACATGGATGAAAAACCTAGTACATCAGGAATAAAAAACCCAAAAAATTTAAACTATTATAATGCAAACTATGAACAATATGATAAAGAAAAAACTATATAGATAAAAGATTGAATAAAAAATGGACACCTAAACCAATAACTGAACAACATAATTTTTTAGATTTAGACTGTGTAGCAGATATAAATAAAACAATCCAATTATGGATGAGATATATATCAAAACAATTAATAGATAACAAAATAGGAGTGACAGAAACCCTAGGATATATAGAAAGAACACTTATAGGAACAGTAAAATTATGGCTGCAAAATTTATCAGAGGAAAGTTTGAAAACTTTAAGAAGTAATAAAAAATCTAATGGTGAATTAGCTACTACAACTATGGAAATATTATATAAATACGAAGTAGCTATAAGAAATGAATTTAGTAGTATGACAACAGAGGTAGAAGAACAAAATAAAGAAAAAATCATAAACCGGAATCTAATGACAAAATTAGCAATATGCAATATGTGTTATATAGATGAATATACATGTGCATTTAGAGAATACTATTATAAAGGAACATATAGCACAGAAGAAAGTAAAGAAATAAGAAAATTATATTTTACAAAATTACCAGAACCTTTTAATTCAAAAGTAATAAAAAGTTGGAATGAAGCAGGATTAACAGATACTTTAGGAGCTAGAATGAAATTCCTACAACGATGGTTTATAGAACTGTGTGAAAAATATAAAGAAGAAATAAAAATGGAAAAGATATTAGTAAAAAACCTAGCATGTTGCAAAAATAAAACAGCACCCCAATTTGGTTGTACGGATAGATATTATAAAAATAAAAAAAGAAACTATAAAAAATACAAATCAAAATATAAGTATAAAAGACCAAGGAGAAACTACTACGTAAAAAACTACAAAACCAAAAAACCATATAGACCAAAGAAAAAACTAACGGAATGCACTTGTTATAATTGTGAAAAATTAGGACACATGGCTAAAAATTGTAAATTACCTAAAAATCCAAAGAAAAAACAAATATCAGAAATACTAGTAGACAACGAAGACTATTTACCAATAGAGTATATAGATTATGAATTAGAAAGCAATGATAGTATATATGAATTATCAGAAAACGAAACAAATGAAATGGAAAATAATTCAGTAACAGAATCAGATAATGAATACTATATAAATGACTGAAACGGATATACAAATAATAACTAAAGAAAAACATCAAGATGAAGAATCTTTAGAACAAAAAATAATATTTGATAATAGTATATTTGAACAAATAAAAGGAAAAGAATTAGACCTAAGCGTAGAGAAAATATTTGAAATACCAACAATAAGAAACTGGTTTAAACGACAAAAAGAAGAATATTATGTAGTAAGTCAAAGAGAACATATCATAGATTGCAAATACACCAAAGGAAAGGCTAAAATACCAATAATAAACAAACGAATAATAAATAAACAAATACAAGATATTAAGGCTAAAAATCCCATTAAATGTGTACATTTAGGAGGAACAAAAATACTAATAAAAGCATGTTTTAGAGAAGGAATAGATACACCCATAGAAATATACTTAGCAGATGATAGAATTATACAACTTATAGAAAAAAGTATAATAAGTTCAGTAAAAGGTAACCTCATATACCAAAAATTTAAATTTATAATAAGTGATAACTACTCAGTAGCAATAAATGACAGAAACATAGATAAATCATTAGTATTATATTGAAAAATGTCAGGGATAGAACTAGCCCCAGGAAGTAAAATATTTATAGCTAGATGTAAAAACTTATATGTTTTAACAACAAAACATAAAATAACAACAAAAAATAAAATAAAAAAAATAAAAATAGAAAATCCTTTTGAAAGAATAGTTACAGTCATAGATAATAATGATTATAGTTATAATGAGATTGATATAGAAGAAGATTTAGAAATAGTAAAAGAAAGATTAATCACATCAAAAAGAATAAACTATGAAATACCCCAGATATCATAAAAAATGAGTACCTCAAGAAGAATAGATAAAACTCCACAAAAATCAATAGAAGAAGAAATAAAATCATATCATTACTACATAACGGGAAAAATGGAACAACGAAAATATCTAATATTAATAAATACAGGACAAGAAGAAAACTATATTACAAGAGAATTAGTAACAGAAGATGAAATAATAACTACTGAACAATTATGCCCTGAACTACCAAAGGCATTAATAAACATCGAAGAAACTACAGAAAATGAAAGAATCATTGGAGGAGTACCAATAGTAATAATGTTTAAAATATATCAAGGAGATAAAAATATCACTTAGGGAATAAAATGGTTAGAACAAGTAAAACCATATAATCTAGAAGACAAACAGTTAACAATAAATTATGAAAATAAAAGAGTAACAATAAAAAGAACTTTAGCATGATAAAAATATGAAAATATATATGCTTGCAAAGATAATAATAGAGGGATATTACAACAGATATTATACACCAATGATAGATACAGGAGCAGAAGCTAATATATGTAAATACAATTGTTTACCAGAAGATAAATGGGAAAAGTTAAAAATACCGATAGTAGTAACATGATTTAATAATAAAGGAAGCATGATTACATCTTAGGCAAAAAATATAAAAATACAAATATGGGATAAGATATTAACTATAGAAGAAATGTATAACTTCGAACTTACAACAAAAGATATGCTATTATGAATGTCATTTTTAGAAAAATTATACTCACATATAATAACAAAAACACACTGGTGGTTCACAACACCATGTAAACAAAAAATAGGAGCAAAACGAGTGAATAATAAAAAACGGAAAACAACAGAGTGGATAAAGGGTAGTGAGAAAATTACACAAAAATTAGAAAATATAAAAGAAGAAAACCCTAAAATAGAATTAATTATATTCTCTATAGATAAAGTAAAAATAATCCAAGATAAGTTAGAATTATTATATAGTGAAGATCCGTTACAAGGATGGGAAAACTATAAAACAAAAGTAAAAATTGAGCTAATTAATAATAATAGCATAATACCCCAAAAACCATTAAAATATAATTTTAATGATTTAACAGAATTTAAGATTCATATAAATGAATTATTAGAAGAAGGATACATACAAGAAACTAATAGTAAACATACAAGCCCATCATTTATAGTAAATAAACATAGTGAACAAAAAAGAGGAAAAAGTGGAATGGTTATTGATTATAGAAATTTAAATGCAAAAACTAAAACATATAATTACCCAATACCAAATAAAATATTAAAGATAAGACAAATACAAGGATATAATTACTTCAGTAAATTTGACTGCAAATCAGGATTTTACCACTTAAAGTTAGAAGAAGAATCTTAAAAACTTACATCATTTACAGTACCACAAGGATTTTATGAATGAAATTTATTACCATTTGGATATAAAAACGCACCAGGTAGATATCAACACTTTATGGATAACTATTTTAAACAACTAGAAAATTGTATAGTATATATTGATGATATATTACTATATGGATGAACATATAAGGTTATTAGAAAAATTTATACATATCATAGAATATTCAAGCATAAGCCTAAGTAAAAAGAAAGCAGACATAATGAAAAAGCAAATAGAATTCTTAGGAATACAAATAGATAAAAATGGAATAAAAATGCAAGCACATATTGTACAAAAAATAATTAACTCAAATGAACAACTAGATACAAAAAAGAAATTACAATCATTTCTAGGATTAGTGAATCAAGTAAGAGAATACATACCAAAATTAGCAGAGAATCTAAAACCATTACAACAAAAATTAAAGAAAGATATAGAATACCAGTTTGATAAAAAAAATAAAACACAAATACAAAAAATAAAACTATTATGTAAGAACCTACCTAAACTATATTTTCTAGATGAAAACAAAAAATTTACTTATATAGTAGAATCAGACGCTAGTGAAAAAAGTTAAGGAGGAGTCTTAAAATACATGTATGATAAAGAAAAAATAGAACACCATTGTAGATGTTATTCAGGAACATTTACTAATACAAAAATAAGGTGGGAAATAAATAGGAAAGAATTATATTCCGTAGATAAATGTTTACTATCATTTGAACCATATATTGTATATAACAAATTTATTATAAGGACAGATAACACACAAGTAAAATGGTGGCTAACAAGAAAAATACAGGATTCAGTAACTATAAAAGAAATGAGAAGATTGGTATTAAATATATTAAATTTTACATTCACTATTGAAGTAATAAAAACTGACAAGAATGTTATTGCAGATTACTTATCAAGACAAAGCTATTTAAACTGAGAAAGAAATTACAATTGAAAAGATACTCAAAGCCATTACTACACTTTTTATCAAAGTGGCCAGTATGGACAAAGAGATACAAAAGCTAAAGACTAATGAAGATAATCTGAAGTCTAAAGCTAGTACAAGTCAGCAGCATGACTATAAAAATGCAGAGCTAAGTCGATCAGAAGTCTTTAAAAATCCAAAGCTAAGAGGTGACGTTGGGAAACACCTTAAAACCCATAATGATTGTTTAAATACATATGCAGGTACAAAGAAACCAGTTATTGAAAAATAACGGAATGCAAATTTAAATCAGTTATTTAAAAAACCATTTACACAAAAAACAAAAAACCCATTAACCATAGAACCACAAACTTCAACGTATGCAGATAGCCTACAACATGAGAAAAAGGTATATAACCACATCACAAGGACATACATCGAAAATATATACAAAATACAGAGTTACCTAAACCTCAATCCCAGATCTACCACTACAAAAGATCCAAACCAAGACTATACAACCCAGAAATTACAAGGATACAACAAGCTAATTGCACAGCCGAAAACCAATGCCAACCTAATTAAAACATGTTATAATTATGGATTAATAAGTACTGCATATACCTACGATGGAGAAGAATTAAGCGGTATACCAGAATTATACAAAGCATTTATTATATACAAAAGAGTAACCAAAGGGAATTTATTTTATATAAAATTCTATACGGCAACAACAAAAATACTACATGAGGAGATAAAACCTCCGATACAAGTTGTAAAGATAGGCCTGACCAAAGATATGATAATACCAGAAGATAGCGGAGAACAACCAGAAATACCAAAAATTGAGATACCAGTTTTTATGCCAATAAAAGAATAATTGGTATATCAACTATAATACAAGAATTAGCCAACAATTATTTGAATGGCAATGTTATATGGAGCTACTATTCCAGAGATCAATTAATGATTTATGCCAACTCAAGGGAACTAAGGAAATCAGATATGGATGAAGTTCAGAAATGGATTTTATCATTATTAAACCAAGAAGAAAAACCTACAACAAGAGCATTAAAGGCAGGATTTATTTCGTCAGAACTATTAACTAGATATTGCAAGCTAATTGGACATAAATATCCTGACCATATATGTTTAAAATGTAATGGAAAAGATAATGTGATTCCCGATGTCCAGCTGGAATGATCAAATAAGATAGAGACGGAAGAAGATAAGAAGAAGAAGACAAAAAGATAAAAAGAAAATAGACACATTAAGTAAAATGTGCATTATTATGTAAAGAAAGTCGTAGATAAAGGAAAAGACAAAGAGATAAGATAAAAGAAGAAGACAAGAAGAAGAAGACAAAAAGATAAAAAAAGAAGATAGACACATGTGCATTATTATGTAAAGAAAGTCGTAAAGTGTACAGTAGACATGTAAAAAAATCGTAAAAAGTACAGTAGACGCATTATTATAGAGAATAATATAGGATTAGAATTGTCTATATAAAGGAATGTACATGTAACATAATAAGTAAGCCTTCAATAAACGAAACAAGCTTTCATAAAAAACACTCTCAAATACTTAAGATATTCATACTTAATAAATAATGGAACAACCTTCAGATATCATGGATAAGCAAGAGGCAAAGGTATATTGTTCAACAAATATGCAGAACTAATTTCATATATTCCTGAATATCATATATATGATTGAATAAATTTATGTTAGTTATTATGTATTAGAATTATTTGAATCATGATTTCTAGTTTATTAGCACACTGGAAATAGGGAGAAAACTTCTATACGATGTCATCCTAATGTTGAAACCGGTAGGCAAGGAAAGTCGTTTAGGGGAGTAAACAAAGTTGAGGCGTTGATAAGAAGGAAGTATCCGCTAAAGTACGATGTTAGAAGTGACAGGAGAACATGATAAACAGATAATCTAGTTCATAATGATCTAATATGAATTTAATCAATTATGAATATGATAGGAAGGAATAATTGAAAATAGAAAAACCTGCATAACAACGAACATGACTACATACATGCATGATGAAATGATAAAAAACTATGAAACTTTAATCTTATATATACTTAAAGGTATAGAGATAACTGAATTAAGAAGAATCATATGGGAAAAAATATTTAATGATGACGAATCAGAAGATATATTACACCAACAATGGTATGAAATAGACCTACATGATCTAGACCTCGAGAAAATAGAATTATATGACTTAGAAATAGATTCAGATTAAAATGAACTACGAATATTTACAATATTGGACAGAAGCTATGGAAAATATAAAACTGCTAGAACAATTAATGGAGAATAATTTATATATGTACCTAAGAACCCAAGATATGTTATATCTAGAATACATCATAAATAATATTAAAGAAATAACAAGATTAAAACCTCTAGCAAAAGAATATTATTATAAAATCCTTACTGAAAAGTAATATAAGAACGATGAAGTCCGCACCTTCGAAAAATGGTTGATGTTTTCTATGTGGATTAAGGACTATAATTTGGGGGATAAAAGACTTCAGGTTAGTATTTATGGATGTAATAATGTGAGATGTTTTTTAAGGAAAGGGAAAAAATATTTATTGTTTCATTCCTCTTTAAATACTAGATAATGAAAGGCCCATATATGGGCCCAATATTATAATTTTAAATTATATTTATTGTATTTAACTATGTCTTGAAAATAAAATATGTTTTATTATTTTTAACTACACATGACAGAAAATCATATAAGAGTCACAATTTGTAATAATCTGTCTATTTTATTTTTATAGTATTAAACAAAAACTTACCCTTCGGGGTGGCCCAGTAGTTTGGGATTGGCACTTCCATGTTGGAGGTCTCAAGTTTGAAACCCCTTGCCAGTGAAAGCAAGGGGTTGCCTTCTGGGTCGAGCTCGTTGCACCAAGTTTGCCTAGTGCGGGTTACCTCTCCTATGTGGTTTGCGAGCTATTGCATAGGAGCGAAGGTTTTACCTTGTGTGCACCAAAACTTCTAATTTGTTTAAGTTGCGCTAATTACCATCAAAAGATTAATTATATGTTTGAATATTTGTATTAACACCATACAAACACGAAATATATGAAAAGATTAATTATATGTTTGAATACTTGTATTAACACCATACAAACACGAAATATTGAATTGGATAACTGAAAGTTACTCAAGTGGTAAACATCTTCTATCTCCAACGGTAAGGTTGCAAGTTCAAGTTACGAAAAGATCCCAAGGAAAGAGTTAAATTTTTTGAAATAAATAATATTTAATGGTATTTTTTAAAACTGCATTTGATAATTTTATAAGAGATAGTTAATAAAATTACAAGTATCATTTGTATTAACATATTTTCAGATCTTGATAAAACAAAAGCACATATTTTGTATACAATAATCGAGTGTCTATTTCCAAACAAATCTTAGATACACTATTGAGTGTTTGTGCAAGTCTTTAATAATTGAAAAAAATTACCTTCTTTTTATGAAAATTAAAATGAATTACCACATTATTCTTAATAACATTATAAATGATAGAAAAAAATATTATGACTTTATTTCATATTTTGTATTCAATAATCGAGAAAATAACTTGATATAGTAAGCCAAGGGAACCTCCAAGCCAATTTGCATGTCCTTTGAGATAATTTAGTACCATAAACAATGAGAAACCAAAAGCCATTAAAAAGATCAACATGGTATAAATTGTACATTTTAGTAATTCAACAATTTATATGATTTATTAGAATAATATAAACTGTTGATATAATAATAAACATTTAAAGATAACTCTATAAAATTACATGTATTGTAAAAGAAATCAATAAGAAAGTGTACAATTTTCTTTATATAATACAATACAATAAAATAAAGTATTTTGAGGTAAGAAAATTATTTTCTATATGGATATGTGATATTTTAATTTCACGATGACAAAAATATTTAATTCACAATTCTTTGATTATTTATTGATTGTACAATCTATTTGAGAAACACTTCAGTACAAACCATATATTAAAGGAGGAAATGGAGAATATATGCCCATTAATTCTGTGATTTAGATTAGATATAGCTCTCGTTAAAAAATGATGTATAATTACTTTTTGGTTAATAAATCTTTATTTACATTATCACATCACATATATTTATTATGTCATTAACCTATTTTATTTTTACAAATCTCACTTTTTAGGAAGGTTTACCTAAATTATCTTTAGACATGCAGAAAAATTTCAAGTTGAAATCGTTTTCAAATAGTGTGAGAACCTTTTTAAATAGAGAAAATTTTACGTATAGCAAATAAAAAATTGCTAATTGTATGCTATAGCAAACTTTATAAAATTGCAGTCCGTAGCAAAATTTTAGTTTGCTACGGATGTGTCTTTCTGTATATTCACTAGTCAGCCTTTTTTTTTTTTTTATACATTTTGATTGTTTAAAAAAATAAATAAAAAGGCGTTAATTTCGATTAGAAAAAAAAAGGAAAAAAAACACTGAAGTCACACGTTCTGTTTCATTCGAATTCCCTTCCTTCTTTGTCGTCTTCAATAGTAAGAACTCCATTGTAACTCAATTCAGAAAATCGATCAAGCTATTGACGGTACTATACAAACAATCGAGATCATTGGACTGTAGAGATAGCAACAGGAGGTAATTTCATGACGAAAACATACTCTGATTTTGCTTTCTGGTCGAAGATGGTGTTCAACGTGTATTCAAAATCAGATTTCCTTTTTAACTATCATCAATTTAAGTTGAATGTATATTGAGAGGTGTATATTTTGTTCGAAATAGAGTTTAACACTTATGATTTGTATAGTTAATTTGTAATCTAGAAAAAATTGTGATCTGGAAATTTTCTGGATGAAATTGTTGATTCTTTTGAATTTGTGATCGGAGATTCACTCATTTCACAGTAATATTTGTGTTCGGATTTGTATATTTGCTTAGAGTTTATACGTATAGGTTTTTAGATATGATTCAGTAAGATATGTATAATTCACATATGAAACTATTATGTGTTTGTTTTATACAGTGCATCTTCATCATGATTTTGGATAGATGATTGTTATACAAATGTAAAAATTTGTACTCTGTGAAAGTAACAATAACACTGCACTTGTATGAAATTGTATAATTGTGTATAAAGTTTTAATTTGTGTATATAATTATTTATATATAAATGTATATGCATAATGTGTATATAAACATTTATATGAGTATATAATGGGAATATGTATATATGTGAATAACTGAAGTTGCTAGAATTTGTATAAATATATGTTCTGTTTGTTGTTGAAATTCTTAATCGTATAAATGTATATGTATATATAACTTTTTTTTTATATAGAAATTTTGAAAATGGCTTCGTTAGCTATTTTGGTTATGCATTCCGGTAGAAGGGACAATGACAATTGTTATGTTGATTATACAATTGAGCGGTGATTTTTAAAGAAAGGTCATCGTATAAGGAGTTGTATAATGTTATTGCAATGCAACTCGATGTTGATACAAATGTGATTAAGCTTAAAATTGAGTATAAGGTTGAAGAAAGCAAAACACCAATGTTGATTCACAACGACATGGGTGTTAGAGTGTATATCATGCTTAAAAATCCAATGAGAGTAATATTTGTATAGATTTATCATTAATAGACACAACGATCAAAATCCAATGAAAGATCTCGCCTTGACGTTAATAGGAATGAGGATGTTATCAACTGTATGTCAAGGTCTAGCAACATGCATTCGGTATCCATTAATGTACTCAATAATCAACTCCTCTGTACTATCCTTGTTGATATTACTTTGAAAATTATAATAAGCATCCTAGACATTGGTAATCAAATTACTGAAATTGCAATCGGCAGTGATAAAGTTGAATGCGTTGGTGTCGGAGTACTTGGCTCTTTTGCGTATGTAATACAAAATGACATCTATGTGTTGTAAAAATAAGTAGATATAAATTATATAAGTGTGAGAAAATGTGTATGTTTAAAGGAACATTATACAATAACGACTAATATTATACATTTATACAACCACAATTGTATAAGCAAACAGTATAAGACATGAATCAACACAACAATAAGACAATGTAAAAATAATGATTATACAGTCCAATGACCCACAAACAACAACTTCAATTTTATCATTGTGATCTGTATAAACGTCAGTTTTATCTTTCCTTTTTTTACTTAACTCAGCAATAAGTGTATAAGTGTGAGCAAATGTGTATGTTTAAATGAACATTATACAATAACTACTAATATTATACATTTATACAACCACAATTGTATAAGCAAATAGTATAAGACATGTGTCACGCCCCGAGCCTACACCCTGGGCGGGACCGGCACTCGGAGACCATTGCTGGCCCCAAGCGAACCCTTGGCCTGGCTTTCTTAACTCAGCGGAAACCTACTCAACAGAATAACTCAATGCTATGCAGAGACATAAACAACTTAAATGATACATATCTGGCCAAAAAGGCAACTCGAGTCTCAAAATAGAATACTTACATATATACATAGATAAGAGACTCAAAACTAACTGACTGACTGTCTATGAAGCCTCTAAAATACTTAGATGGATGTTGGGACAGACCCCGCAACACCCTAATAAACAAAACTAAGAGAACAAAATAACTGAGCCCTCTGGAAGCAAGGAGGCTCACCACTGACTCTAGAGTGCTCAACTGGATCAACGGCGTGCAGAATGCTGATCCTGGGTACCTGCGTCTGCATCATAAAACGATGCAGGCCAACTGGCATCAGTACATGGAATGTACGAGTATGCGAGCTGGACCGCTAAAAACAACTTAAGCTTGAAAAGGGATACAAAAGAGAACTTACCTTGGCTCTGTACAACTCAAGAATAACTGAACTTAATATAAAGCAATGAGACACATGCAATATATAAAGCCTTTGAAACTATTAAAACATGACGTAAAAATCATATTTATAATATCATGAAAATACCATGCTTCCTCTCAAAGTCTACTTGTGCAATGCATGAATGAAGTCCCATACCCCCATCCATACTAAGCAGAACTTATCGAGGAACCAAGCTCTTTTTACTGCTGTGGGAGTTTCTCTAACCGATAACCACCACTATGAAACTAAGTGGTGATACAACGTTTTACCTCACGTTGCCCAAGGACCATCCTATACCTTGCCATCGATATAGGACCTTACTTTAACTTTTGCTTAATGGATCCACTAGCTTAACTTTCGTGATCATCTAAAAAGTATGATCCGTGAAATCCCATGTTTGGCTACATGGTTCTTATGGAGAGTTGAGTTAATATGAACTCGTGTCCCCAACTCGGTGCTCAAGACTACTCTGAAAAATACTTTAGCTCATAAGTGTTTTAAACACATCTTTCTTTAGTTGAGATAATTACTCAAAACTTAGCCCGAAGGCACTTGAAAACTCTTTCTAAAAAGAACAAATCAAAACCATATTTTTAATATGATCATTGATGACTCGGGATATTCATACTGCTTAAACATTGATGGTATATCTAGAGACCATACTGTTTAAACATTGATGACATACTCGATTTGTCATATCTAATCATATTTTTGAAACTCTTTTGAAAAACTCATCTTTTATTTTTTTAAAAGAGATAGTGCTCAAACTTCTCAAAACTCTTTTGGAAATCTCAGTTTTCTCTCAACTTAAATGTGAAAACACTTATAAACTTCCTTGGGAAATACTCAGTTCCCTAATTACTTTTGAGAAATGAACTCAACTCGTGACTCTTGACTTAACTCGAAACTCGATACTCTTTACTCGACTTGAAACTATAGGCTCTTTACTCTTTACTAAACTTGAAACTTTATACTCTTTGCTTGACTTGAAACTCTATACTTAACTTGGAACTTGAGCCTTAGAATGAAGTTAAAACGTTTAATGAAGACTCTTGAAAAGCTTTAAAGACTTGCTTGGACTTACTTAACTTCTAAGCTTGACTTCACTTGAATCGGAAACTAACTTCACTTGACTTTGATCCTAACTTACCTTGAATTGGATTATGGGTTCAAGGACTTGATTGGTGTTTGGAAGGACCTCATGATGTTTAGGAATGATTTAGGAATGATTTGGGACAGCCAAACTTAAGAAAATCTTTGAACATAAATTCTGAAAACAGTGGAGTCCGCGTCCTGTCAGCGACGCGGAGAAGATTTTTGTTCACAGAGGGAACAAGTCCGCGACGCGGACGTGCTCCTCGCAAGCTGCCCGACTTTCTCCTTCACGTCTCCAACTCTAAATCCTCTAACCTCAAGGGTTCCAGCCCCAATCACTTAGAAACCATAATATCCCTCAACATTCAATAGAATACCACTCAAAACACAATCCAATCATGTTCCACAACCCACAATAATTCCACAACAACAACAAATAACTTTAACAACATAACCAAACCTTTCTTAATGAATAAAAGGGGCTAGGTGTGTGGGGGAAAGGATCACCCAACACTAAAAGCTCACATACCTTGGTAGGGATCACCCCCGACGAAAATCCACGATGATCTCCTTGCTTGATCTCCTCTTCTTCTCTTCTTCTTCTCTCAAAACCCTCACTCTCACTTCTTTTAAAATGGTAAAACTGATCAAAATGATCAGCCTAACACATTTATATAACCAAAATAAAAGGCTAGGGAAAAGACCAAAATGCCCTTAATTTTTCTGGACGGATTCCTTGTCAACTGCCCAACTTTCAACGGCCATAACTCGCTCATACGAACACGGAATTGAGCAAACTCGGCGGCGTTGGAAAGATCATTCCGAGGGATATGCAACCATAACTGGAAATACTTATAACTCATCATGAGCTAGAAGTTACAACTGATCAAAGTTGGCCAAAAATTCACATTTTCCATACTTAGCCAAATTTCCAAAACTTTAAAATTCTTTCCATAAATGAAAATTTCCAATCCTAAGCCTCTTCAAAGCTATTTCAAATTGTCGGATGTTACAACATGAATCAACACAAAAAATGTAAAAATAATGATTATACAGTAAATGACCCACATGATTATACAGTCCAATGACCCGCAAACAACAACTTCAGTTTATCATTGTGATCTTTATAAACGTCAGTTTATTCTTTCCTTTTTTTACTTGACCCGGCAATAAGTGTATAAGTGTGAGCAAATGTGTATGTTTAAAGGAACATTATACAATAACTACTAATATTATACATTTATACAACCACAATTGTATAAGCAAACAGTAGAAGACATGAATCAACACAAAAAAATGTAAAAATAACATAAAATCGTAACATATACATAAATACAAATACCTCATCATGCTCCAATGGTCGAGAAACAACAATTTCAATTTTATCATTGTGATCTGTATTTGGGTCAGTTTTATCTTTCCTTTTTTTTGCTTGACCCAGCAACAACATCAGCCTGATCTTTCATACCTTCATCCATAAATATAATTGGGTCTTTCCTCAATTTTTGATCTAATCTCTTGCATTGTATTAGATTTGGACATTGAACCTGAAATCTCCCCAAAATCCTGAGTTAGACCCAAGGAAAAGGATGGATGTTCAACATTATTTTCGACATGTAATGGAATACCTCTGGTGAATCTCTTGGATGGAGATTGGGCATCCATTGTTTGAAGCAAAAATCTATATGGAGTATGAACTATGTGGAAAGGTAGTTTGAAAAACTTGAAAAAAATTAACAAAAATTAACAGAATGAGATGAGTTTTGGCGGTACCTGAAATTTTTGAAGTAATGTTTCTCTTTTGAAAATGAGACGAGGACGTGCTGGAGAAATTTGTAATTTGAAATTGTATTTGGGGAGAAGATTTGGGAGAATTTGAAGGAAATAGGAGAAGAGATTGTCTAAAAGAAAGGGAAAAGGAAAAACGTCTGTTTTATTTTTTTAATAAATTATACAAATCGGTGGGGCCCTATAATAGCAAAGTGACCAAGATTTTGCTTATTAAAGGGAATAACTGAAACGGTAGTTAGTGCATTTAACTAACATTATTAGTTTGCCATTCTGTACAATTATCCCTTTGAAATATTTACCAATATTTTCTTTGTTATTCCATTATAATATATATTTTGTATAATATTTAAATGTGCATAAAAAAATTAGAATAAAATAAAATCAATTGTTTTCATCCCATAAAGAAATCACGGAAATGAGTATTTATGTGCAGCGTCGTCTCCGAAGATCAAAAAAAGTTACTTCTCAGAAGCAAAAAAGGCAAACAAAAAGTATGAAATTTAAGAGAAAGGAAACAAGGTAATTTCACTTTACATAATGCATAATATTTCTATTGCGAGTTATTGTTGTTATAACTTCTAAAATTTTATGTGCAGTTCAAATTATAATGTTGAAGCCAAGCAGAAAGGTAAACAATATCCAACGAGGCTCATACAGTGGTAATTTTTTTATAATAGCTTATGTCAGTTGGCTTACTTTTCAAGTACCTTCTTCTTCAACTAACAAAATTTTGTAACATCCCAGAAATTTTTTTCGAACTGAGACTCCAACCATTCTTCATTATGAGTAGGATTTTACCGATGATATTAAAAATTTCTTGAGTATTAAGGTCACTAGATGTAGCACCTTGAGTTTCAAGAAGAACTAAAGAGGGTTCATTCAAGTCATTCCTAAGTTCCTTTAAGTTTTGGGTAAATTTCAAACGACCATAACTCTTAGTACAAGATGAGTTAGGTGGGCTAAAAGGTATCCAATGAAATATCTTTTAATTATCTTTCCAACGCCGCCGAGTTTGCTAAGTTTGAGTTCGGATGAGTGAGATATGCCCTTTTGAAGTTAAGTTGTCCAGTTAAGGAAAGTTACTCGAAAATAGTTAGTGATATTTTGGTCTTTTCCTTACCAAATCAGATTTAGTTCGTTTTTAGTAAGGGTTTAGGGGTCTAATCCTATTAGGTTCAGTTTTATAATCCTAAAATACGCCTAGGGTTTTAGTTGAGAGTTCAAGAAGAGAAAAGAAGATTCAAGAGGAGAAAAAGTTAAGAGTTTCAAGCGTTCGTTCAAGAAATTCAAGATTTCGCCAAGAACCTACTTCTTTGAGGTATGTAAGCTTCCATAGTGTTGGGTTCGTTCACCCACGTGCCAATCATAATTTATTTAGCGTAATTTTGTTCTTGAAATTTAAGTATTTAAGTTCTTGATAAGTGTTCTTGAAGTTTCCTTATTGATTAAGTTTTGATGTAAGATTCTACTTTGGTCAAATTCAAACGACCATATCTCTTAGAATATAAATAGTTACATGAGCCATAACTATTAAATTAAAGTTATTTGAATCTACTTTCCAACGCCACTAATTTCGCGTCAATCCAATTTCTGAGTAAAAAGTTATGACTATTTTAGTAGACTATACAGTGTTGTTACGAATTTAGCCGACGGGAAAACATTAAAAAGGGTTGTTTTTATTTTTTTATTTCCAAGAAAACCCTAAACGAATTTCTTGACTAATAAAAGGCTCAAAAGAATCAGATTTTCATCTTTTAATCCATCATTCTCTTCTCTCTTAAATCAAAGTAGAAGACTCCATTCAAGATTCTTTCAATCTTTTTCAAGATTCTTCTTCAAGGTAACTCTTTCTCCAAGAAATCCATTCTTTTCAACTCAAATTCCTCCATACAATTATGAATCACTAATGAAAATCATAAATCTTGGCCATAGAGATTTCAAGAAACTAACTTAAGAATCTGGAAAAAGGTTTTCTTGATTGTTTACCTTCAAGCTAGGGTTTCAAGGCTTCTAATCAAGTTCTTCTTCAAGATTATTCAAGATTCTTCAAGAACCTTGTTTTTTTTCAAGTATGTAATTAAGGCTATCATAGTGTTGGACTAGTTCGTCCTCACACACTACATTTTCTTTCAAATCAGTAAACGAGAAATCTAGGATTCTACCACTAGATTTGAGTATTCTTGAGATAAGTTGATTTGAGTTCTTGAGTTCATGGTTCTTTTAAAAATACTATTCCTAATTATTGAGTTTTAAACTGAGTTTTGAGGAAGTAAGTATGAGAATGAGAAGAGTCGTATGCCTGAATTCCATATTGTTATTTAGACCCTTGAGTCGAGTCGTTCATGTCCATAAATTCCGTATGAACTCCATCAATTGAGTATCTTCGATAGGAGTAGCATCTTCGAGTTCTAAGTCTTTGAGAATTGAGTTCCTAATCCTTTTGAGATTATATTCCTACTGATGGGACTACTACATGTTACATATGAAGCCCTTGAGTTGAGTTGTTCATGCCCATAATTCTGCATGAACCCTATGAGTCGAGCAATCTAGAGATGAGTAGTATCATTGAGTTTTGAGTTCTGACTTTACTTCTATTAAGATCCCTAAGTTGAGTTGTTCATGACCATAATTACGCATGAACCCTATGATTTGAGTTATAAATTTTAAAAAGCTTTTTAAAGCCAACACTTGAGTTCTTAAACTGAGCTTTGGAAAAGTAAAGATGAGTTTTGAGAAAAGAGTTTTCTAAAACATGATTAGTATGACAATCGAGTATGTCATCAATGTATGAGCAGTATGGTATCTAGATATACCATCAATGTTTATGCAGTATGACTTCGCGAGTCATCAATGATCATATTATAATATGATTTTGAAATGTTTTTGAAAAAGAGCAGAGTTGAGTTCATTTTTTTTTAAATGATATATATATATATATATATAATCTAAGTATTTCCAAGAGTAAATGTTTTCACATTAATTTTTTTTTGTAACATTAATCTATAAGGAGGTAAACCTGCAGGATTTAAATTGTGCATAAAATCTTCATATTCACTTTGTTCTTTCGGATCAATTATCTCATCAATAGCTTGATAAATTTTTGGAGGTGTTAGATATTGAGTTATTCGCATATTTTTAATCTCATAGACGAAGTCAATATTTGTTGTTAAGATGACGCAAGAACTAATGATTGAAGTATTTGAATGATATACACAAATTTAGATAAGCAACTTTGAATAAATGGTGCAAAGATTCTTGTTCGTTAGTGAATGGAATAATTAAAGAATTGGGAATAGTGATTTTTTACTTCATCATTTGTTTTCGCACTATCAAAACCAATTCATATTAAATATTCACAAAAAAAGGATCAAACTTTCCACGCATGTTTTCTGATAATTTAAATTTTTCAAGATGAGGCTAAATTTTGGAGCATAGTAAAATTTTACGGATAAAATTTTCTTTTTACTGCTACAGATAACAGAAAGAGTTTGTCTAAAATCTCCACCAAAATCGACAATTTTATCACCAAATATTATGGTGTTTTCCATTAAGTCTTTTAAAAGAAGATCTAAAGCTTCAATTAACTTTTTTTTGGCCATTGAAATTTCATCCCACAGACTACAACCTGTACAGAGTTCAGCCTAATCTATCAGTTCACAATTTCAAGTAGCACATAGTGCAACAACAATACCTCAACAATTACAAGTATCATGTTCATCAATCAACATTCAAATAGTTTCCAGTCCACATCACAAAGCACATAATGAGTAACTCGAGTCACACCTCAACATATAAGTAGTATATCAGCACTGTATTCCACAATTAAGAGTCTCAAAAAACATAAAGTCAATAAACATAATTAATGAAGTGCGATGCAATGATGTGCAATGTCATATAGAGTGATGCATGTGTGTCTTATGATACATATCTGTTGAATCTCAGACCAGTATCCATGGGGATGCACAAGGTCCATGTTCCCGCCTAAAGAAACCTCGACATCAATCTCACTTGCTAGAAGAAACCTCGTCATCAATATCACTCTCCGAAAGAAACCTCGACATTAATATCACTCGTCGGAATCATTTCTCATTGACATCACCGGAACAAACCTCGCCAGAATCACAATAGATCTCGTCAGAGTGTTTTAAAACCAATGCAAATAGGCCCGCTCACACAATAATTAGGAGATAACACTTCCATATCAATTCACAATTCATAACTACTCAATCATGTTATTTCATCAATAACACATCAATATCACCTCTCAAATCATTCACAACATCACACACATCAATTTAGCATCGTTCCTTATTTAGCATTCCTTTTTTATCATAAGATTAATCGATATGAACAATTCAACCCATCACTAATTCTCATTACTCCCCAACACATACAAAAAGGAAGATATAAGATTCTACATGTTTTATCAAAGGTCTAGAAGTTCATTTGCCTTAAACAATCAAACAATCACTACTCCGAGACTTGAGTTTTCCCCCCTTCGTTGAGTCTCCAAATCAATGCAATCTAATCAAATAAGTAACCACAATTACAACAACAGCCATATCAATGATCTTAAGAACTTGGCTAAATTGGCTCAAAAGCCCATTTATGAGGGATAATTCAGAAAATTTGTATAAATTCACGTTAGCCAAAGGTTTTGAAACTCAATAGTGAAAATTCCATTGAAAAATGATTTGAAATCATGCTCAAGACTCTAATTTACTTAAAAACACAAATTCATGAGAACCCCCCCCCCCCCAAATATTCAGGTCTAAAACCCAAATTCGAATTGAAATTTTTCTTGAAAAATATCTTATACATGCTTAGGGAAGTTCAAATATGAAATTTATTTGAAAATAGAGTTAAAATCGATCTTGAAATTTTTTATTTATTAAATTTTAACTTTACCAGGAAAACCCTCAAATTCTCAAGCTTATACGCGATTACTACGATGAAAATAATTAATAAACAAACAAGTTCATGTAAAAATCAATTTACCCATAACAGAAGGATCATAAATATACATTTTCCATCAAAAACTGACAACAAATTGATAAAACCCAATTTCCCCCAAGAAGTACACAGATAAGGAAAGAACGTAGATGAAGAAATCATGAAAAAAAGCCCACACAAGGATTGGATATTAACCTATTAAATCGAGAAGAATGTCAGAAGAATCACTCCATTTAGATCTCTAGAACTCCCAATATGCTCAAATTACAAAATGAACACGGTCTGAAATTTAAACATATGTACAACAATATTTATATTAGCGCACAAGAAACTTAAATTTTCACTAAAAGAACTGTAACTTTCTCATACAATAGTGAAATGACCCGATACATTTTCCTACATGACTGAAACAAGGATACAAACCTCTTTGTACAATCGAAACTCAATTTTTTGCTTGTTTGCCCAGTCAAATATCATTTCTATCCGGTAAACAATTATGTCATATATTGTGATAAAAGTCTAATCTCGACTTAGCGAAAATGAATCAAACTTTACAGATCAGTCCTATAATTCTTGCTCAAAATTTCAGAAGTTTCAGAAAAAAAAAATTCATCTTAAAACTAATAATAAACCTTTTAGTTGACACAAATTGCTGAAAAAATGCGTGAATGATACTTCAGACTCAATGAAATTATCAAAACACTCAAACAAGGTTACCTTAACCCGATGTTGACCAAAGTCAACTTTTGTAATGACCCGCTAGATACAATTTTAGTATAATTATTAGGTTGAATTGAATGATTGTTTACTTAGTAATGATTAGTATGCAATTATTAGACAATGATTACAAAGTTAGGAATTAGAAAATCAATGCAAGGTTTGGGTTTTGGTTTCCGTTTCGTAGTGAGGTGAAGATAAGGGTTTTAAAAAGCATTGTTCTTTTATTCACATAAAATAATGGTTCCATATAGTGGGTCCTTACTAGTACATGGTTGTTTAAAAGAAAAGAACGGAGGTTTTAATTTTGAATTGAAATTTTTAGTTTCTGTAGAATAATTATTCGGTTTCTTTTGTTAACATTGTAACCGTGTAAATGGATAAATGATTGGAGGTGATGAAAGGGAAGGTTTGGATTGGTCATGGTTATCGCCACTGGTTTAGTAACCAGTGGCATCAATTTCAAATAATGTAATTTGTTATCGCATTATAAATTAGGTGTATGATATTATATGCATACCACTAGACTTATGTTAATTGGATAAATTAAGACTTAACCCTAAGCTTAAAATTTAGGTATATGAGTTTTGACATATTAGTTGACACCAAGAGTTATGAACTTAGTCATAAATTAGGATGAGTTTTGGGTCTAGGATAGACATATAATAATATGGGTGTCTACTAACTCGTGTGCTTACAATTATTGTATAATTGGTAGATGGGGAACGTTCTGAAGCTTTGCGAAAAGGGAAGGAAAAATCTTGAGGATTCGTGGCACGTGTTCAGCATTCAAGGTATGTTAAGACGTTTAGACCTCGTTGAAGGACATTTTCCTAATTAAAGATTAAAAACGGAATAGACAATGGGTAAGGGCGAGAGATGGCGGTCTCGTATCAATGGTGTGATGGGCATTGGTACGAGTACCGGTGTTAAAAAGAGAAAATTTATTACTATAGAATACGGATTTTTAATCCGAGAATGCCAAAACATATGGGAATTAGCTGATGTATTATTGACTTGAACTTTTTGTGTGATTGTGTATCTTTATTGAACCCGTATAATTGTGATAGTTGAGGTGGTTATGTATTATGCTAATAGTTGATTGATTGAGATGCACCATCACCCCCTTTATTTGAAATCACATTGTGCACATGCATTGACATGAAATTCAATATAAGTTGGACACGTGGAGATCGTCCGTGCTGGGGATGGTGAGATGTTAAGATTATAATTTGGGCATGTGGAGATCGTCCGTGCGGAAATTATTTGATTTTATGATAGTGCGTTGAGATCGTCCGCACAGACACGTGGAGATTGTCTGTGTCGGTATATGGACCTCGCGAGTCCCCCATGGGTCATGAACTCTTGATATATTTCCGAGGAGTATCATGTATATACGGTTGAGAGAGTACTTGATATCGGAGGCATATCATTTCATAGTGTCACATTGCATTGCATCCCATTACCTCATTTATTATTGTTGATTACGTGTGTTTATTGGTGGTTGTTACGTGAGGTTTGATTATTCTTATTTGATGAAACTTGACTGGTGAGTATAATATAGACTTGTATAAGTAAGGGACTGATTTTATTATATAAACTCATGTCACTACTTCTTCGTTGTTGGTCTATGAGATATACTGGGTACATGTTGTTTCATACTCATACTACACTTGTTGCACTCTTTGTGGTGCAAATTCGATTCCGAGTACGAGCACATCTCTAGGAGCTTTTTGAGTCCGAGCTTGGAGTTTCTTGGAGTTGTGGTGAGCTGCTTGGTTGTTCCGTGGCCTACACCTCCATCTATATTTTATTATTCTGTTGTTTTAGTATTCAAACAGGATATCCCTTAGCTTATATTTGGATTTGTCATTCAGTTTCTGACTTGGGGTGGTATTATAACTTTCCACAAATTTCGTACTTATGAAGGATTTAGTGTTGGAGATATTTTACTCGTTGTTTACTTTTTTACCTCATTAATTAGTTAAAATTTGGTAAAATATGTTGAGTTGGCTTACCTATTAGTTGGGAACATACGTGCCATCACGACTTGTGAATTTAGGTCGTGACAAAACTTAAGAATCTCCAACTTCCTAAGTAAGGACATGAAACTCAACCAAAAGCTTCGGAAATTGAACCAAACCTTCAACTAGATCAATATCACCATTTGTACCTAGTGGAATCATCAAAACTCGAAAATGACATTTGTAACCTCAAAACGTTAACTAAAGTCAAACTTTAGCCTTAACTGTCCCTGCATCTCATCTAATTGATCAAAATCAAACCAAAAGCCTTGGGACCCAAACAAAAAATACGTTTAGACAAAAAAACCATATTTCAAATATAACGGAACTGTTAGAATTTCATTCTGTGTTTGCTACCAGCAAATGCTGACTTTGGTCAACTATCTTATGCTTTCAACTTTCAAAACACAAAAACTCTTCTGAATACCCCAAGACCGGAGTCAATAGTCCTATTAATCCAAAAGTAACGTTTTGGAGCTAATAGAACTGACGGAATTCCATTTCGACATACGTAGCTTTGATTGTTACCAAAAATCACTTTTAACGACTTTGACTTTTGAAAACTCTAAAACTTCCAAAAATTACAACTTCACTATAAATTTCAAAACCAACTTTGTAAACTGATCAAAAAAGACTCAAATCAACTATTAGGAGGGGTAAAATGGTAAATTTCCAAAAATTTCAAAAAATGACCTTCAGGTCATTACAATATCTAACACAAGCAGGGACGGATCTACTAAGGTTCGTGGGGGTGCCACGCCACCCACGGGCTTCAACGGAAACTCTAGTATATATAAGTATATATCTACAATATAATTACAAATATTAAACGTGCCACCCAGGGAACCAAAAGTCCTTGTGGCGCGGCTGGTTGAGGGTCATACTCTAAAACGTAGGTTAAGACGTCGAATCTCGCTGAGGCCCTGACATTTTTTTTAATTTGCAATTTTAACTTACTTCCTTAATATGACAGCGGCACATTATTATTTTTGTTTGTTTCTAATAGTTGTCTTAATATGGAGTAGTAATTTATAAGTATATTTGACTAGCGTGTTACATAAAACGTGATCTATTTGTAAATATAAGCAATGATATCGTCATTGATTGTTTTCAAAATATTAAAACTTGTCGAGTACAATTATAAATGAATGATGAATATTTATGATATTTATAGTATAATTGAAAGTTTTAACTTTGTTTACTTTATGATCTCAATCAAATGTGGGGTGCCAATTTGTATTTATATATGGAGGTAGGGAAGGAAAGGGAAAATGGTAAGGTACGTGAGAGTTCAAATAGTCAACCAATTGAGCTAAAGTGATTTTTCCCTTGTGAGAAAAAATCTTCCGTTGTCGGTCTTGAATTCGACTTTCAACAAGAGCATCTAAATTAAAATGATAAACTTTTTCTTCGTTGGAGACATCTGATAAAATTGAAATAATGTGGAGAAGATTAGCATGACCCATGCGCAAAGAATTTGTAGTATATATAATATATAAATTGTCAACTTATTATTGTTCATAGTTGTCATAGATCGATAAGACGAATAATTCAACTGAAGCCTAAAATTGAGTTAACTGATGAACCTACTTGGCACCCAGAGACTCGAAATCTTGGATCCGCCTCTGAACACAAGTTATGTCTGAAAGTCAATCAGCATACTTTATAGTTTATATACCCACTTCATATACAAGGGACAATAAAAGTCTTAACTGCAGATAATATTTTTGTTATCATAGTCAACACGCCTACATCATTTTGTTCAAGTTATAACAATTCTATCGTACTCGACTTCATTAGTGTTCTGGAACATCATCTCCACACTAATTATAGGACCTCTCATTAAAATCATGTTTTAACCATTAACATTGGTTCTCCATCTATAATGAAATGAGTTACCACTCAAGTTGTCTCTCCTTTGGTTTACCTAATCCATGCAATATAATTACTAGACCGCCTTCATTCCCCATAATAATCATTAGTACCACATTCTCATTATCAACTTGCCACATGCACACACATGTTGACTCAATCAGATTTACTAGTTTACTCTCACTCTTGTTATAATTATTTCCAGAATACGTCTTAGAATTGAGAACATGTAACTCCAAATCAAATTATTTATATTAGTCATTCTGAAATTTATTTATATTTATCATCATGCAAGACACACTCATGCTATCAGAATTACATAATTCTAAAGGTCAACCATCAGAATATCATGCTTACATGCTTAATTATGTTGTCTCCATCAATTCTATAATGTAAATTTATGTCACTAACCAAGTCTATACATAAAAGTAAACCATAGCATATCTCAATGCCAAATTTCTGCCCAAGTGCCCAAACAATCTCACTTTTGCTGCGAACCATATTTTTGAAAAAGAATGCGAGGGGAGAACTATAAAGTTGTTTTCCATGGAAAGTCTTTCCTCCTACCTTACTTGAGATCTTTTCTCTTAAAATATGACCTATAATATTTTTAGGAGATATCCCTACAACGAAACCCTTTGACCTGTCTACGTGGATGTTTTTGGTAATTTAGTAAGGACGGAATACGACTTGTATCCATAATTTTAATTTCCCTAAGTAGAGTTGGCAAAATAGCCACTCTCCAAACTTAATTGAACATTAAGATAAAAGTCTTGAATAATTTGTGGTATACCCACTATTAATGACAACATCCACATGCCCTAATTGTCACATACAAAAGACCTCACTAAGTTTTCTTATCTCCACTTTGGTCCCCCCCTTCTTTTCCAACTAATTTGGATTAATATATATCTATTTGCATTTGTTAAAATTTATATTAGAAAAGAAGAAAAAAGTCAAACGGGAAAGAAGAGCATCTCGTTTTTGCTGCTGTCGAAACAGACGATTCCAGCGAGTTTTCCGGCCAAAATTTCCATTTTCAAGATAATTAAAATCATCATCATCTCCTACTCCATAGTCATGTTTACTCCATTTTCTTTCAAAAACCAAGCTTCAAAATGATTTTCCCGCCATTTTAGAAATTTGAGAAATCTTCCATAATAAACACTTGATAACTTATTATAGATACAGTTTAGTAGTTTAAAAGCATTAAAAATCTGTTTCACCATTGCAAGAGCTGCATTTTGAACCACGATCTCATTCAGTCGCATTTCTGTACGGATGTCGTACTTCATCTGTCACGCCCCGAGCCTACACCCTAGATGTGGCTGGCACTGGAAGACCATTGTTGGCCCCAAGCGAACCCTTGGCCTGGCTTTCTTAACTCAGCGGAACCTAACTCAACAGAATAACTCCATGCAATGCAAGGACATAAAACAACTTAACTGATAAAATCTGGCAAAAAAGGCAACTCGAGTCCCAAAATAGAATATTTACATATATACATAGATGAGAGACTCAAAACTAACTAACTGACTGACTGTCTATGAAGCCTCTAAAATACTGAAAGGGATGTTGGGATAGACCCCGCAACATCCTAATGAAACAAAACTAAGAGAACAAAATAACTGAGTCCTCTGGAATGCAAAGAGGCTCACCACTGACTCTGGAGTGCTCAGCTGGAACAATGGCGTGCTAGATGTTGATCCTGGGTACCTGTGTCTGCATCGTCATAAGATGCAGGCCAACTGGCATCAGTACATTAAATGTACGAGTATGTGAGCTGGAAGGCTAAACAACAACTTAAGCTTGAAAAGAATACAAAGGAACTCTTACCTTGGCTCTGCTCGACTCATGAATAACCAAACTCAATATAAACAATAAGACACATGCAATATATATAAAAACTTGTAAAACATTGTAAACTACTTAGTTCGTTAATGATTAAAGCAATAACAAACTCAACTTTACTTATATAAAAGTAATATAACTTTAGTGGGAGATTCTTTAATCGACAACCACCACTATGAGCCCTAGTGATGATACAACGTTTTACCTCACGTTGCCCAGGACCATCCTATACCTTGCCGTGATATAGGACCTTACTTTACTTAGTGGATCCACTAGCTTAACTTATGTGATTATCTAAAAAGAATGACCCGTCAAGTCCTATGTTGGCTACATGGTTCTTATGGAGAGTTGAGTTAATATGAACTCGCGTCCCCAATTCGGTGCTCAATACTACTCCCAAAAATACTTTGGCTCATAAGTGTTTTTAAACACATCTTTCTTTGGTTGAGGTAATTACTCAAAACTTAGCCCAAAGGCTCTTTTGGAAAACATGTTTCCCCTCTTACTCAAATGTAAAAACATTTATAAACTTCTTTGGGAATACTTAGTTCCCTAATAGCTTTTGAGAAATGAACTCAACTTTAAACTTTTGACTTAACTTGAAACTCGATACTCTTTACTTGACTTGAAACTTGAGACTCTTTACTTAGCTTGAAACTCTATACTCTTTGCTTGACTTGAAACTTGAACCTTAAAACGAAGTTAAAACGTTCAATAAAGACTCTTGAACAACTTTGAAAACTTGTTTTGACTTACTTCTTAACTTCTAGACTTGACTTCTAACTTCACCTGACTTTGATCCGAACTCTCCTTGAGTTGGATTATGTATTCAAGGTATATGACCACACATTTATGGATGAGTTCTTGACGTTTAGACGTACTTTGGAGTGTTGGAAACAACTATGAAACATAGGCACAATGCCAAGGAACATGCATGAAAAAGTGGGGAAAGAATGGGAAAGATTAGCGTCCTTGGCGCTCTGAGGGGCGCGGGGCGCCAGACCACAAAGCTCAGAAGGGGCTTGTTGGCGCTCTGCTAGGTGCGCCGCCCCAAGGGCTGGACTTCAGAGTCCCTTTTGGGGGGCGCTGGCAGGCGCGACGCGCCACCCCTTTTCCCCGAAACTCGACTTTTCTTCCTCCTTTGTCCAACTCTAAACCACCCTAACTTCAAGGGTTTCAACTCCAAACACTAAGAATCATAAAATCCCTCAACATGCAAGAGATTCAACTCAAAAACACAACCAAATAATGTACTAAACCAACAAGAACTTCAACAACACAACCAACAACTTCAACAGCACAACCAATCTTTTCTCGGAAATAAAACAAGTTTGGCGTGTGGGGAAAAGAGCCAACCCAACACTATGAGCTCACATACCTAGTAGGGATCACCCCCGATGATATCCACGACGATCTTTGATGAAACCTTGTTTGATCTTTTCTTTCTCCCCTTCTTCTCCTCTTTACTCACAAACCCTCACTCTCACTCTTTTAAAAAGGGAAAAACTGATCTAAAAATCAGTATAACACCTTAATATATCCAAAAGAATTGGTTAGGGAAAAGACCAAAATACCCTTACAATTTCCGGACGGACTTCCCTGCCAACTGCCCAACTTCCAAAGTGCATAACTCACTCATACGAACTCAGAATCGAGAAAACTCGGTGGTGTTGGACAGATCATTCCACGAGCTTCACAAAATAAATGGAACTACACTTAACTCATCCTGAGCTAGAAGTTATGACTGTTCAAAGTTGACCAAAAACTCATATTTTTCCCATACTTAACCAAATTTTCCAGATTTTTAAAATTCTTTCCAAAAATGAAAATTTCCAATTTTTAAGCTTCTTCCTAGTTATCAACTTGCAAGATGTCACATCATTGATCGTTAACGACTGATACTGTAATCTAGTATCTATCTTTGTAGTCTATAATGGCAGTAGCTGAATTTGTTGTTGCTGGTGGTGATTATATGGGAGTATGGGAGAAGACTCGCAAAAGTTGGAATTGGAAATATTTGTGTAAGACGACAATGCCCATTGCGTTGCGTCGCAATGGTTCATATGAAGATATGATTGCAAGCGTAATTGAGGCTGGTGAATTAACTTGCGAGCCAAATAACTTGGTGATTAGCTATCAAATGAATGGGAGGGGGAAAATACATCCCACATTCATAAAAAATGATAGGCACGTGAGCTTGTACATGTTAGATATTGGTATTGATGGCTCTAGGCCTACATTGAGGATAAACGTTAATGTGAGGCCTCCAATTGAACCAACTAATTCATTTAACGGCGACAATGATTCGATTGGAAATGAAAGATTGGGTGATCATTCAAAGGAGAGCTTGGGTGATAATTCAAATGAGAGTTTGGGTGATCATTAAATGAATATACATGATGATCCAACTAATGTGGAAAATCAGCCAGTAGATGCGGAAGATCCTGAATCTGAATGTTGTGAAGAAATGCAGGTACAAAAGGAATTGGGATCACAATCCAACCATTCCTTCTCAGATAGAACTAATTTATGTATAAACCAAACTTTCAGTAACAAGAATGAGTTGCAATTGTTATTAGCCGAAGCGGCAGCAAAAAAGTCTTTTGATTTTGCTATTGTGAAGAGTTGTACTAAATACTTAAAGGTGAAATGTGTATCTCGTAATTGTGCATGGATGTTGCGGGCGAAGAAATATGAGTGTTCAGATAGATTTTGTAACTATAAGTACATTGGCAAACATAGTTGTGGCATTGAACATGCCAACAGTAGCCATAGAAAAATTTCAATCAAAGTCACTGTTTCACTTTGTGTAAATATGTATCGTGATGGCAAGGTTCCAAATGTTAAAGAGATTCAAAGAGCTATGTTTAATTCTTTTCATTGTAGTCCAAGTTATTGGAAATGTTAGAAGGGTGGTGTGGTTGCTAAGGAAATTGTCCGAGGGACAGCGGAGAATGGATATTCATGCTTACCATTTTTCCTACATGTTCGAGACACTTAATGTTGGTTCTAGTTATTGTCTCATGGTAAACGAGGATAGTCCAAGGTTCATGTATTATTTCTTGGCCTTTGGTGCTTGCATTAAGAGATTTGCCCACATGAGAAAGGTAATTGCGGTTGATGACACTCATTTACATGGTAAATATGATGATGTGTTGTTGAGCGTTGTTGCACAAGATACGAAGAATCATGTTTATTCAATTGTCTTTTGTGTCGTGGACAAAGAGAATGATACATCTTGGACATTCTTCTTTAAGAAATTGAAGGAGATTGTGGTCGATGAACCAGATTTGTGTTTTATCTCCGATAGACACAAGAGTATCGCCAACGGTATTGTAAACGTTTACAATCATGCTCACCACAGATATTGTATGAGGCACCTTGGTGAAAATCCCCGCGTAAATCATCATTGTGGAGATTACCTTTATCTTTACTACAATGCGGCAAAGGCTTATTCTTTGGAGGAGTTTGGCAATCATTTTGTAGAATTCAAGAACAAATGCCCCGTTGCAGCCGTCGTCCTTGAGCATGATATTGATTTTGAGAAGTGGAGCAGGGAACATTTTCCTGGCAATAGATATGATGTTATGACCACAAATATCGCCGAGTCACTCAATGCTATGTTGATAGACGGAAGAGAGTATTCCGTGGCATCTATATTTAATTCGATTTCTAAGAGGTTTGGAGAATTGTTTAGGGAGAGGCATGCATATATCCTCAAATCAATGGGTAATCAAATAGTGTGGGCTGCCGAAAAAATTGCAAGAAAAAAAATAATCAAGGGCGACTCCTTGTATGTGGAGAATGTAACCGGGGACGGCAATCAATTTACCATGTTCGATGCGGGTGTTACTGCCTATGTGGACCTACGGTAAAAGTCATGTTCATGTAGGGAATATGACTTGATCAAGATACATTGTGCTCATGCGATGGCCGTTTTGCGATCGAAGCATGGCAATAAATATGGTATGAGCATCTATGAGTACTCTTCTCCTTTGTATAAAATTGAAACGTACCTTCTTGCATACATGGATTCTATTAATGTTGTCCCTCTCGAGTCGGAATGGTGTGTTTCAGAAGAATTGCTTAATGTGAAGATTCTTCCTCCTCTTGTCGATACCAAGCTTGGAAGAAAAAGAAGAAAACGTGTCAAAAGCATCGGTGAGAATTTCAAGAGCAAGAGAAGGAACAAATGTTCAATTTGTAAGAGAACCGGACACAAGAGAACTACATGTGTGAACAACAACAAATCTTAAACAAGCTTGATTGAATTTGTTTTTGTAATCAAGCTACTATTTTTTTTTCCACTACTGTAATCAAGCTACTGCCAGCATTTTGGTCAATTTATTGTCATCTATTATCGTAATTACTCATGATCTAATATAGATCAATCAAAAGATGACATAAATTTTGTACACTGTCTATTAAGTTGTGTATTATTAATATATGAAAATTCGTGGTATTTGTAATGCATGAATTAGAATATGATTAAGAATTAGAATTAGAATGAATTAGAATGATATTTGTGACTATTTTTAATGCACCAAATCAAACAATGCTTAAGAAATAATCTAAGTATAACTAATTCAACTATAAATAATACAAGCATTATTTGCATATACAGTCTACCAAACGAATTCTTAATGAATTGTCAAAAATATAGATGTTACCATTAAAAAAAGTAGCAATTTGAACTTTTTTTACCATTGTAAAATCTGTATATCTAAATATTTACTAGTTATCAAAATATATAGACCATTTATACAATCGATACATCTATATGTGCGCGGTGTATGTATGACATATGATATTTACACTTTGATATTAGTAAGGTATATTTGGATTTATATCTATGTTAACGCTTTGTCGATACTTCACCTACTAGAATCTGACACTTATATATAGACCAAAACTAGTAGAATTTAAAAAAGACAACAATTAATTAATAATAAATTATATATTTGAAATTTATCCAATTTAATAAGTTTAAACAAGTCATATGATCATGTAAGAGTCCACATAAATTGGATGTGGTGATTAGTGATGTATGAGGAAGAGTTGTCGTTATACATTCAACATCCTTAGAACAATGTTTGAGAAAACATAAGTATGTTGTGAGGATCTCACTTGTTCAACCACACATTGTTGATTGCCACCCCAATTTATATGGACTCATACATGATCACATGCTTATGTTGAAAAGATGTTGATTGTATAACCACACATAACTATTCCTCATTCATACTTGTGCTTTCTTCACACATTAGTTTGAAGATGTTGATTGTATACTACAACTCTTTCTCATACATTATTTATCTCCACCCCCAATGTATGTGGACCCTTACATTACTTGTTTAAACGTATTTAATTTAATAAATTTCAATAATATTATTTATTATTAGTTAATCATTCTCCTTTATAAATTATACTAGCTACAGTTTATATTTAAGTGTCATACTCTAGTAGGTGCAGTATAGATCATTTATGGATCATGATATCAACCCATATATACCTTATTTGTTTTGAAGTGTAGATGTAGTTGGTACAATCTAAACCAACCACATGAAAAACTATCGACTGTATTAATTATCTATATATTTTTACCAACGGTCACAATACTCAATTATCCAAGTTTTACAACGGTAACAAAGTACAAATTGCTACTTTTCAACGGTAACATTTACTTTTTTTAGTGTATAAAAAGAAGGATTCATGAACTCTTCCATCCTATTCTATTTTATAATACTTAAACATCTCTTTTTATTATGTCTCAAGCATCTCAAACACCCAATGCAAAAAAATCTTACGTTTGTCGTTGTGGTAATTTAGCTATGTTGAGGACGTCACACACCGATACGAACCCAGGTCGACAATTCTTTAACTGCGAAATTGGTGCATGCTCTTTTTTTAAGTGGCTTGAAAATGATTCATCAACGAGCAACCCATCAAAATTGATTCCGGAACTCGAGACATCAAATTTTCAAGGTGTTACCAAATTTCAATTATTAGAAAGGCTTCAAAACTCCGAAGAAAATAGAAATTTGTTATTGAGTTTATTCAAAGAGGCCGAAGAGCAGAGAGATCACTTTAAAGGATTGCTAAAAGACACCGAAAAAGTTAGGGATCAACTAAAACAAAAGTTGATAAGAAAAAGAGAAAGGCTTAAAAAATATATTGCATGGTTTGTTGTTAGTAGTTTCCTTTTGGAAATGTGTAATAGGAAAGCAGTAGTACAATCTTATATCTTTTACTCATGTAATAATACAGTCTATTAATAAAATGAGTCTTTTTGGAATTGGTAAGACATTATATATACAATTTAAAGTCGATAATTGGCAACAATATTGTCACGCGCCGAGCCTACACCCTGGGCGGGACCGGCACTCGGAGACCATTTCTGGCCCCAAGCGAACCCTTGGTCTGGCCTTCTTAACTCAGCGGAAACCTAACTCACCCGGATAACTCAATGCAAAGCAATAGTACAAAACAACTTAACTGATACAAATCTGGCCATAAAGGCACCTCGGGTCTCAAAATAGAGTATTTACAAATATACATAGATAAGAGACTCAAAACTAGCTGACTGACTTTCCGTCTATGAAGCCGCTAAAATACTGAGATGGATGTTGGGACAGACCTCGCAACATCCTAATAAGACAAAAACTAAGAACACAAAATAATTTAGTCCTCCGGAATGCAAGGAGGCTCACCATTGACTCTGGAGTGCTCAGCTGGATCAACGACGTACATGATGCTGATTCGGGGTACCTGAATCTGCATCATCAAACGATGCAGGCCAACTGGCATCAGTACATGGAATGTACGAGTATGCGAGTTGGAAAACTAAGCAACAAAGGCTAGAAGGAAATCTGGAAGAAACTGAATAGCTTACCTGGCTCAACTCAACTCAACCTGACTGACTTCTTTTCAATATAAAGCAATTTAAAACAAGTGCGATATAAAGAAAGACTGTTTAAAACATGCTACAAACTCTGTGTGTATACAAAGATACAATAAGCTGAAATGTATATAGAAAAACAATGAACTGATGTATATAAAAATACAATAACCTCTGTGTATGAAAATACAATAACTGCTGTGGGAGTTTCTCTAACCGACAACCATCACATAAGAGCTATAGTGATGATACAGCGATCGACCTCACGCTGCCAGAGCATCTTATACTCGGCCAAAGGTATAAGACCTGAACTGTCTAATGGATCCACTAGTCTAATCTGAAAAGGATTCATCTAAAAAGTATGATCCTTTTCTACCCATGGTGGCTAACATGGTTCTATGGGGGCTGTGGGTTCTTTGAACGCTCCCCCAATTCAGTGCTCGATACTACTCCCAAAAATGTACTGGCTCTTATGTTTTTAAAACATATTTATTCCTGCTGATATGAGATAATTACTCAAAAACTAGCCCGAAGGCCCCTTTGGAAATCTCAGTTTCCAACCTTATTTAAATGTAAAGACATTTCTTCAAAATTTCTTTGGGAATACATAGTTCCCTAATAACTTTGAGAAACGAACTCAACTTTAAACTCATGACTTAACTTGAAACTGAGACTCTTACTCGACTTGAAACTCTATACTCTTTTTCTTGACTTCTAACTTCACTTGACTTGGAACTGTCTTTCCTTGAATCGGAATTATGAATTCAAGGTGTTCGATCACATGTCATGGAGGGATTTTTGAACGCTTAGACTAGACGTACTATGGAGTGTCGGAAACAACCATAAAACATAGGTATAATACTTTGGAACTTGCTTGAGAAAGTGAGGAAAGAAATGGGGAAACTTGGCTGAGACTTTAGATTTCTGGTGACATAGATGGGATTTACGGACGCCATCGACGGACCGTAGATGGACTTACGGTCCGTACTGCAGGTCCGTAGATCGCGTCAGAGATTTTCCCCAGAATTCATTTAAAAAAAAGACTAAGTGTTGACCTACGGTCCTGACTTACGGTCCGTAGATCAGGTTACGGACCGTAGATCGATGCCCCAAAAACCCAACTTCTGTCCCAATCGACGGTTGACCAGTACGGACCGTCAATCGATCTACGGTCCGTAGGTCAGGCCCGTAGATGGGGATCGACAGCCCAGAAATTTCTGCGAAAAGATGGTGAATCAACTTTAAAAGGGTCACAACTCTTAGAATCATAATTCCCTCAACATACAATAGGTTTCAACTTAAATACACAACTCAATCATGTCCCACAACGAACAATAACTTCAACAACAATTCCAACAACATCAACAACAACTAACAACTTCAACAACTTCAACAACGAATTCCAATCTTTTCTCAAATCATAGAATAAGCTTGGTGTGTGTGGGGGAAAGGATCAACCCACACAAAAACTCACATACCTTAGATAGGGATCACCCCCGACGAAAATCCACAACGATCTTGACTAAGCTCCTCTTCCTTCTCTTCTTCTCTTCTTAAATCTCAAGAACCCTAACTCTTTCTCTTTCAAAATGGGACAAAATGATCCAAAGATCATCCTAATACAACAATATGAGCTCAAAATAAATGATTTGTGAAAGGACCAAAATGCCCTTAAATTTCCGGACGGATTTCCCTTCCAATTGCCCAACTTCTAGAGGACATAACTCACTCATACGAACTCGGAATCGAGTAAACTCAGTGGCGTTGAAAAGGTTATTCCACGAGCTTCGCAACCATAACTGGAACTACCCCTAACTCATCCCGAGCTAGGAGTTACGACTACTCAAAGTTGGCCAAAAACTCACTTTCTCCCATACTTGGCCAATTTTTCAGATTCTAAATTTCAAGCTCCTTCAAAGCCACCCCAAATTGTCGGATGTTACAATATCTCCCCCTTGGGAACATTCGTCCTCGAATGCAGTTACTCTTATAAGGCTAAGGGTGTAACATCAACTCAACACCCAACAAACAACCATGCAAACGCAACAACAATAACGACATGCTCATTTTAATTTAAAGAGCACTAAGAAGGAAGTTAATACCTTGATCTGCGGATTCAAAGAGATATGGATATCTCTTCTTCATGTCTTCTTCGGCTTCCCAAGTAGCTTCCTCAACAATTTGGTTCCTCCAAAGGACCTTAACTGAGGCTACATCTTTCGTTCTCAACCTACGAACTTGACGATCCAAGATTTGAACAGGAACCTCCTCATAAGATAATTTATCATTGATCTTTATACTTTCAGTCGGTAGGATCAGTGAAGGATCGCCTATGCACTTCTTCAACATGGAGATGTGAAATACCGGATGAACCGCTGCTAGTTCCTATGGTAACTTCAACTCATAAGCAACATTGTCAATCCTCTTGGCTATGCGGTAAGGTCCAATATACCGGGGACTGAGTTTCCCCTTCTTACCAAACCTCATAACGCCTTTCATGGGCGAAACCTTCAAATATACCCAATCATGCATCTACTTGAAACTCTAACGCCTTTCTCCTAACATCAGTGTAGGATTTCTAACGACTCTGTGCTGTTTTCAACCTCTCTTGAATCACTTTCACTTTCTCCATAGCTTGGTGAACTAAATCAGGTCCTATCAACTGTGCTTCACCAACTTCAAACCATCCAATAGGAGATCTACATCTTCTCCCATAAAGAGCTTCATATGGAGCCATCAGGATGCTAGAGTGATAACTGTTGTTGTAGGCAAATTCCATTAGAGGTAGGTGATCATCCCAATTACCTTTGAAATCGATCACACAAGCTCTCAACATATCCTCTAAGGTCTGAATAGTGCGCTCTGCTTGCCCATCAGTCTGAGGGTGAAAGGCAGTACTTAAGTTCACCTTTGAACCCAAGCCCTTCTGAAAAGATTTCCAGAACTGTGCAGTAAACTGTGCACCTCTATCTGAAATAATAGAGATTGGGACTCCATGAAGTCTCACTATCTCTTGAACATACAACTTGGCATAATCTTCTGCTGTATTGGTAGTCTTTACCGGTAGAAAATGAGCTGACTTTGTCATTCGGTCGACAATTACCCAAATAGAATCATGATGTCTGCGAGATCTTGGCAACCCTGTGATGAAATCCATATTGATCATCTCCCACTTCTACTCTGGAAGTTCTATCCTCTGAGCCAAACCACCGGGTCTTTGGTGTTCAACTTTCACTTGTTGGCAATTTGGACACTTAGCAACAAACTCAGCAATGCCCTTCTTCATGCCATTCCACCAATAAACTTCACGCAAATCACGATACATCTTGGTGGAACCCGGATGAATAGAATATCTGGAGCTATGAGCTTCCTCCATAATCTTCTCTTGGAGTCCATCTATCATAGGTACACACAATCTACCTTGATATCTCAATACACCATCTCCCCCTTGTTCAAAAGCTAATACTCTTTGCTTCTGAACATTTTCCTTCAACTCAAGCAAAATGGGATCTTGATCTTGCTTTTCTTTCACTTCTGACATTAATGATGACTCGGCCCTGCTCGTCACCGCTATTCCTCCTTCTGCGGAATCTGTAAAGCTGACTCCCAGGCGTGCCAATCTGTGCACATCTTTTGCTAACCCTCTCCTTCCTTCTTCAATATGGGCGGTGCTACCCATAGACAACCTGCTCAAAGAATCAGCAACAACATTAGCCTTACCTGGGTGGTAAAGAATACTCAGGTCATAATCCTTAAGTAACTCTAACCACCTCCTCTGCCTGAGATTAAGTTCTTTCTGAGTAAGCACGTATTGAAGGCTCTTGTGATCAGTGAATATGTCGACATGCACACCATACAAGTAATGACGCCATATCTTCAAAGCAAATACTACAGCAGCTAGCTCTAAGTCATGGGTTGGGTAGTTCTTCTCATGAACCTTCAACTGTCTGGAGGCATAAACTATAACCTTGCCATTCTGCATTAAGACACAACCCAAACCAACTCTAGATGCATCACAATACACCACAAAACCTTGAGTACCTTCAGGTAGCGTCAAAACTGGAGCAGTAATCAACCTCTTTTTCAATTCCTGAAAGCTTTTCTCACAAGCTTCAGACCATTGAAATTTCACTGTCTTCTGAGTCAACTTGGTCAAAGGAGATGCAATAGTCGAGAACCCTTCAACAAACCTTCTATAATAGCCAGCTAATCCCAAGAAACTCCTAATTTCAGTTGGAGATGTGGGTCTAGGCCAATTCTGCACTGCCTCAATTTTCCGAGTATCAACTTTAATTCCATCACCGGACACAATGTGGCCTAGGAACGCCACAGATTTAAGCCAAAACTCACACTTAGAGAACTTGGCATACAACTCCCTGTCTTTCAAAGTCTGAAGAACTGTTCTGAGATGACTAGCATGATCTTCTTCATTCCTTGAATAGATTAGTATATCATCAATAAAGACAATAACAAACATATCTAAATAAGGTTTGAAGACTCTATTCATCAAATCCATGAAAGCTGCGGGCGCATTGGTCAAACCAAAGGACATGACCAAAAACTCATAATGACCATACCTGGTTCTAAAAGCTGTCTTTGGGATATCACATTCCCTTACCCTTAACTGATGATAGCCTGATCGGAGGTCAATCTTTGAAAAACAAGTGGCACCCTGAAGCTGATCAAAAAGATCATCAATCCTCGGAAGAGGCTACTTGTTCTTGATGGTAACCTTATTCAACTGGCGGTAGTCTATACACATTCTAAGGGAACCATCTTTCTTTCTCACAAACAAAACCGGAGCACCCCAAGGTGAGACACTCGGTCGAATGAAACCCTTTTCTAGGAGATCCTTCAACTGCTCTTTCAACTCTTTCAACTCTGCTGGTGCCATTCTATATGGCGGAATAGAGATAGGACGAGTATCTGGAATGAGATCTATGCCGAAATCTATCTCTCTCTCAGGAGGAATTCCGGGTAGATCATCAGGAAACACTTCTGGAAACTCTCTTACTATCGGAACTGACTGGAAATGAGGTATCTCAACACTAGAGTCATGAACTCGGACTAAGTGATAGATACAACCCTTCGAGACTAACTTTCTTGCCCTAAGGTATGAAATAAAACGACCCGTAGGCACTGTTGAACTGCTACTCCACTCTATGACTGGCTCATTCGGAAACTGAAACTTGACAGTTCGAGTTCTACAGTCTAATGATGCATAACAGGCATAAAGCCAATCCATACCTAGAATGACATCAAAATCTACCATGTCTAACTCAACCAAATCAGCCTTGGTGTTCTTGTGACTGATGGAAACAGGACAATCACGATAGACTCTTTCCGCTAGAATAGACTCCCCAATAGGTGTAGAAACACAAAAGGGTTCACAAAGTCTTTCAGGAAGAACCTCAAACTGATATGCAACATAAGGAGTTACAAACGATAAACTTGCTCCTGGGTCTAGCAAAGCATACACATTAAAAGCAAAGACTTTGATCATACCAGTGACAACATTTGGAGAAATCTCTTGCTCATGGCGACTGGTGATAGCATAAAGGCGGTTTGCTCCTCCACCTACACTAGAAGTAGCTCCTCTAGGTGCCGTCCTGTCTGGGGGAACAACTGAAGAAGACTGTGCTTTATTGCCTCCATTACCCTGCCTATTCTTTGGACACTCTCGCATGGAATGCCCATTCTGACCACACTTGAAACAACCAAGGGAGCCCTCTCGACAAATACCTGAGTGGTTCCTACCACATTTGGCGCAGACCGGAGGCTTACTACTCCCTTGCGCCACACTACCCGAAGATTGTGCTGGTCTAGCCCTGAATTCCTTCGAATTCTGAACATTAAATTCACCTCTGTATCTGGGTGCAGGTGCTCTAGCAAATTATGGAGCAGTTCCCTTTTGTCTTTGCTGAAAGGAGGAACGGTTTGAAATACCTTTCTGCTGCCCGGACTCGTTCCCGATCTTAGCTCTCTTATTTCTCACTCTTCTCTGTCCCTCAGCTTCTCTTCCTCAACCTGCTGCACATAAACCATCAACTTTGATATGTCCATGTCCCCAATAAGCATTGCAGCCCTACCTTCCTTGCTCGACAACCGAGACAGCCCAGCAACAAACAAGCTCATTCTATTCCTCATGTCCGCAACCATCTCCGGAGCATAGCGGGATAGTTGTGTGAACTTCAGACCGTACTCATGAACACTCAAGGACTCCTGCTTAAGTGTGAGAAACTCACGTACCTTGGCCTCTCTCAATTCTCGAGGAAAGAAATGCCCCAAGAAAGCTTCCTCGAAATAAGCCCAACTCGCAGGTGGTGCATTCTCAACTCTGCCCCCTTTCCACTGGTCAAACCATGTTCTAGCAACATCCTTCAGCTGATAAGCAGCTAGTTCAACCCGCTCAATATCTGCCACATACATCACATCAAAAATCTTCTTCAACTCCTCAATGAAATCCTCTGGATCTTCAGTAGTGCTAGAACCCATGAAACTCGGATGATTCATTCCCAAGAACTCACGAATCCTAGAAGTGTCAGCTCCTTCATGTCGAGCTCCCCTTTGCTGACCAATTTGATTAGCTACAGCTTGACTCAACATTCTAATTGCCTCTCTGAACTCGGCATTAGAAACTTCTCTTTGTTCTTGCACTCCAGGTGCATCAGGTAACTCTTGCTCATCAACATAACGTCTGGGAAGACGCCCTCTGCCAACTCTTCGTGGAGGCATGACTATCTGAAAACACGCGCAAGCACGGATTAGAAAGAAACTTTTTAGAGATCAACTCTAACGCTCAAAATGAGTGTGAAAGAAATGAGAAATCTTCCTAACTGTTGCAGCCTCCCAATTATAGATGTGGCGCGCTTCACACCGATAACTAGGACTCTACAGACACGGCTTCATAGACTCCCTAGGACTCTTGAACTCTTTGCTCTGATACCAAGTTTGTCACGCCCCGAGCCTACACCCTGGGCGGGACCGGCACCCGGAGACCATTTCTGGCCCCAAGCGAACCCTTGGCCTGGCCTTCTTAACTCAGCGGAAACCTAACTCACCCGGATAACTCAATGCAAAGCAATAGTACAAAACAACTTAACTGATACAAATCTGGCCATAAAGGCACCTCGGGTCTCAAAATAGAGTATTTACAAATATACATAGATAAGAGACTCAAAACTAGCTGACTGACTTTCCGTCTGTGAAGCCTCTAAAATACTGAGATGGATGTTGGGACAGACCTCGCAACATCCTAATAAGACAAAAACTAAGAACACAAAATAATTTAGTCCTCCGGAATGCAAGGAGGCTCACCATTGACTCTGGAGTGCTCAGCTGGATCAACGACGTACAGGATGCTGATTCGGGGTACCTGAATCTGCATCATCAAACGATGCAGGCCAACTGGCATCAGTACATGGAATGTACGAGTATGCGAGTTGGAAAACTAAGCAACAAAGGCTAGAAGGAAATCTGGAAGAAACTGAATAGCTTACCTGGCTCAACTCAACTCAACCTGACTGACTTCTTTTCAATATAAAGCAATTTAACACAAGTGCGATATAAAGAAAGACTGTTTAAAACATGCTACAAACTCTGTGTGTATACAAAGATACAATAAGCTGAAATGTATATAGAAAAACAATGAACTGATGTATATAAAAATACAATAACCTCTGTGTATGAAAATACAATAACTGCTGTGGGAGTTTCTCTAACCGACAACCATCACATAAGAGCTATAGTGATGATACAGCGATCGACCTCACGCTGCCAGAGCATCTTATACCCGGCCAAAGGTATAAGACCTGAACTGTCTAATGGATCCACTAGTCTAATCTGAAAAGGATTCATCTAAAAAGTATGATCCTTTTCTACCCATGGTGGCTAACATGGTTCTATGGGGGCTGTGGGTTCTTTGAACGCTCCCCCAATTCATTGCTCGATACTACTCCCAAAAATGTACTGGCTCTTATGTTTTTAAAACATATTTATTCCTGCTGATATGAGATAATTACTCAAAAACTAGCCCGAAGGCCCCTTTGGAAATCTCAGTTTCCAACCTTATTTAAATGTAAAGACATTTCTTCAAAACTTCTTTGGGAATACATAGTTCCCTAATAACTTTGAGAAACGAACTCAACTTTAAACTCATGACTTAACTTGAAACTGAGACTCTTACTCGACTTGAAACTCTATACTCTTTTTCTTGACTTCTAACTTCACTTGACTTGGAACTGTCTTTCCTTGAATCGGAATTATGAATTCAAGGTGTTCGATCACATGTCATGGAGGGATTTTTGAACGCTTAGACTAGACGTACTATGGAGTGTCGGAAACAACCATAAAACATAGGTATAATACTTTGGAACTTGCTTGAGAAAGTGAGGAAAGAAATGGGGAAACTTGGCTGAGACTTCAGATTTCTGGTGACACAGATGGGATTTACGGACGCCATCGACGGACCGTAGATGGACTTACGGTCCGTACTGCAGGTCCGTAGATCGCGTCAGAGATTTTCCCCAGAATTCATTTAAAAAAAAAACTAAGTGTTGACCTACGGTCCTAACTTACGGTCCGTAGATCAGGTTACGGACCGTAGGTCGTGACCATAGATCGATGCCCCAAAAACCCAACTTCTGTCCCAATCAACGGTTGACTAGTACGGACCGTCAATCGATCTACGGTCCATAGGTCAGGCCCATAGATGGGGATCGACAGCCCAGAAATTTCTGCGAAAAGATGGTGAATCAACTTTAAAAGGGTCACAACTCTTAGAATCATAATTCCCTCAACATACAATAGGTTTCAACTTAAATACACAACTCAATCATGTCCCACAACGAACAATAACTTCAACAACAATTCCAACAACATCAACAACAACTAACAACTTCAACAACGAATTCCAATCTTTTCTCAAATCATAGAATAAGCTTGGTGTGTGTGGGGGAAAGGATCAACCCACACAAAAACTCACATACCTTAGATAGGGATCACCCCCGACGAAAATCCACAACGATCTTGACTAAGCTCCTCTTCCTTCTCTTCTTCTCTTCTTAAATCTCAAGAACCCTAACTCTTTCTCTTTCAAAATGGGACAAAATGATCCAAAGATCATCCTAATACAACAATATGAGCTCAAAATAAATGATTTGTGAAAGGACCAAAATGCTCTTAAATTTCCGGACGGATTTCCCTTCCAACTGCCCAACTTCTAGAGGACATAACTCACTCATACGAACTCGGAATCGAGTAAACTCAGTGGCGCTGAAAAGGTTATTCCACGAGCTTCGCAACCATAACTGGAACTACCCCTAACTCATCCCGAGCTAGGAGTTACGACTACTCAAATTTGGCCAAAAACTCACTTTCTCCCATACTTGGCCAATTTTCCAGATTCTAAATTTCAAGCTCCTTCAAAGCCACCCCAAATTGTCGGATGTTACAAATATCCATCAAAATAAAAATAAAATTTACATGATCCAACTGTCTTATTCATCAACCACCAAAAATCATCTGTCTTAATCATCTACCCACTTCAAAAACCAATTCTCTTAATATTCAACCACCAAAAACTAATTATCTTAAAAACTAATTGTCTTATCATCAACACGAAAAATCAACCATTTCAAAAACCAATTGTCTTAAACCAACTTCAAAAACCAATTGTCTTAATAAACCAATATCACATATACCTTACTCATCACCATTTAGCTCGCCATTGAGCTCCATAACAATACCCATCACGTCCACTGAATTTTCATCACTGCCTTCTTTTCCCTTTTCTGCCAAGCCTTCATCTACTTTCTCTTCCAGCTTCTCCTGTTCTTTTTCTTCTTACTGCAATTCGATCTGCTCCTCTTCTTTTTCTTGTTCTTTGTTCTCTTTGATCTTCTCATCTTCTTTTTCTTCTTCTTTGTTCTCTTCGATCTGCTCCTCTTCTTTTTCTTCTTGTTTTTTTATCTTCCAACTTCTCTTCAATTTCTTCTTCGTTCTCTTTCAGTTTCTCCTCTTCTCTTTGTTCATCTTGTTCATTAACTTCTTCTGCAAAGTACTCATCAACTGCAATAAGATCTTCATCGACTATTGCTAATTGAAGGATTTCATCAACAGCAATACAACACCATCTTTATCAACTGTTGGTGTTGTATAGTCTTCATTAACTGCCTCAAGATCAGTGGCTTAGCATTCTTACAAATAAATTATTTTACACAAATACTATATAAATTAGTCTACGTTCATTTTTCTTGTTCGTTTGAGCTCTCCTCAATTTCTCATCTTGTATAAAAGCAACAACTTCCATCATTGATAGTTCAAGGGATGCAACACGCACACAAATTATCATCTTTATTTTTCTGTCCACTCGAAACAGAATTCTCACAAGGTTGGTTGGAATTGTTCTCACTCAATATTTCATCGTCCTCGTTCTCTACTACAGAAGTGAGGTCAGTGACACCTTTCAAATTGGCCTTCAAGGCATCAATGATTGTGTCCTTCACTTCGTCCGTATATGACTTTAATGTTGCCATATAATTTTATTTTGTCTCACGGACAATAGGTATGAGGTATGAATGCACAACCTATAAAAAAAATATAAATAGTACAAGATCTTCACTAATTTACAAATATTTCTAGATAAAAAAAAATAAGTTTATACCTTTGTACTTCTCCCTTTGTACTACTTAAATGGATCACCTTTGACAGTATTATCGCTCTTTGTCGTGTGCCATCTAAGTAAACAGGGAATTGACAGAGGAGAATCCAAGGACTTCTTTGCATAATTATCAAGATGAGGAAAAGCCTCATATATCCAAACCTGAAATTAATAAAATAACAAATAAATAAACAGAGAATATGAAATACTATATAAATATATAAGAGTTTAATATTAATCAAGTACATAACTGATAATAAGTACCAGAAATGCCTAGGGGAAGCCATACAAAGCATATGATGCATTCCCTCTTTCCTTGTACACTTCACTTTGTTTCTTCAAATTAATTTTGTTCTTCAAATACTTCACTGTTAAATCAAAACACTCTTTGCCCCACGAATAACTCTTGAAAAAATCTAAATCATCGACCATCTTAATGTGGTTTAAATCCACAATCTTAGATCGATCGTGGACAAGCAACATCAAGTGGACGAACCAAACTAAAAAGCACCTCAACTTCTGCTCCTTATTAAATCGGGTACCCTTAATCAAACTCATCAACGTTGTACCACTGATTTTCTTATTCTTGGTCACTTTATAGTAAAATTTCTCACATTTCTGAAGCAGTTTTTTTCATTTTTGCATCATGGGGGTATGCTGAGCAATTCAGCCCCGTAATCAATGCAAACTCTTTTAAGCCAAAACAAGCAGGCTAACCATTAACACAAAACCACATCTCATGCAAAAAAAATTATCATTTTTTACAAGACACAACAACATATAATGGACCATTCGTCCATTGACCTTGTAATGTTCTGGAATATGTCTTAAGTGTCCAAAACAAGTACCTTTAAAGTCATTATAATTTTTTTCTTGAATTAAAAAATTTCTAAAATCATGATAAAGAGTCATTCTTGCTCTCACAGAAATTTTCGCTGAAAAAGATCCTAACTCATCCATGCATGTAGTTAGATTATAGGACTTACCAGAGATCTCTCTTGCACAAGTTGGCAAGGACAGGGGATCATCATCCTCATCTCTAGTATCTCGGTTATCTCTACTACTCTCTTCATCTCCACTGTCAGGGTTTTCTTCACTAGACTCAACATCATTAGTAGCTTGGGCACTACTGTCCTCATAGTTGTCAATTTCAGCCATCGTATCAGAATTCGAGTTAGACTTAGGTTCTTCAACTACAATTTTTATTTTTTTTGAAGATCTTGAAACTTTTTATGCCTTTGTTTTCTTGTTTTTAGAAGGCTTAGGAACATATCGTTTAACAATCCCGCCTCTAGTTTTAGCCATAACCAGAGTAAACCTCCAATAAAACATACAAAATAAATAGCAATTCCAACAGAAATCAACAATGCGATTTACAGAAACGCCACTAAAGTCGATCAAAGTTTAGTCAAAATTTCAAAATCAATAGGCAAGATAAACTTATAAAAATAAAAAAAATAAGTAACCAAATAGAGTCAAATATTTATATCCAAACAAAAACGTCATTAGAGACCACAAATATTCATGGAATACGGCAAAAAATTCATCCTAAACAAGAACAAGAAGAAAAACAGTCTAGAAAAAGGAATCATTAAATCATTACACTATTATAACAAAATAAACAACCAAATACGACTAAAAATTACCGAAAAATACCATTACAGAAGATTCAACTTACCAAAGATGAAAGCTGAACTTGGGGAAGAAGATTGAATAAAACAGATGAAGATTTGAGAGACGTTTAGGATGATGAAATGATTGAAAAGTTTGTATAAGTTAATGAAAGAGAAGTGGAGATCCCAGAGAAGTGTATGGGGAAGAGAAGCGATGATTACACTGGTAGAGAAGTGTATGGGGAAGATGAAAACCCCTTGCACTTGAGAAGAAGAAACGTTGGAACAAGGTTTCAGAAAAGGTGCCTTTTTAATATATTTTAACAGTTTAAATCAGATTTTAATATAAAATTACGTAAAATGTATTGGGATTAGAATATATTTTTGTAAAGATATATATTTTCCCCAAGTTTTAAAAATAATAAACAAGCCCATGACCCCACATTCACAAATATACCCCAAGTTTTAAAAAAGTCAGAGAGACCCATGACCCCACACTTTTTCCTTTTTTAAAAGCCCAACCATAGAAAATAAATCAAAAATAAATTAAGTGGGTATAGAGTAAATTAAGTTATTAAGGTGTCCCCAATGCCAATTCTTCTCTAATTACATCATGAAATTTCTAATAATGACAGAATGAGTCATTACACAAACTAAATATGCTACTAACTTGGAAACGATATTTCTAACTTATTGGAATCATCAAACACCTAAACAAGGTCCTTTTGACTAGATATTGACCAAAATTAACTCTTTAACTTCTAACTTATTTCCAACCAACTACTCAAAACACACCAAAAAGCCTCAAGTCCCAAACCAAAGACCCTACTTACTCAAAAATCACGTTTCAGAGTTAATGACACTGACAAAGTTTAGGTGCGAGCTCAACTTCTATATTGATCAAAGCTAAGCATATCAACTTCCAAAACTTCCAGAATGAAAAAGCTTTCATACTTCTCAACCAAACACCTTAGAAATTAAACCACCCACCTAATAGACCATAAATAATATAAACAATTATGGAAAGGGGTGAAAGAGTAACAACAGGCAATATTTTCAAATTAGCTATGAGGTTTGTTACATAAATTATGTGCTCTTTGATCATATTTTTAAAATATATTTTGAAGTTTTAAATTTATAATAATTTTAAGTAATTTATAAATCTATAAATTTATATAAAAATATTTGAAATTATTTATTCAAATTTGCACCAAAATTAATAATTTTGTGTACAACCATGAATCCGGTCACATAGTAATATTGAAACAAAACAAATGTAGTCATCTCTCTATTTCATCATACAACCAACACTCTCCTCTTTGTCTTATTCAATCCCTTCTTTTATATATATATATATATATATATCAAAAAGGTTTGATCTTTATTTAAAACTACTTCAGGGGCTTTGTTGTGTTTGCGAATAACAAGAAAACTAAAATCAATGGTTGATATGTTTAACGGAGAAGAGTTATGTGATACAAGTGTGTTGAATAGAGGAGATGATTACTTGCAGGTTATATGAAGCTAGACCAACCCTCTTTAGGCAAATTTGGTGTTATACTTAGGGTTTTTACTTTTGATGAAGTCAAAATCATATGTGAACGTTTACCTAGTTATCGTGAAGGTTTTAAACATAAATCGAGTATATTTGTCAATTTAATTTATTTCATTTTTTGTGCCTTCATTTATATGTTTGTGTTAAATTTATGTTGTTGATTCGATTGTGTGCTTATAATGGAATTTTATATTTGTACTTTTCAAAAGAAAATAAGATTTCATTTATTTTTGACATGCTTACTCAAACATAGGATATATCAAGAATAGTTTGAGTTCACCAAAAGTAAAAACCCTAATTTTAGCATCAAAATTACCAAAACGAGATTGGTACATATAATCTCCAAGTAATCATCTCATCTCTTAAACACACTTACATCAGGCAACTCTTCTTCATTAAACATATCTTCAGCCACTATTACTTTCGCTCTGTTATTTGCAAGGACAAAAAATATTCAAGAAATTTATGGGGCTTTGATGTGTTTGCGAATAACAGGAAAAGTAAAGTCAATGGTTGATATGTTTAACGAAGAAGAGTTACGTGATACAAGTATGTTGAATAGAGGAGATGATTACTTGCAGGTTATATAGGGCTACACCATTCCTCTTTAGGAAAACTTTGTTATACTTAGGGTTTTTAAGTAAAGGTTTTTAACATAAATAGATTATATTCATCAATTTAAATTATTTCATTTTGTGTGCCTTCATTTATATGTTTGTGTTAAATTTATGTTGTTGCTTCGATCGAGTGCTTACAATGGAAATTTATTTTTGTATTTTTCATAAGAAAATAAGATTTCATTTATTTTTGACATGCTTACTCAAGCATATGATATATCTGGAAGAGTTTTTCTACCCAAACAAGGTAAGTGTAATGTTGTGTAAATATTCACAGAAAGTTTTGAGTTCACCAGAAGTAAAAATCCTAAGTTTAGCATCAAAATTGCCAAAATGAGATTGGTACATATAACCTCCAAGCAATCATCGCATCTCTTAAACACAATTATATCAGGAAACTCTTCTTCATTAAACATATCTTCAGTCACTATTACTTTCTCTCTGTTATTTAAAACACAAAAAATATTCAAAAAATATCTTGGGCTTTTTTGTGTTTGGGAATAACAGGAAAAGTAAAGTCAACAGTTGATATGTTTAACGAAGAAGAGTTACGTGATACAAGTATGTTGAATAGAGGAGATGATTACTTGCCAGTTATACGAGGCTACACCAATCCTCTTTAGGCAAATTTTGTGTTATACTTAGGGTTTTTACTTTTGGTGAACTCAAAATCATATGTGAACGTTTGCCTGATTATCGTGAAGGTTTTTAACATAAATAGAGTATATTCGTCAATTTAAATTATATCATTTTTTGTGCCTTCATTTATATGTTTGTGTAAAATTTATGTTTTTGATTCGATCGTGTGCTTATAATGGATTTTTTTTTTTGTACTTTCAAAAAGAAAGTAAGATTTCATCTATTTTTGACATACTTACTCAAGCATAGGATATATCAGGAATAGTTTTTCTACCTAAACAAGGTAAGTGTAATGTTGAATATGTTGGGTAAATATTCACAGAAAGTTTGAGTTCACCAGAAGTAAATACCCTAAGTCTAGCATCAAAATTGCCAAAACGAGATTGGTACATATAACCTCCAAGCAATCATCTCATCTCTTAAACACACTTACATCAGGCAACTCTTCTTCATTAAACATATCTTTAGCCACTATTACTTTCTCCCTGTTATTTGCAAGCACAAAAAATATTCAAAAAAAAATTGGGGCTTTGTTGTGTTTGCGAATAACAGAAAAACTAAAGTGAATGGTTGATATGTTTAACGAAGAAGAGTTACGTGATACAAGTATGTTAAATAGAGGAGATGATTACTTCCAGCTTATATGGGGCTACACCAATCCTCTTTAGGCAAATTTGGTGCTATACTTAGAGTTTTTAAGTGAAGGTTTTGAACATAAATAGAGTATCTTCGTCAATTTAAATTATTTTATTTTTTGTGCCTTCATTTATATGTTTGTGTTAAATTTATGTTGTTGATTCGATCGTGTGCTTACAACGGAATTTTATTTTTGTACTTTACAAAAGAAAATAAGATTTCATTTATTTTTGACATGCTTACTCAAGCATATAGGATATATCAGGAATAGTTTTTCTACCTAAACAAGGTAAGTGTAATGTTGAGTAAATATTCATAGAAAGTTTTGAGTTCACTAGAAGTAAAAACCCTAAGTGTAGCATCAAAATTGCCAAAACGAGATTGGCACATATAACCTCCAAGCAATTACTCATCTCTTAAACACACTTACATCAGGCAACTCTTCTTCATTAAACATATCTTCAGCCACTATTACTTTCTCTCTTATATTTGTAAGCACAAAAAATATTCAAAAAATTTCTGGGGCTTTATTGTGTTAGCGAATAACAGGAAAAGTAAAGTCAACGGTTGATATGTTTAACGAAGAAAAGTTACATGATACAAGTATGTTGAATAGAGGAGATGATTAGTTGCAGGTTATATGGGGCTACATCAATCCTCTTTAGGCAAATTTCGAGCTATATTTAGGGTTTTAACTTTTGGTGAACTCAAAATCATATGTGAACGTTTGCCTTATTATCGTGAAGGTTTTTAACATAAATAGAGTATATTCGTCAATTTAAATTATATCATTTTTTGTGCCTTCATTTATATGTTTGTGTAAAATTTATGTTTTTGATTCGATCGTGTGCTTATAATGGATTTTTTTTGTACTTTCAAAAAGAAAGTAAGATTTCATCTATTTTTGACATGCTTACTCAAGCATAGGATATATCAGGAATAGTTTTTCTACCTAAACAAGGTAAGTGTAATGTTGAATATGTTGGGTAAATATTCACAGAAAGTTTTGAGTTGACTAGCATTAAAAACCCTTAGTTTAGCATCAAAATTGCCAAAAGGAGATTGGTACATATAACCTCCAAGCAATCATCTCATCTCTTAAACACACTTACATCAGGCAACTCTTCTTCATTAAACATATTTTCAGACACTATTACTTTCTCTCCGTTATTTGCAAGCACAAAATATATTCAAAAAATTTCTGGGGATTTGTTGTGTTTGTGAATAACAGGAAAAGTAAAGTCAATGGTTGATATGTTTAACGAAGAAGAGTTACGTGATACAAGTATGTTGAATAGATGAGATGATTACTTGCAGGTTATATGGGGCTACACCAATCCTTTTTAGGCAAATTTAGTTCTATACTTAGGGTTTTTAAGTGAAGGTTTTTAACATAAATAGAGTATATTCGTCAATTTAAATTATTTCATTTTGTGTGCCTTCATTTATATGTTTTTGTTAAATTTTATGTTGTTGATTTGATCATGTTCTTACAATGGAATTTTATTTTTGTACTTTCCAAAAGAAAATAAAATTTTATTTATATTTGACATGCTTACTCAAGCATAGGATATATCGGGAATAGTTTTCTACCTAAATAAGGTAAGTGTAATGTTGGGTAAATATTCACATAAAGTTTTGAGTTCACCAGAAGTAAAAATCCTAAGTTTAGCATCAAAATTGTCAAAACGAGATTGGTACATATAAAGCAATCATCTCATCTCTTAAGCACACTTACATCAGACAACTCTTCTTCATTAAACATATCTTCAACCACTATTACTTTTTAAGAAGAAGGAGAAGAAGGAAGAAGAGTGAAGGAGGAGGAGGAGGAGGCGAGGAGGAGAAGAAGAATTTTTTATTCGACTCTCCAAATAACTCGAGGACATAAAGTGGAAGAAATGGAATACTAGTTATTGTATATACTTATAATATCATTTGATGTTTAATGTTATTTTATTGTTACAGAAGATTATTTTTTCAATGGATAATAATGATAATTTTGTTATCATATCATATATTGGTAAAATCTATATCTATATATTCTATCTATATTATTCTAAAGGTGGAAAGTCTATAAAGGTAGAACTTAAAAGTTAGATTATGAAAATATCCATTGAAATTAATTGACTAATTTATCCTTCGCTAAAATAGACCAAATACATAGTTAGAATTTACCACTTTCCATTGGATGTTCATGGTGTATATATGCCTCTAGAAAAACATCAGATGACTCTACTATCATGAAAAAAACATAAGTTTAATTATAATTTTCATATTACGTCTAAGAGTTGAGCACACGTAATTCCAAATCAAATCATTTATATTAGTTATTCTGAAATTTATTTATATTTATCATCACATGCAATAAACACATATTCAGTCTATCAGAATTACATAATTCTAAAGGTCAACCACCAGAACACCGTGCCCATATGCTTAATCATGTTGTCTCTATCAATTCTATAATGTAAATATATGGCACTAACCAAGTATATATATACATACATAAAAATAAACCATAGCATACCTCAATGCCAAGTTTCTTCCCTAGTGCCCATGCAGTCTCACTTTTGTCGCGAACCATACTTTTGAAGAAGAATCCGAGGGGAGAAATTGAGTTGTTTTCCATGGAAAGCCTTTCCTCCTACCTCACTTGAGCTCTTAATTTTCTCTCAAAGTATGACCTGGAATTGTTTTGCATCCAAAATAGTTACGGTTGAAATGTACTATGCATAAAAAATAGTCCTAAGAAAAGAAGAAAGGAGCATATAGTTGTATTATATTTTAAAGATTAACAATTCTATAATTATAATCCGTTGTAATTGGTTCATTGACCATCAAATATCAATTTTTTGCTAAACAAAAATTCAGTAGCTGACTAAAGATTTTAGATTGCCCATTTAGTTAGGATTACACAGGGAACCTCAATACAATGACATCCTTCAAGATGGATTACACAGTCTAATCTATTATTTTATTTCAAAATATAGAAGAACCCAATCAATTTTTTGACAAAAGAAAAATTATGCAACACACAAAAATCTTAAATAGATTACCCAAAAAAAAAAAAAAAATCTCAAAACACACCTAAAAAAAAGAAAAGAAAAAATGTGGATGTACCAGACAAGAAGCAACGTGCTCGATTTCTTGATTTTGATCACTCAAAAATTTTCTTTCTGTTGATGAATCTGATGACAAGCAAGCAGGATGTATCATTTGAATTGAAAATCAACTATTAGAATATCCAGTTGAAATAGAAGAGGGACGCTATTAATTTCTTATGAATCTACCTAGAGCATCTATGAATTTCAGGGATAGAGACATACCTTTTCGATGTTTTCTATGTATATCAAGAAAAAGGAGAGATCTTTTCGATGTTTTCTATGTAGATGAAGAACTATAATTTGGGGGATAAAAGTCTACAGGTTAGTATTTATGGATGTAATAATGTGAGATGTTTTTTAAGGGAAGGGAAATAATATTTATTGTTTCATTCCTCTTTAAAAACTAGATAATGAAAGGCCCATATATGGGCCCAATATTATAATTTTAAGGAAAAATAATCTAAATACATAACTTTAAGTTCCTTATTGTCTATTTTTCCCTACTTTTTAAAAAAATTAGTTAAATCCCTTATTTCACTTAAATATCAAATCTGTCAGATACATGATTCACTTTTACATCCCACGTTTCACCACTCCCTATGTCACTCCTTTTTTTTCCCCATAAATTCACTCCAATATCTTTTCAGTTATAAATCATTATCCCAAATTAATTTTCAAAAATTTTCTCTCTCAATCCAACCATTTTCAAACTTCGTCTTCTCCGTCCTCTCTCCCAAAGTCTGTCATTGTAATTTTCATCTTCTTCCATCCATTTTTATTTTGTTTCAGTTTTTTCTTCTTGATACATATGGTTCCAGATCCTACATCAAATCTTTCTAATACTAATCGAACAATATACGACTCTGATGATGAAAATTGGGTAGAAATTAGATCAAAAAGTTTACATGACCCATTAAACTTGATGAATCAGTCGACGAAAGATGTGTCAGAATCGTCTAAATCAAAGGTTGCAAAAACCCCCCCAAAAAAAGGGGAAGAAAAGCAGCACCCGCTATTTTCAGACCTTCATTGCCTAGAGTATGTGTTTTTAATCTTTATTAAACTTGTTTGTGATTTGTGTTGCGTTTGCTAGCTTAGACTGAAATTGATTGATACCTTAATTAGATGTGTTATATTGTTTATTGGGTTAAATCATGATACATACAATAACCCTATCTTAGTTTGATACATACTGATTTGAGATTTAGTTGACACTTATAAAACCCTTGTTTGATACGTGTATAAAAAAATGATACATGACAAACCCCAATATGAAAAAGATATTTGTCAAATTTAACAAAAAAGTTGATGATGTATCAGACAGGGCATCTTCTGTATAATGTATCAAGTTTTATAATACGACTCTGTTAAAGTCTGGTAGCATGTATTTTTCTATGTATTAACTTGTTTTTATTATGTATCATTACTTGTTGTGTAGTGTGATTTGGTGTTTTTATTTATGTATCATAAGATATCATTATAAATAGTATAATTTTCCTTTTCATTTTGGAGTCAATCAAATATGTTATAAAAAAGGTACCAACACATGCCATAAGGTTTGGTGTCCCTTTTAACACAAATTTTTTGAAGGAGTTCCAGAGTCTATAGGGGATGATGTAATTGAACTGTTCAGAGTTACAATTTTTGGATGCTATTTAGACATCCCTAAATGTAATTTTCAGGGTCAAATTATTAAATGTTTGTTGTTGTTAGAATTGGAACAAGGTAACTCAAAGATGTTGCATAGTATGCATGTAAATGAGGGTATCTTGAAATTTGGTATCAAAGAATTTACAATAATAACTGGTCTCAAATGTAAAGGCAATACCAAAGACTTTCAATACCTAGAATCAACTCCATGTAGGCTATTCCAAAAATATTTTCCTGGTGCAGTTAATAGTATAAGCAAGAATCATCTAGTCCAACGATTTCTGATGGATAACTGGGAGAACAATTAGGATGCACGCCAGATAGCTATCATGTACTTTCCCCATACATTCATTTTGGCTCAAACTGGTGATTCTTCAATATCTGTTAACAAGTTCTTAATGGTTGAAGATGGTAGATATCAAATATATTCTTAGGGACAGATTGCATTCACAAAGCTCATGGATTCACTTCGACAAAATTTCAATCTTGGCAAACAGTTGTATCAGTTATATGGAATGCCTTATGCACTTAACATATGGACATACGAATATGCATTCCAATTAAATCCTGAAATTGTTGTCAAAGAACGGAATGTCATCCCTAGAATTTGCAATTGGAGGGTTGTGGCTTTAAAGCCAAAGTTTGAAATGCTTATGTCTAGCATTTTTCAAAAGGTAACATTGAATCCCATTTTATATTACATTTCATACATAATTAAGTATATAGTTGTAAGGTTGCAAGTTTGTCTTTTTAAAATCATTTTTTTCTGTGTTAGGATACATAATTTTGTGTCTTAATATTAAAAAATATTTTGTTTTTCCAGAATGCATGTTCAAACATTGTGCCAACACCGGAGGAAATATTGCAGCTTTTGATTTACCAAGAGATGAACATGCTCCTCCTTCTTCACCCCCCACAACATCTGTCAATCCCAAGATAGTTCAACCGAATGACATTGCTGATTTTGATGATTTCTTCACAAGACCTCCCAGATAGTTGTTAAGGAGATCATCTAGAGTGTTTGATACATCATCTCCACCACCACAAAAAACAAGAAAGAAAGGGGATACACCTAAAACAAAGGTGTTAGAACCCAATCAGTCCAATGTGTCATTAAACCAGCCATTTTCTATTTCAGATGGTCCTCCGACACTGGCTTCTAATGTACACGATTCTGCAGATGCTCAAAAAGTCAAATATGTAATTCCAGATATTGAAGAATTGAAAGATCATTTGGAGAATTACGTAAGTAATTATTTCGATTTTATTATTTTTTCTTTATATTGACTCTAATTGTAGTTGTTTTTTAATAATTTTTTGATAGGTTGAAAAGAAATTTGAGGAACTTGTAATCTTGATAAAGGAAAACCACTCGCAATTGATGTGATCTCGACACAAGGAAAACAACAATGTCGATCCTCAATCAAGCAATAAACAACCATCTCCACATATACGGACTGATCTTGCTGATGCAGTTGGTGTAGCTGACTGTGAGGTTGGTGTATCTGTTAATGAGGGTGGACATCAAGCTAACATCAATGTAGAGGTATGTATCTGATACATTGTTTGTAATTGTCATTATACCTCACACATTAAGTATGTATTAAGAATCAAAATCATATGTATCAACACACATAAGTCATGTATATAGTTAAGATGATTCACCGAATCTTCTATCTCATTAAACAGTTATATATTTCAACTTTATATTCATCACTTAAGTTAAATAATGTATCATTAAAAATTATGCTAACACTTTTTTTATTATTAAAAATTCAAATATGGATTGATCATACCATCAGTAACCAACAACAAATGAAGCGTGTTTCAGAACACCAACCAACATATGAAAGTACTCATGTTGATATTGGAGCAAATGATCCTAAGAAGGTATCAGTATGATCAAAACTTTATACATTGCAATTTTCTTTGATGCATTATCCTCTTCCTTTTTTTTTTATATATGATACATTATTAGTATAATGGGTAACTGATACATACAACATGCTTATATTCAGGATGATGAAGCACATCAAGCCCCACAAGATTTAAATGAAGTAATCATGGATGAAGATGGTGCTGACATAGTTCAACACAACATCTGTCATTTTGTGACTGATAAAATAACAGTTGATACATCGGTAAATTTATCAATTATGCATCATGACACTAACATTCATTATATGGAATTTTACTAAAAAAATTATTATATCATTTATACAGGATTCTTCCACATCAACAACAATATCGCCCTCAACTCAAGCAGCAATAGATGCACTTATATCCGATCTAGGAAAATTTTCTATTCCTGCTAAATCATTTTGTGTTTACAATCTATAAAATTTAACTGACAGTCATGATTTGCTATTTGATAGTCAATTACCCACTGATATTCCAACCACCGAGATTGTTGTTAGAAGCTGTCCAAAGACTTCTGCACCTAGAAATAGCAAGAATTATTCAATCTCCATACGTGACTTCTTTTGGATCAAGCAAGAAGGGAAAAGAGAAATTGGATGACGATGTTCGTCTATATTTCCCATTTGAAGGATGTGGGATTACATATCAAGCTTCGTCTAAACTAATTTATGAGTATATGCAGTGGTTAACCAAGGGGATTCTCAAAAATCATGTCAATAAGTAAGTTTTATACATATATTTTGTAAATGTTTGGATTAACCTATTTTAATATAACCAATTGACAATACAAACATTATCACAGGAAATCATCGGAGGATAAATACAGATCAAAAGCCTCTTCTTTTGAATTTGAGATGATGGATTTTGTTGTTGCATTTCCAATTAACAAGAGTTGATTCTATGCCATGTCACAGCCAAACAAATGTTGGACTGATCAAGTAAAGTTTTTAATGAAACTATTAAGTGTGTATCAGACACATGGGTGTAGAACAACTTGATACAAAATATCATTCCGGATACACTCAAATAAAGTATCAAAATATCAAATTAGTATTTATTTAGATTATCATTTAATGTATTAATTCTATCATTAGACCTTTGTTACAAGTTTCTAATTATGTTTATCATGTTTTTTTATAGCACATCGATGTTGTTTTTTACTACCTCCGTAAAAAATCAAAACTCCGCAGCATGAATTTATACACAACAGCCAACTGCTTGTTCATCTCACACATCAAAAATACCTATGAAAGGTATTACCTGGCTAATGATGATGATCTTATTAGTACCCAAGAACACATTGATCGCACTTCAACTGTATCTATATATGAGAGGTCAATCACTAACATCATCAAAGGTTTTGAAATTTCAGCTGCTTTACCATGGCATCTTATAGACGATGTTTACATCCCAGTTAACTGCGGTGGACAATTTTATTGGGTGTTGGCTGTTGTTGAATTGCAAAACAAGGTGATAAGGATGTATTACTCTTTATTAGGCTCAAGGAAAAAAGCAATTCCGCACGAGATAAATATGTTGTCTAAAATGCTTCCTCCTTACCTCATGGACAGTGGATTCTTTGAAAAAATTGAGCAAACAAATTTTGGTGATTGTGATGTGTACAAGGACAATAATTCTGGTTCACTCTTGGAGACACAAGTTCCTTTCATGGTTGAATTTGCCCAATACATTAAGCAACAAAAGAGTGATAGCCTATAAGTATTATGCTTTTATTATTTTTGAATCATGTATGATTTAAGTTTATAACTGATATTCTGTATTTTTGTAGAGACTGTGGGTTATATGTTGCTATATTTGCGGAGTATCTGAGCGACCAAATCGAAACATCATTAGTTGATTTTCTTCCAGAATACCTACGCAAAAGATATAGAGCATTGTTGTGGAGTTATGGCAGCGAGAAGGCTAAGGGTACATACGTTAGTGAGAATGATGATCCACCAAAACCTAAGGGTGAAGTCATACCACCACCAGAAGAAGATTTGGTTCACATAGTGTAGTAATTAAGTATCTATGCATAGACAACATTTTATGTTTTTTTTATCCTTTTGACAATTTCACTCATGTTTTAGTGTGTTTTGATATTGTATGGACCAATATACTTTGCTTATAAAAAGTTAAATTTCAGACACATTATTGCATTACATAAAGAAAAAGTGCTGCGTCTGATACATGTTTTCATTGTTATTATGTATCTTATAAGTAATCAGATATAATAACCTATTACTAATAAATAGGTTTTTGAAAATGTAACATATATGATTCATTATTTATAATTAATATTATACATGAAACATAATATATATATATATATATATATATATATATATATATATATATATATATAATACAGGATTCATAAATTGTGTTAAATAAACTGCTTACAAACTTAATTGTTTACTGTATGTATCATATAAATTATCACACATAATAGCTTATTGCTAACATATAGGTTGTGTATGCTTTAATGTAAATGATACAATAACCAATTAATGTATATGATACAACAAACGTTATATAATTTAATGTATATGATACATTACTGAAATTATTTATTATTTAATGTATATGATACATTAGCTTATTCGTTACTCAACATTTTATTTATAATTATAACTGCACCTTAAAATTTATTTAACGGAATTAACATTGATACACAAATCATAACAAACTATTTTTTTGAACAACAATACTTATTAATAACAAATGTAAACAATACAGTTTAATTATTTTTGAACAACAATACTGATTAATAATATTGATAACTGTTTACGTGAAAAATTATTCAACAAAAACATTAATGTCACATAAACATTATGATGATTTCACTTTTCTTTTGGGAAGAAAGTACAAGTTCTTTTGTTGTGACCTTCTTGTCCACATTGTCCACAACAATTTGAGTTCACTGTAATATTTTCATCTTCATTCTTTTTTCTTGTTTTCCTTGGTCGTCCAGCTAATCGTCTGTATCTAGGTGGATACACAGTTTCAGCTACCACATCCTTAAGAGCTAACCAATCTTCCTTATCTGGCATTGAAACCATTGGAATCTCATATGTTTTTGCTAATGCATCAGGCTTGTAGTAATCAGAGCAATATGGATGCATATCTTTAACATTCTTTTCCTTTAAAATAGCGATTGCATGTGCGCAAGGTATCTCATCTAGTTGAAATCTTCCACAAGAACATACTTTCCGCTCAAGACAAACAATGTATCTTCTTCCAGCTTCATAAACCAAGAAAATAAATTCAGATGATGGAACAACTTGCATACTTTAAAAAAGTCAACTATGAAATTATTTCAAAGAATCATGTTCAAACAGCAGAATGATACACCGAATTAGATACATAGAATATAAAATAATGTATCATGACACATACCTCCATCTTTGAACTTCTAAACGCGTTTATAATCAATACCTCCTCAAATCTTCTCCCCAACGTGTCCTTTCTATAAGAGGCTATTTCTCTATTTTTGCAATGCCAGGAGCCAATAAGAATTCTAACTTCTTCCAAGAATTCTAATATAGACAATTGTCGTGCTTCAACAAGACAACCATTGATACATTCCGCAATGTTCGAAGTCATCATTCTACCTCTATTTAATATTGAATGAAATCTCGACCACTTCTCATACCCTACATCCTCAAGGTACTCCTTAACCCTGTGATCAACTTTATTAACCTTAGCCATCAATTTATCAAAATCCTCCTTTCTGTATGCCTTGGCCATAGAGTAGAATAGATTACTTAGGGTGTTTCTGCTCCTTTTGAAGTTTCCACAAACATTCTTCCGAAGATGCCACATGCATGCATAATGAGGTACATTTGGGAACACAATCCTTACACTCTTCATAATACTCTCATTCCTATCTTGTACAACACACATTTCTTCGTGCTCGCCAAATGCATTTTTGAATTATCCGAAGAATCATGTCCATGAACAGTCATTTTCAGTGTCCACAACACCATATGCCAATGGAAATATGCAACCTAATTACAGAGCAACACACATTATTTCATTTGATACATAACATTTACAAACACCTCATAACTACAAAAGATACATACATGCCCCATCAAGTGTGCTTCCAGATACAAATGTCCCTTTGCAAGCTTCGCCCAGATGTGCACCACCAACAGCAACTATTGGTCTGCAGTAATTGAACCCCCTAATCAAAGGTCTTAACGCTACGAACAGATACATAAATTCATCTTCCTCAGTATTCTGCATCCTTATATAAGAATTTGGATACACGGTATTTAGCATGTATATGTATCTCAGCATCTGTCTATATCCAGCAGCTGATTTACCCCTTATCATTTCGAGTGCATGTTCTTTAGCACGCCATGCCTACTGGTAAGATATTTGAACCCCATCGAATTCTCTAATATCAGCAATTATATCTTTCAGAGTATGAATTCATTTATGGTTGACCAATATGGGAGCAGTCACACCACTTACAAATCCAACTGTTGCTTGGACTTTGGTTAGTACCTTATCCCGCATTGGACACGTATGTTCACTATTGAAGTATCTAACTTTGAAAACATCATATTTTTTCTTGCAGGAAGCCTTCATAGGCTAGCCACATTCATCCGAAAAGCATACCAACACATAGTTGTATAATTGATGTCATTATATTAATACATATAGCAATTACATGTTATAATATAGAAAACACTAATGTTCAAAGTAATCAAAGAATGATGTAGATTAATGTATCAACAGTTTTCAAAGACCAACACAATTAATTTAGTGTATTTTTTGTATCAGATTCAGAAAAAAATAATTTATCCACGTATCACAAAACTTTGGAATGTATCGGTTACATGATTGTTGGGACTAAATTATTTACTATTTCAAGAGTATTATCTTAACGTATCAACAATATTAACTCAATGTATCAACAATACTAATGTCACGCCCTGAGGCTACCCCCTAACGCGGACACGGGACCTAGGATCACAAGTGACCCCAAGCTAACCTTGCTGGCATAATCATGAGCATACTAAAGATAATAATAACTGATATGGAAGCTAAATCATAAAGTAAGTCTAAAATGATGGGGAATACTCATATACTATAACTGGGATGGATAAAAATTGATGAGTTTAATATAAAGAAAATATTAACTCAATACAAAGTTGAATCTAACTATGTCTGAAAATAGCCTTTAACTGACTAGAAATATTAGGACAAGCCCCAACTAAGTCTAGCAAAATTGAAACTAAAGGACTAAAAATACTGGAAAGAAACTCATGACTATTGTCCTCGGAGAATGAGGACTCACCACTGATTCTGCTAAACTGGAGATTGGGAACCTATCTAAGCATGATCTGGATGCTGAGAACCTGAACCTACATCACGAGAAGATGTAGCGCAGAGTATGCGTCAGTACTTGAAAGGTACTGAGCATGCAGGATAGAATACAGTTGAAATAACATATAACTGAACAAAACAAATAAGCAATGATATAATCTGAACATGATATAGTTACTGAATATTGAGCTAACTAAATGCAATGACCAATTTATAACATGCTGAGACTGAATACTGAATATACTGATACACGGTCAATGCAATAGAATCTGACTGAATTATGGGAGCTACTAATAATCGATAATAAAATCACATGAGCTAAATGTGGAGTCCGATGTATACGCCCCATCGAGAGGACCCAATATACCCAACCAAAGGTATAGAGACATGACCGGCGTGATCACTAACTGATATTTCCCACAGAGGAGACTTACACCTACGTGGCTCGTAGTTTTGGGACTATATGGGTACGTTGAACCCTAGTCCAACTCGGTATTATGCTACTCCCAATAGATTAAGTGGTTAACACATTATAACTGAGTTTATGTATATAATGGATAGCTCAAAACTGAACATGCAATCTGAGAATGCAACAATTAATCTGATAATGATGCATTCATAAACTGAGGCATGTATAACTGAATACACTATGACTGAATATTGAATAGCTCAAATTACTGACATGCAGATACACATACTTGAAAACTCTTTGTTAGAAAACAATTCAAAATTATATTATACTATGATTATTGATGACTTGGGAAGTCATACTACATAAACATTAATGGTCTATCTAGATACCATATTGTTCATACATTGATGACCTACTCGATTGTCATACTAATCATGTTTTAGAAGCTCTTTCTCAAAACTCATCTTAACTTTCTCAAAAACTCAGTTTAAAACTCAAGTGTTGTCTTAAAAAGAGCTTCTCAAGATTTATAACTCAAAATAGGGTTTATGCTGAAATATAATGATAATGTGGCGTTCAAAACTGGAGCATGTATATTTGAATAACTGAAATATCTGACCTAGCATGTGTAATTCAAGAACTAAAGAAATACATAGCTACGGTTCTGAAATTCATGCAATAAACTGAGTACAAACATGATAATCTGAATTGGACTTATTCATAAGTAATTCATGATAATCTGCTGAAATTGTAGAAACCCTAAGTCTGTTCATAGTAAGAGAATCAAGAAACTGACTTAGTTCTAGGGACCTAATGGGCAGAAGGAACCCACTAGTGAAATCCCACATACCTAGTGATGAATTCCAAGGAGAAATCTTTCGATTTTGGGGCTGGAACTGATGGAACCTTGTTGCGTTCTTGAACTAGGATTCTTGACTCCTTTCTCCTCTTACGTTCTAATTTCTCTAAGTTTTGGTGAATGATTTGACTTAGATAAGTTCTAGTTATGTTTCTAGGCTTAAACTGATTAAAACCTCATAATTTAGGGTCTAAACGACATAGCTTAAGGGTCCAATGAAATAGGAAAAGATCAAAAGACCCCTGACTTAACTGTTGTCAGAGTGATTGACGGACGGGACCTACGGTCCGTAGATTGGAGTCGTAGGTCAAGTCTACCCGATAGGGCTTCACTAAAACGAGCATAACTTTTTACTCGGAGGTAGGATTTTAGCAAACTCGATGGCGTTGGAAAGAGAATTCAATTATCTATCATATCATAGGTCATGGGACACATAATGCCTTTTGTGCTAAGAGTTATGACTATTTGAAGTTGACCCAATCAATAATTTTTCTCTAACTAGCTGCTGAACCTCACCTACGGTCAGACCTACGGACCGTGGATCGAACGACGGTCCGTGCTGGTCAGTCGTCATTGCGTCAGAGGCTGGGTAAAGGGGGCATCGAACCACGGACCGTGGGTCTGTCCGTGGGTCGAGACTTAGCCGATTTTCTGAGCTGGGTTTGGGGAGGGGTTGCAGTGGTGAACGGACCACCAGCACGGGCCGTAGTCTGACCTACGATCTGTGGATGGCAACCATGGGTTGCACCTGCAACTTCTCAAAATCTGCATTGTTGGTCTGTTTCGAATACAGGGTGTTACAATTAACGACCAACACAATTATTTTTTATCAGATTCAAAAAATAAATAAATAATGAATGAATCATGTATCATAAAATTTTGGAATGTATCGGCTACATGATTGTTGCGATTAAATTATTTAATGTTTCAGCAGTATTATCTTAACGTATCAACAATATTAACTTAATGTATCAACAAATAATGTATCATTATCAATCTACCACAAATCATATTCAACAAACTAAATAAAAATCAAAATCAAAGACTTTCTAATTAATAATGTATCATACATTAAAACAAAATAATGGTATCACCATTTATAGATCTAAAGAATCCAAACACAGTTCTTCACAAAGCAAATCAAATACTCTCATACCTTTGTCTATCAGATCTCTTTACTTTGCAATTGAAGTTGTTCTTTATCTTATATTTCGCCATCACATCTACGAGTGTTGCTTTATCCTTATATAACTGACCTGTCTTCACCTCTATACTATTTGAATCAATTCTGTAATTTGTAACTTCCAATTCTGGAATATAATACGAATCACAAATTCTTGATTCAACCACCGCAAGAGCTTCTGTATCCTGTGTTGTGCCTTCTACACACGTAATTTCTCCGCATGTTCCATCAAAGTTATGTACATCACCGCCAATATTTTCACTTGTGTCAATGCATAATGGATACATTGCAAATTCTGGCTCACTTTTTTTCACTTGTCGTTCTTAATTTTCATCGGAGACGAGTTACCTTCTACGATGTAACGAATTTCAATGTTTTTCCTTGATACATCGATATCCAACTCGGCTAAAATTGCTGCTTTGAGATTCAAAAACGAAATTGATTGTCCAACAACGATTCGGTCACCTTTGTAACTTTCATATTTCACTTCGCTGACCCAAATTCCTGAATGCCTCAGTAAAATTGATATATTCATCTTATATCAACAAAAATTCAGAGTTTTATTCGTATTTCTCACTTTTTCTAAATCGATGGATGTTCACAAATTGTTCTTCAATGTAGAAGATATAATTTTAAAATTTGTAATGTCCGAGTAGATTACCTATTAAGATATGGATTGTTTAGGATCAGTTAGGCGTAAATCAAGCTAATTAAATTAACAGAATTAATTATTACGTTTTTTTTTCTTTTTTAGCGCAACAATAATTTGTTTACCTTGTATCAGTTATAATGTATCGGAATGGTAGCTATGTATCATTCGCCTACCTTTTTAAAGGATTTTTTGTAAAATGTAAATTAGTTGGGATAGGATGTAATTTATATCTTACACTATGGGATTCCTTTAATTTTTACTAATTTTAAATTATATTTATTGTATTTAACTATGTCTTGAAAATAAAATATTTATTATTATTTTTTAACTACACATGACAGAAAATCATATAAGAGTCACATTTTTTGATAATCTATCCATTTTTATTTTTATAATATTAAACAAAACTTCTAATTTGTTTAAGTTGCGCTAATTACCATCAAAAGATTAATTATATGTTTGAACACTTGTATTAACACCATACAAACACGAAATATTGAATTGGATACTCAAGTCGTAAGCATCTTCTATCTCCAACGGTAAGGTTGCAAGTTCAATTTACGAAAAGATCCCAAGGAAAGAGTTAAATTTTTTTAAATAAATAATATTTAATGGTATTTTTTAAAACTGCATTTGATAATTTTATAAGAGATAGTTAATAAAATTACAAGAATCATTTGTACTAACATATTTTCAGATCTTGATAAAACAAAAGCACATATTTTGTATACAATAATCGAGTGTCTATTTCCAAACAAATGTTAGATACACTATTGAGTGTCTATGCAAGTCTTTAATAATTGAAAATAATTACCTTCATACCATTGTTGGGTTAGTATTTCTTCTAATTCGTCATCATTAAATATTTTTTCCCATATGATTCTTCTTAATTCAATTATTTCTATACCTTTAAGTATATATAGGATTAAAGTTTCATAGTTTTTTATCATTTCATCATGCATGTATGTAGTCATGTTCTTTATCATGCAGGCTAAATTGTACATTTTAGTAATTCAATAATTTATATGATTTATTAGAATAATATAAATTGTTGATAAAATAATAAACATTTAAAGATAACTCTATAAAATTACATGTATTGTAAAAAAAAAATCAATAAGAAAGTGTACAATTTTCTTTATATAATACAATACTATTTTATTTTGAGGTAAGAAAATTCTTTTCTATATGGATATGTGATATTTTAATTTCACGATGACAAAAATATAAAAATCACATTTTTTTGATTATTTAACGACTGTACAATCTATTCAAGAAATACTTCAGTACAAACCATATATTAAAGGAGGAAATGGAGAATATATGCCCCTTATTTCTGTGATTTAGATTAGATATAACTCTCGTTAAAAAATGATGTATAATTACTTTTTGGTTAATAAATCTTTATTTACATTATCACATCACATATATTTATTATGTCATTAACCTATTTTATTTTTACAAATCTCACTTTTTAGGAAGGTTTACCTAAATTATCTTTAGACATGCAGAAAAATTTCAAGTTGAAATCGTTTTCAAGTAGTGTGAGTACCTTTTTAAATATTTACCAATATATTTTCTTTGTTATTCCATTATAATATATATTTTGTATAATATTTAAATGTACATAAAAATTAGAATAAAATAAAATCAATTGTTTTCATCCCATAAAGAAAACACGGAAATGAGTATTTGTGTGCAGCGTCTTCTCCAAAGACCAAAAAAAGTTACTTCTCAGAAGCAAAAAAGGCAAACAAAAAGTATGACTATAGCTCATATATGTGTTGCTTGGGTGGACAAGAGGAGTTGTATATGCATCGTTATCGATCATTGTGAAGATAGAAATATGTCTTATCAAGAGCTAGAGGGAGCATCTTCGGATTACTTGGTTCAGAAACAATGGGAAAGAAGAGATTATCTTGGCGTGCATACTAAAAGCAGGAAGACTATAGCTTGATTGATCTTCATATTCCTGCTAGTCGTGTCCAAACAGACGACATGAATGATCTAGCTCGTTTGGCTGATTAGTATCGTTCATGAGAGCTCGACTCACTATGGAACAGAACACGATTATTCCCAACATTGAGAACTGAAGGGGTTCACAAATGCAAGTATTTATGCAAGCCTGTTCGAGGAGCTTGTTGGTGTTCTGAATCTACTCGGGGATGATGAAAAAATATGTTCCATGAGCTTCGATAAAACATGTTCCATGAGCCGCCTACCAACCAAAAGGCAAAGCTCAATTGATTGCTTATGTGACAATTTATAGAGAAAAAGAATCAGTAACTCATTCATAACAATAAAATTAATTCAGAATATGATCAATCTAAAAAGAATTTAGGTAAATTATCTCTCTTAAAGTTGGAAGTACTACAAAGAAATAGGATTAGTAACTTAGTTTTGTTTTCTCTTCCCAACGATTGTCAGATCAGGTATTGAAAAATTATGCCCACATAAATGGTATGAAGAACACCATCATCTACAGGAAAATTGAATGACTTACTCATAAACAATAAAATCCAATTAGAGTAAATCGATTGTGTAAATATAATAAGACACATTAATCACATAAAAAAAATCCTAAAATTAAATTACTAATGAAGAGAGAATAACTTCACTATCATAGATCTACAGTACTCACATAGCAAAATAGATATTGAATTTGACACTTTGATCCTGCAAATTCACATGCAAATGCTTTTCTTTTATACTAATCAAAAAAATAATCATTAGTTAATTAGAGTGAAAATTATAAAATCATAACCCTCCATATGTACGAATAAACAAACAAAATTGGAATAGCAAGATATGCAGATCGGAAGAAAACATAAAAAGGAAGTTGGTCAAATGTGATATGCAGATTTTAAAAAAAAACATAAAGAGGAAGTAGGTCAAATGCGTATAAGGAGTAACTAGGGAGAGTTGGCAAAATAGCCACTCTTCAAACTTAATTGAACTTTAAGACAAAAGTCTTGAATAATTTGTGGTATACCCATTATTAATGACATCATCCATGTGCCCTAATTGGCACATACAAAAGACCTCCCTAAGTTTTCATATCTCCACTTTGGTCCCCCCTTCTTTAACAAACAAATTTCGAATAATATATATCTATTTGCAAATGTTAAAATTTATATTACAAAAAAGAAAAAGGCCAAATGGAAAAGAAGAGCAGCTCGTTTTTGCTGCTGTCGAAACTGACGATTCCGGTGAGTTTTCCGACCAAAATATCCATTTTCAAGGAAAATTCATCATCATCTCCTACTCTATTTTCATTTTTACTCCATTTTATTTCAAAAACCAAGCTTCAAAATGATTTTTCTGCCATTTTAGAAATTTGAGAAATCTTTCATAATAATCACTTAATAACTCATTATAGATACATTTTAGTAGTTTAAAAGCACTAAAAATCTGTTTCTCCATTGCAGGAGCTGAATATTGAATCACGATCTTGTTCAGTCGCAATTCTGTACGGATGTCGTACTTCATCGATCATTAATGATTGATGCTGTAATCTGGTATCTATTTTTGTAGTCTATAATGACAGTAGCTGAATTTATTGTTGCTGGTGGTAATTATATGGGAGTATGGGAGGAGACTCCCAAAAGATGGAATTGAAAATCTTTTAGTAAGATGACAGTGCCCATTGCGTTGCGTCGCAATGGTTCATATGATGGTATGATTGCAAGCGTAATTGAGGACGGTGAGTTAACTTGCGAGCCAAATGACTTGGTGATGAGTTATCAAATGAATGGGAGGGCAAAAATACATCTCACATTCATAAAAAATGATAGGCACGTGAGCTTGTACATGTTAGATATTGGTATTGATGGCTCTAGGCCTACATTGAGGATAAACGTCAATGCGAGACCTCCAATTGAACCAACGAATTAATTTAACGACGACAATGATTCGATTGGAAATGAAAGATTGGGTGATCATTCAAAGAAGAGCTTGGGTGATAATTCAAATGAGAGTTTGGTGTGATCATTCAATGAATATACATGATGATCCAGCTAATGTGGAAAATCAGCCAGTAGATGCGGAAGATCCCGAACCCGAATGTTGTGAAGAAATGCAGGGACAAAAGGAATTGGGATCACAATTCAACCATTCCTTCTCCAATGGAACTAATTTATGTATAAACCAAACTTTCAGTAATAAGAATGAGTTGCAATTGTTATTAGCCGAAGCGGCAACAAAAAAGTCTTTTGATTTTGCTACTGTGAAGAGTTGTTCTAAATACTTAAAGGTGATATGTGTATCTCGCAATTATGTATGGATGTTGCGGGCGAGGAAATATGAGTTTTCGGATAGATTTTGTATCTATAAGTATATTGGAGAACATAGTTATGGCATTGAAACATGCCAACAGTAGCCATAGAAATTTTTTAATCAAAGTCATTGCTTCACTTGGTGTAACTATGTAACGTGATGGCAAGGGTCCAAATGTTAAAGAGATTCAAAGAGCTATGTTTAATTTTTTTTTCATTGTAGTCCAAGCTATTGGAAATGTTGGAAGGGTGGTTGTAACATCCGGCAATGTGAAATAATTGAAGAGGCTTAGAATTGGAAATTTTCATTTTTGGAAAGGATTTAAAAATCTGGAAAATTTTGGCTAAGTATGGAAAAGGTGAGTTTTTGGCCAACTTTGATCAGTCGTAACTTCTAGCTCATGACGATTTAGAAGTATTTCCAGATATGGTTGGATAGCCCTTGGAACGATCTTTCCAACGCCGCCGAGTTTGCTCAATTCCGAGTTCGTATGAGCGAGTTATGGCCTTTGAAAGTTGGGCAGTTGACAAGGAAATCCGTCCGGGAATCATTAAGGGCATTTTAGTCTTTTCCCTAGCCAATTCTTTTGGGATTATATTGTTGTAAATGGCTGATCTTTGGATCATTTTGTTCCATTCTAAGAGAGTGAAGGTTAGGGCTTGAGAGTGAAGAAGAGAAGAAGAAGAGAAGAGAAGAAGAGAAGAAGAGGAGATCATCGTGGTTTTTCGTCGGGGGTGATCCCTAACAAGGTATGTGAGCTTTTAGTGTTGGGTGATCCTTTCCCCCACACACCTAGCCCCTTTTATTCATTAAGAAAGGTTTGGTTATGTTGTTAAAGTTGTTTGTTGTTGTTGTGGAATTATTGTGGGTTGTGGAACATGATTGGATTGTGTTTTTGAGTGGTATTCTATTGAATGTCGAGGGACACTATGGTTTCTAAGTGATTGGGGCTGGAACCCTTAAGGTTAGAGGATTTGGAGTTGGAGACGTGAAGGAGAAAGTCGGGCAGCTTGCGAGGAGCACGTCCGCGTCGCGGACTTGTTCCCTCTGTGAACAAAAATCTGCTCCGCGTCGCGGACAGGACGCGGACTCCACTGTTTTCAGAATTTATGTTCAAAGATTTTCTTTAGTTTGGCTGCCCCAAATCATTCCTTAACACCATGGGGTCCTTCCAAATACCAATCAAGTCTTTGAATCCATAATTAAATTCAAGAAAGTTAGGATCAAGTCAAGTGAAGTTAGAAGTCAAGTGGAGTTAGGACCAAGCTTAGAAGTTAAGCAAGTCTTTAAAGCTTTTAAAGAGTCGTTATTGAACGTCTTAACGTCGTTTCAAGAGTTTAAGTAAAGTAAAGAGTTTAAAGTTGAGTTCTTTTCTCAAAGTTATTAGGGAACTATGTATTCCCAAAGAAGTTTTAAAGAAATGTTTTTACATTTAAACAAGGTTGGAAACTGAGATTTCCAAAAGAGCCTTCGGGCTAGTTTTTGAGTAATTATCTCATATCAGCAGGAATAAATATGTTTTAAAAACATAAGAGCCAGTACATTTTTTGGGAGTAGTATCGAGCACCGAATTGGGGGAGCGTTCAAAGAACCCACAGCCCCCATAGAACCATGTTAGCCACCATGGGTAGAAAAGGATCATGCTTTTTAGATGAATCCTTTTCAGATTAGACTAGTGGATCCATTAGGCAGTTCAGGTCTTATACCTTTGGCCGGGTATAAGATGCTCTGGCAGCGTGAGGTCGATCGCTGTATCATCACTATAGCTCTTATGTGATGGTTGTCGGTTAGAGAAACTCCCACAGCAGTTATTGTATTTTCATACTCAGAGATTATTGTATTTTTATATACATCAGTTCATTGTATTTCTATATACATTTCAGGCTTATTGTATCTTTGTATACACACAGAGGTTATATCATGTTTTAAACAGTCTTTCTTTATATCGCACTTGTTTTAAATTGCCTTATATTGAAAGAAGTCAGTCAGGTTGAGTTGAGTTGAGCCAGGTAAGCTATTCAGTTTCTCCCAGGTTTCCTTCTAGCCGTTGTTGCTTAGCATTCCAGCTTGCATACCAGTACATTCCATGTACTGATGCCAGTTGGCCTGCATCGTTTTATGATGCAGACGCAGGTACCCAGGATCAGCTTTCTGCACGCCGTTGATCCAGTTGAGCACTCTAGAGTCAGTGGTGAGCCTCCTTGCTTCCAAAGGGCTCAGTTATGTTGTTCTCTTAGTTTTGTTTATTAGGGTGTTGCGGGGTCTGTCCCAACATCCATCTAAGTATTTTAGAGGCTTCATAGACAGTCAGTCAGTTAGTTTTGAGTCTCTTATCTATGTATATATGTAAGTATTCTATTTTGAGACTAGGGTTGCCTTATGGCCATACTTTATAAGTTAAGTATCTTTTGAAATATTGCATTGCTTTGAGTTATTCTGTTGAGTTAGGTTTTCGCTGAGTTAAGAAAGTCAGGCCAAGGGTTCGCTTGGGGCCAGCAATGGTCTCCGAGTGTCGGTCCCGCCCAGGGTGTAGGCTCGGGGCGTGACAAACTTGGTATCAGAGCAAGGAGTTCAAGAGTCCTAGGGAGTCTATGAAGCCGTGTCTGTAGAGTCCTAGTTATCGGTGTGAAGCGCGCCACATCTATAATTGGGAGGCTGCAACATTTAGGAAGATTTCTCATTTCTTTCACACTCATTTCGTGCGTTAGAGTTGATCTCTAAAAAGTTTCTCTCTAATCCGTGCTTGCGCGTGTTTCAGATAGTCATGCCTCCACGAAGAGTTGGCAGAGGGCGTCTTCCCAGACGTTATGTTGATGAGCAAGAGTTACCTGATGCACCTGGAGTGCAAGATCAAGGGGAAGTTTCTAATGCCGAGTTTAGAGACGCAATTAGAATGTTGAGTCAAGCTGTAGCAAATCAGATTGGTCAGCAAAGAGGAGCTCGACAGGAAGGAGCTAACACTTCTAGGATTCGTGAGTTCTAGGGAATGAATCCTCCGAGTTTCATGGGTTCGAGCACTACTGAGGATCCAGAGGATTTCATTGAAGAGTCGAAGAAGATTTTTGATGTGATGCATGTGTTAGATACTGAGCGGGTTGAACTAGCTGCGTATCAGCTGAAGGACGTTGCTAGAACATGGTTTGACCAGTGGAAAGGGGACAGAGCTGAGAATGCACCACTTGCGAGTTGGGCCGATTTTGAGGAAGCTTTCTTGGGGCATTTCTTTCCTCGAGAATTGAGAGAGGCCAAGGTACGTGAGTTCCTCACACTTAAGCAGGAGTCCTTGAGTGTTCATGAGTACAGTTTGAAGTTCACACAATTATCCCGCTATGCTCCGGAGATGGTTGCGGACATGAGGAATAGAATGAGTCTGTTCGTTGCTGGGTTGTCTCGGTTGTCGAGCAAGGAAGGTAGGGCGGCAATGCTTATCGGGGACATGGACATATCAAGGTTGATGGTTTATGTGCAGCAGGTTGAGGAAGAGAAGCTGAGGGACAGAGAAGAGTTCAGAAATAAGAGAGCTAAGACTGGGAACGAGTCCGGGCAGCAGAGAGGTAATTCAAACCGTTCCTCCATTCAGCAAAGGCAACAGGGACCTGCTCCATCATTTGCTAGAGCACCTGCACCCAGATACAGAGGTGAATTTAATGTTCAGAATTCGAAGGACTTCAGGGCTAGACCAGCACAATCGTCGGGTAGTGTGGCGCAAGGGAGTAGTAAGCCTCCTGTCTGCGCCAAATGTGGTAGGAACCACTCAGGTATTTGTCGAGAGGGCTCCATTGGTTGTTTCAGGTGTGGTCAGAATGGACATTTCATGCGAGAGTGTCCAAAGAATAGGCAGGGTAATGGAGGCAATAAAGCTCAGTCTTCTTCAGTTGTTCCCCCAGACAGGACGGCACCTAGAGGAGCTACTTCTAGTGTAGGTGGAGGAGCGAACCGCCTTTATGCTATCACCAGTCGCCATGAGCAAGAGAATTCTCCGAATGTTGTCACTGGTATGATCAAAGTCTTTGCTTTTGATGTGTATGCTTTGCTAGACCCAGGAGCGAGTTTATCTTTTGTAACTCCTTATGTTGCAAATCAGTTTGAGGTTCTTCCTGAAAGACTTTGTGAACCCTTTTGTGTTTCTACACCTATTGGGGAGTCTATTCTAGCGGAAAGAGTTTATCGTGATTGTCCTGTTTCCATCAGTCACAAGAACACCAAGGCCGATTTGGTTGAGTTAGACATGGTAGATTTTGATGTCATTCTAGGTATGGATTGGCTTCATGCTTGTTATGCATCGATAGATTGTAGAACTCGAGCAGTTAAGTTTCAGTTTCCGAATGAGCCAATCTTAGAGTGGAGTAGTAGTTCATCAGTGCCCAAGGGTCGTTTTATTTCGTACCTTAAGGCAAGAAAGTTAGTTTCGAAGGGTTGTATCTATCACTTAGTCCGAGTTCATGACTCTAGTGTTGAGATACCTCTTTTCCAGTCAGTTCCTATAGTAAGAGAGTTTCCAGAAGTGTTTCCTGATGATCTACCCAGAATTCCTCCTGAGAGAGAAATAGATTTCGGCATAGATCTCATTCCAGATACTCGTCCTATCTCGATTCCGCCATATAGAATGGCACCAGCAGAGTTGAAAGAGTTGAAAGAGCAGTTGAAAGATCTCTTAGAAAAGGGTTTCATCCGACCGAGCGTCTCACCTTGGGGTGCTCCGGTCTTGTTTGTGAGAAAGAAAGATGGTTCCCTTAGGATGTGTATAGACTACCGCCAGTTGAATAAGGTTACCATCAAGAACAAGTACCCTCTTCCGAGGATTGATGATCTTTTCGATCAGCTTCAGGGTGCCGCTTGTTTTTCAAAGATTGACCTTCGATCAGGCTATCATCAGTTAAGGGTAAGGGATTGTGATATCCCAAAGACAGCTTTCAGGACCAGGTATGGTCATTATGAGTTTTTGGTCATGTCCTTTGGTTTGACTAATGCGCCTGCAGCTTTCATGGATTTGATGAATAGAGTCTTTAAACCTTATTTAGATATGTTTGTTATTGTCTTTATTGATGATATACTAGTCTATTCAAGGAATGAAGAAGATCATGCTAGTCATCTCAGAACAGTTCTTCAGACTTTGAAAGATAAGGAGTTGTATGCCAAGTTCTCTAAGTGTGAGTTTTGGCTTAAGTCTGTGGCGTTCCTAGGCCACGTTGTGTCCGGTGATGGAATTAAAGTTGATACTCAGAAAATTGAGGCAGTGCAGAATTGGCCTAGACCCACATCTCCAACGGAAATTAGGAGTTTCTTGGGTTTGGCTGGCTATTATAGAAGGTTTGTTGAAGGGTTCTCGACTATTGCATCTCCTTTGACGAAGTTGACTCAGAAGACAGTGAAATTTCAATGGTCTGAAGCTTGTGAGAAAAGCTTTCAGGAATTGAAAAAGAGATTGATTACAGCTCCAGTTTTGACACTACCAGAAGGTACTCAAGGTTTTGTGGTGTATTGTGATGCATCTAGAGTTGGTTTGGGTTGTGTCTTAATGCAGAATGGCAAAGTTATAGCTTATGCCTCTAGACAGTTGAAGGTTCATGAGAGGAACTACCCAACCCATGACTTAGAGCTAGCTGCTGTAGTATTTGCTTTGAAGATATGGCGTCATTACTTGTATGGTGTGCATGTCGACATATTCACTGATCACAAGAGCCTCCAATACGTGCTTACTCAGAAAGAACTTAATCTCAGGCAGAGGAGGTGGTTAGAGTTACTCAAGGATTATGACCTGAGTATTCTTTACCACCCAGGTAAGGCTAATGTTGTTGCTGATTCTTTGAGCAGGTTGTCTATGGGTAGCACCGCCCATATTGAAGAAGGAAGGAGAGGGTTAGCAAAAGATGTGCACAGACTGTCATGCCTGGGAGTCAGCTTTACAGATTCCGCAGAAGGAGGAATAGTGGTGACGAGCAAGGCCGAGTCATCATTAATGTCTGAAGTGAAAAAGAAGCAAGATCAAGATCCCATATTTCTTGAGTTGAAGGCAAATGTTCAGAAGCAAAGAGTATTAGCTTTTGAACAAGGGGGAGATGGCGTTTTGAGATATCAAGGTAGATTGTGTGTACCTATGGTAGATGGACTCCAAGAGAAGATTATGGAGGAAGCTCATAGTTCCAGATATTCCGTTCATCCGGGTTCCACGAAGATGTACCGTGACTTGAGAGAATTTTATTGGTGGAATGGCATGAAGAAGGGCATTGCAGAGTTCGTTGCTAAGTGTCCAAATTGCCAACAAGTGAAAGTTGAACACCAAAGGCCCGGTGGTTTGGCTCAGAGGATAGAACTTCCAGAGTGGAAGTGGGAGATGATCAATATGGATTTCATCACAGGGTTGCCCAGATCTCGCAGACAGCATGATTCTATTTGGGTGATTGTCGACAGAATGACAAAGTCAGCTCATTTTCTACCGGTAAAGACTACCAATACAGCAGAAGATTATGCCAAGTTGTATGTTCAAGAGATAGTGAGACTTCATGGAGTCCCAATCTCCATTATTTCAGATAGAGGTGCACAGTTTACTGCACAGTTCTGGAAATCTTTTCAGAAGGGCTTGGGTTCAAAGGTGAACTTAAGTACTGCCTTTCATCCTCAGACTGATGGGCAAGCAGAACGCACTATTCAGACCTTAGAGGATATGTTGAGGGCTTGTGTAATCGATTTCAAAGGTAGTTGGGATGATCACCTACCTCTAATTGAATTTGCCTACAACAACAGTTAATACTCTAGCATCCAGATGGCTCCATATGAAGCTCTTTATGGGAGAAGATGTAGATCTCCTATTGGATGGTTTGAAGTTGGTGAAGCACAGTTGATAGGACCAGATTTAGTTCACCAAGCTATGGAGAAAGTGAAAGTGATTCAAGAGAGGTTGAAAACGGCACAGAGTCGCCAGAAATCCTACACTGATGTTAGGAGAAGGGCATTAGAGTTTGAAGTAGATGATTGGGTATATTTGAAGGTTTCACCCATGAAAGGCGTTATGAGGTTTGGTAAGAAGGGGAAACTTAGTCCCCGATATATCGGACCTTATCGCATAGTCCAAAGGGTCGGCAGTGTGGCTTACGAGTTAGAGCTACCACAAGAGCTAGCAGCGGTCCATCCGGTATTTCACATCTCTATGTTGAAAAAGTGCATAGGTGATCCTTCATTGATCCTACCGACTGAAAGTGTTAAGATCAAGGATAACTTATCTTATGAGGAGGTGCCGGTTCAGATTTTAGATCGCCAAGTTCGTAGGTTGAGAACGAAAGATGTGGCATCAGTCAAGGTCCTTTGGAGGAACCAATTTGTTGAGGAAGCCACTTGGGAAGCCGAAGAGGACATGAAGAAGAGATATCCTCATCTTTTTGAATCCAGAGGGAGTACAGATTAAGGTATTAATTTCCTTCTTAGTGCTCTTTAAAATATAATGGGCATGTTGTTGTTGTTGTTGTTGTTGTTGTTTGCATGATTGCTCGCTGGGTGTTTGAATTTGATGTTACACCCTTAGTTTTGTAAAAGTAACCTCATTCGAGGACGAATGTTCCCAAGGGGGAGATATTGTAACATCCGGCAATGTGAAATAATTGAAGAGGCTTAGAATTGGAAATTTTCATTTTTGGAAAGGATTTAAAAATCTGGAAAATTTTGGCTAAGTATGGAAAAGGTGAGTTTTTGGCCAACTTTGATCAGTCGTAACTTCTAGCTCATGACGATTTAGAAGTATTTCCAGTTATGGTTGGATAGCCCTTGGAACGATCTTTCCAACGCCGCCGAGTTTGCTCAATTCCGAGTTCGTATGAGCGAGTTATGGCCTTTGAAAGTTGGGCAGTTGACAAGGAAATCCGTCCGGGAATCATTAAGGGCATTTTAGTCTTTTCCCTAGCCAATTCTTTTGGGATTATATTGTTGTAAATGGCTGATCTTTGGATCATTTTGTTCCATTCTAAGAGAGTGAAGGTTAGGGCTTGAGAGTGAAGAAGAGAAGAAGAAGAGAAGAGAAGAAGAGAAGAAGAGGAGATCATCGTGGTTTTTCGTCGGGGGTGATCCCTAACAAGGTATGTGAGCTTTTAGTGTTGGGTGATCCTTTCCCCCACACACCTAGCCCCTTTTATTCATTAAGAAAGGTTTGGTTATGTTGTTAAAGTTGTTTGTTGTTGTTGTGGAATTATTGTGGGTTGTGGAACATGATTGGATTGTGTTTTTGAGTGGTATTCTATTGAATGTCGAGGGACACTATGGTTTCTAAGTGATTGGGGCTGGAACCCTTAAGGTTAGAGGATTTGGAGTTGGAGACGTGAAGGAGAAAGTCGGGCAGCTTGCGAGGAGCACGTCCGCGTCGCGGACTTGTTCCCTCTGTGAACAAAAATCTGCTCCGCGTCGCGGACAGGACGCGGACTCCACTGTTTTCAGAATTTATGTTCAAAGATTTTCTTTAGTTTGGCTGCCCCAAATCATTCCTTAACACCATGGGGTCCTTCCAAATACCAATCAAGTCTTTGAATCCATAATTAAATTCAAGAAAGTTAGGATCAAGTCAAGTGAAGTTAGAAGTCAAGTGGAGTTAGGACCAAGCTTAGAAGTTAAGCAAGTCTTTAAAGCTTTTAAAGAGTCGTTATTGAACGTCTTAACGTCGTTTCAAGAGTTTAAGTAAAGTAAAGAGTTTAAAGTTGAGTTCTTTTCTCAAAGTTATTAGGGAACTATGTATTCCCAAAGAAGTTTTAAAGAAATGTTTTTACATTTAAACAAGGTTGGAAACTGAGATTTCCAAAAGAGCCTTCGGGCTAGTTTTTGAGTAATTATCTCATATCAGCAGGAATAAATATGTTTTAAAAACATAAGAGCCAGTACATTTTTTGGGAGTAGTATCGAGCACCGAATTGGGGGAGCGTTCAAAGAACCCACAGCCCCCATAGAACCATGTTAGCCACCATGGGTAGAAAAGGATCATGCTTTTTAGATGAATCCTTTTCAGATTAGACTAGTGGATCCATTAGGCAGTTCAGGTCTTATACCTTTGGCCGGGTATAAGATGCTCTGGCAGCGTGAGGTCGATCGCTGTATCATCACTATAGCTCTTATGTGATGGTTGTCGGTTAGAGAAACTCCCACAGCAGTTATTGTATTTTCATACTCAGAGATTATTGTATTTTTATATACATCAGTTCATTGTATTTCTATATACATTTCAGGCTTATTGTATCTTTGTATACACACAGAGGTTATATCATGTTTTAAACAGTCTTTCTTTATATCGCACTTGTTTTAAATTGCCTTATATTGAAAGAAGTCAGTCAGGTTGAGTTGAGTTGAGCCAGGTAAGCTATTCAGTTTCTCCCAGGTTTCCTTCTAGCCGTTGTTGCTTAGCATTCCAGCTTGCATACCAGTACATTCCATGTACTGATGCCAGTTGGCCTGCATCGTTTTATGATGCAGACGCAGGTACCCAGGATCAGCTTTCTGCACGCCGTTGATCCAGTTGAGCACTCTAGAGTCAGTGGTGAGCCTCCTTGCTTCCAAAGGGCTCAGTTATGTTGTTCTCTTAGTTTTGTTTATTAGGGTGTTGCGGGGTCTGTCCCAACATCCATCTAAGTATTTTAGAGGCTTCATAGACAGTCAGTCAGTTAGTTTTGAGTCTCTTATCTATGTATATATGTAAGTATTCTATTTTGAGACTCGGGTTGCCTTATGGCCATACTTTATAAGTTAAGTATCTTTTGAAATATTGCATTGCTTTGAGTTATTCTGTTGAGTTAGGTTTCCGCTGAGTTAAGAAAGTCAGGCCAAGGGTTCGCTTGGGGCCAGCAATGGTCTCCGAGTGCCGGTCCCGCCCAGGGTGTAGGCTCGGGGCGTGACAGTGGTGTGGTTTCCAAGGAAATGGTTCGAGGAACAGCGGAGAACGGATATTCATGCTTACCAGCTTTTTCCTACATGTTCGAGACACTTAATGTTGGTTCTAGCTATTGTCTTATGGTAAACGAGAATAGTCATAGGTTCATGTATTATTTCTTGGCCTTTGGTGCTTGCATTAAGGGATTTGTCCACATGAGAAAGGTAATTGCGGTTGATGGCACTCATTTACATGGTAAATACGAGGGCGTGTTATTGAGCGTTGTTGCACAAAATACGGAGAATCATGTTTATCCAATTGTCTTTTGTGTCGTGGACAAAGAGAATGATGCATCTTGGACATTATTCTTTGAGAAATTGAAGGAGATTGTGGTCGATGAACCAGATTTGTGTTTTATCTCCGATAGACACAAGAGTATCGCCAACGGTATTGTGAACGTTTACAATCATGCTCACTACAAATATTGTATGAGGCACCTCGATGAAAATCTCCGTGTAAATCATAATTGTGGAGATTACCTTTATCTTTACTACAATGCGGCTGAGGCTTATTCTTTGGAGTAGTTTGACAATGATTTTGTAGAATTCAAGAATAAATGCCCCGCTGCAGCCGTCGTCCTTGAGCATGATATTGGTTTGGAGAAGTGGAGTAGGGCACATAGCATATATCCCGTGGTATTTATATTTAAACATCCTTACGACATAAGTATGCTTTCTCAAACATTGTTTTAAGGATGCTAATTGTATAACCACAAGTCTTCCTCATACACCTCTAATCACCACACCCAATTTATGTGGAATCTTGCATGATCATATGACTTGTTTAAACTTATTTAATTGGATAAATTTCAAAAAACATAATTTATTATTAATTAATTATTGTCTTTTTTAAATTCTACTAGTTTTGATCTATATATAAGTGTCATATTCTAGTAGGTGCAGTATCGACAATGCTTTAACATAGATATAAGCTCGAATATACCTTACTAATGTCAGAGTGTAAATCTCATTGGTCATACACACACCACACACATAGAAATACATCAATTGTTTAAGGGGTCTATATATTTTGACAACCAATACATATTTTGATATACAAATTTCACAGTAACGATAATAAAAGTTCAAATACTACTTTTCAATGGTAACATTTGATTATTCTTTTTGTATAAAAGGAAGGTAATCCCTCATAAACAACTCAAACCCTCAAAAACAACTCAAACACCTCCATTTTTACAATGTCTCAAGCATCTCAAACATCCAATGCAAAAAAGTCTTACAATTGTCTTTGTGGTAATCCAGCTACGCTGAGGATGTCACACACCGATACAAATCCAGGTCGAAAATTCTTTAATTGTGCAGTTGGCATATGCTCTTTTTTTAGGTGGCTTGAAAATGAATCGTCAACGAGTAGCCCGTTGAATTTTCAAGGCGTTGCCAAATTTGAAATATTAAAAAAGCTACGAGAATCCGAAGAAAATAGGAATCTGCTAATGACTTTCTTAAAAGAAGTCAAAGACCAGAGGAATCACTTGAAAGTGTTGCTAAAAGATGCTAAAATAGATAGAGATCAACTAAAAGAAATGTTGATTTTGGCAGAAGAAAAAGAAAAACGCCTAAAAGCTATATTGTGTGGTTTATTTTTGGTGTTTACTTTTTGGAAATGTGTAACAAATGTGTAACAAGAATGTAGTGCTGAATAAATAAAGTATTTCTCTCTATTTATTGCACTCTTATATCTTTTATTTTAGATCAACAGTGATAACAATCTATAGTAGTAGACATACAAGTTTATTGTCGATAATTGACTACTAAATAGATCAACAGTGATAGCAAAAATCACATACTATTAAGACATAGATTAATAAGAAATCTAAAAACCCTTCATAATGAAATATGTTAAACTATCAGATGTACATTTTTGTCGTCAAAAACAGCAAAACAACAAATCACTTTAACCATGTTCTTAAAAACCAACTATTTCAAAAACTAATTGTCTTAGAAAACCATCTCAAAAAATTAATTGTCTTCAAACCAGGGAAAACCCAACTATCACAAAAATTAATTGTCATCAAAAATCAACTATTTCAAAAATTATCTTAAAAAACCACAAAAACCACAAATGCCCTTACTCATCACCACCAACCTCACCATTAAGCTCCATCACAATACCCATCACGTCTATTTGTTTTTCCACTTCTGCCACATCAGTGGCCAAGCCTTCTGCTTCCAACTTTTCCTCTTCTTCATTCTCTGTTATCTTCTCCTCTTGTTGTTCTTTCTCTTCTTCTCCACTTGCTTCATTTTCTTCATTTTTCTTCTCTTCCAAATTCTCTTCACTTTCTTCTTCTTTCTTTTCTTCTAGTTTCCCTCTTCTTTTTCTTCATTGTTCTCTTCCATCTTCTCTTCTTCTTTTTCTGTTATCTTCTCCTCATTTTGTTGTTTCTCTTCTTCTTTCATCTCCTCTTCCTTCATCTCTTCATCAACTACTTCAGCAAAGTATGCATCCACTGCAGCAAGATCATCATCGACTACAGCTAATGGAAGGATCTCGTTATTAACTGTTGGTGCTGAAAAGTGTTGGGATATATACTATTAACCATGTGTTAAGAAATAATATTTATTATAGAATAAATATTTGCTCAATTTTAATAGATCATATATTCGTTTATGGTGTCTATTTACTTATATAGTAGATGATTTAGTGTGTAGAGTTTTAGCTTATACACAGAGGATTAAATCATCGGTTCTTATAAGTATAAAGTTTTTTGTTCACAATCTAGGATGGAAATTGGACATGCCATCAGTACGATTGTAGCACAAGATTATAGGTAATTTATCTTGATTATGGGAACGGTATAGTTCCAACTTCTTGTCCTAGTGCATTTTGTATGTATTGAACGGGACCGAGTAGAGATAGTTGTTTTAGACTGACTGACAAAACATATTCTCTAAACTATTAAATGTACTTATATTCTTAATCCTGATATAACTATTATGATCTATATATATTAATTATCGTTTTGATTTATTAAAAGGTGAGATTCTGAGATGGGTCAATATGCCTGGTAAGTTGGATGATAATAATATATATTGGTGAAATAATAAGTTAGTTGATGGAATCCATGTCTCGTTATAGAGATTATTGATATGCCTTTTTGAGAAACTTATAAGTTTTCATCGTGTCAAACCTTGCAAGTGGATTTATGAATCCGACACATGAAATAAGTTAAGTAGTGCTCTAAAGGAAATTAATCATTAAGTTAAATTCGTCAGTAATTTAATTTATTGATTAGTATCTGAAATCTTAACATGGGGAATTACATAAGTGTTTAATGGGGAATTATGAAATATAAATAGAGGAGTGCAATTACGAATTTCTAGTGGAATGATTTGTAATTTATTATGGTAAGAATAATTCAAATTAATTATTTGGAATTATTTCCATAATAGGAAGCCTCAGTAATTAATTCTGTGGTCCCTCCAGTGCCCATATTTAACTAGAACTCAGAATCCTATTTCTTAGGGGGAAAAGGAGTAAGCGTGTGTTTTTCTTGTTTTTCAAGAAAACTGGGTTTTCTTCTCCTTTTTGGATTGGGGAAGAAATCTCTATAAATAGAGATTTTCCTAACCTAGGAAAAGATGGATTAGTTTTCTATTCGATACTTGCCCACCCAAGTATTGAGAGAGTTCAGATGTGACCTTGGGATCACTGTAGAAGACCATAGCTATCTTGTAGATTCACTTGAAGGTCTGTCTAACTTGGGGATTCGCTTGAAGGTATCTGTTCACGTTTCAAGAGGTATTTATCGAATTAAATTTCAGTATGTTTATGTGTTCTAGCATGATTATGTGATCTAGCATAAACGATTATTGGTTATCTATTATTCATGTAAGCAGTAAGATTCCAGTATGCTTCCGCTGTGCATATAGTCTTCCAACAATTGGCATCAAGAGCCTTGCTTGTATCTAAATAGATAACTGGTAGCATAGGTACATATGTGTGATTATATTCATGAGTATGTTATATTTTAATCTTGCTTTGATATTTTAAGCATGAAAAATTAATAGGGTTGAGATGAATTTGACGTGACGGTAATAATCTGTTCAATCCTTGCATAAGGAAAAAACATGATATTTTTTCTTTGTCGTATTCAGAGTTCATATCTAACCTATGTGATAAACAACAAAAATTATGTGCTATCTGTGACCTTAATTCGGCGGCAACTAGAATGGGTTATTTTTCAACCCACGTGAAAACCAACCTTTAACTTTTGGTTGTTAATTATTTTGTTTGAGAAAAATAAAATAAAATAAAGCTGTCCGCCAAATTTAAATGTGGGAGAAAAGTTTTTTTTTGGTTTTCAAAGTAGTTGCACATGCGAGATGTGTTTTGAACGATTGGGTTTAATCCACTATAAGGTCTAAGTTGATTGCCTTGTGTTGTTTAGCAGTTTTAGCTATCTAGTTAATTATTCTTATTTTAATTACATGAGCATATAATTTCCTTCTCACGTGAATATATGAACTCATATAATATATATATTAAGAATTATATAATTAATAAATAATTACCACTAAAATGGTTTATTTATTTGAAAAATTATTAGGAATTCTTAATGTTTTATATATTTGAGATTACAATATGTGAATTGAGAATTATGATAAATAAATAGGATCTACGAAAGTGGTCTATTTATTTGAGTCGTTAGAATATCCTCAATGTATCATGTGTGGATTGTTCTTCATAAATGTATACTAGTAAAGGTTTGTTTACTCTGAAGGAGATTTACCTTTAGATACTAGTAACACTTAAATTACTTCATGAGAAGAGATATTAAAAAATTTCACCGGTTTAAAGGGAGAAATATAATATCTTGAATTCTCAAGTGTATTAATTGAGAGAACAATATGTTGTAAAGAGGTTAGTTATGTGTCTTAGCCAAAAGACAAGACACAAGTATATTTTGTGCTCATGAGATAATTGTTAAAAAGAGAATAAAAAATGTGAATCAAGTTATTTTAATCTCTAGCTATGCCTGAAACGATTAATTTTTCAAATTTGGTCATAGTTAAGGATCTTTGGTTGACTTGAAATTTGATGGTTCCATCGAAAATCATTTAGATGGGTTTAGGTAGTTTGTTGGATTAAAATTTGATTTGAATATGATAAGATCATTCTTTATGTTAAATTTGGAACATGATTACATATGGTTATTTAACATAAATTGATATATGATAAGGATGTAGATCTGTTCATTTTTCCTCAAATCGTTTGAATCTGAATTTGATCATAGCTTTGGAGATAAATATTAATTTTGAACTCTGATTGATCTGAAATTCGGTGGGTTCATCAGAAATGATCAAATTTAAAACACTCATTGTTATATAGTGATTTGGTAATTTGAGGTCGTTCAGATGATGTTTTTAGATAATTCTTGTATCTTGAAAAATTAATTTTATTGAAAAATTACTCAACTATGATATATAGTGGTGATAGAGCTTGTTCTCTATGGTCTTCATGACTAAATTTTAGTGAAGTATTAAGTTCATGTGTTGGCTTAGACCTTCCTCCATAACGGATGAAATTAATACAAGTCATTAAAGTTTAATCTCTAGTTTTGATTATCTGTATTGACTCTCCTAAACTGAGTAATATTTGATTGGATCAATGGATCTAGGGATAAGGATATTCACTTGACTTAAAATAACATGTACTCTCCATCTGAGTTAGATTTTGTTCTAAATTTGTTGAAGTGAATATCTGACACCACATATGTATGTTGCATGAGTAGTCATTTTTTCATCAAAATTTATTGTTCAAGATGCATTGATATCTATGAGGTGTGTTTTTTAATTTTAATATTCAATGTATACATAAACATGCTTTTCTTTTGGAATTTTAGAATTTCGTTCTTTATTCTTAATTCGTGTATCTATTTCACAAAATGATGATATATGATAAGAATTATTGAGCGGGAAAATCTTAAATTCTATTTTGGCCAAACAACATTTTCAACCAAATTGATCATAGTTTTGGAATTTGAAAAAAAAAAAAAAAGAACTCCGATTGATCTGGAATTTGGTAGATTCATAAGAACGACCTAGTAAGAAACTAAATTTTTTTGGATCGTTATATGAGTTTTTGGTCATATTTGATTAAATAGTAGTGAAGTATTAATTTTATGTGCTGGCTTAGACCTTCCTCCCTATCGGATGAAATTGATACAAGTCACTATGTATTTAATCGTCTAGTTTTGATAATCTGTATTAACTCTCCTAAACTGAGTAATATAGGATTGGATCAATGTAACTAGAGGATTTTCACTTGACTTAAACTAACAGTAGACTCTCCAACTGAGTTAGGTCTGTATAAGTTTATGGAGTGAATAATCGGTCATTGTACATGTGTATTGCATGAGTAGTTCTCCAATCCCATCGATTGGCTATTCGAGATGCATGGATATATATGTATAAATGAGCCCTGAATTTTGTTATTTAGGATTATTCAAAATATTATGATCTATTTAAAGTATTATATCTCATATTCTCAATAGACTTTACACACCCACTTAGTACTACTTAAGCTTTTCTTTTGGTAGAGATAAAGATATTAATTCAAAGAATGCATTGTACATGTACCTTATGTTAGAAGGAATTATTTTCAGTTTCTAACTAGATAAGAGATGAATATTTGATATATTTATTTATAACTCTCCTATCATTGAGTTTGATGAGTATTTCATTTCTTGTGGTCTATTGATGCGTGATTTTTTTTTATTAATATTTATCTCGCATAAACTGAATTTTATTAATCTATCTCATAAGAGAAAGTATCTTTTAGATTGAATGAAACTTATTGTACACTAGCGTCTAAGTTATTTATTTTGAATAGAACTTCGAGGTTGGTTAACGGATGGACATAACGGTTCATTGAAAGTGAAGTCACTACCAACATGTGAGTTATGTTCAGAAGGAAAAATAACTAAGAGACCTTTCCTATTAAAAAGGAAAAAGTAGTAGTGATAAGTTAGAATTATTCTATTTTGATTTGTGAGGTAAATGAACATTCAGGCAAGAGGTGAATTTGAGTATTTTGAGATTTTCACAAACGGTTACTCATGATATGAATATATAATTTTTGATGTTTTGTTAGTCTGAATGTCTAGATAAACTGATCAAAATATTTAAGACAAACGAAAATAGCATCATGAAAAATATATATAAAGTCACTGCAATCTGATTGTAGTGACGTAAACCTCTCTGCAGAGTTCATGAGTCACTTATCTTATAGAATAATTGCATTTCAATTGTCTACACCAGACACTCTATAATAGATTGGTGTAGAAGAGAAAAGAAGTAGACTCTTATGAAGATGATAAGATTAATTATTGACTTATTATTAGTTATTTTGTTTCTTTTGGGATAGGTTCTAATAACTACATATCACATTCTGAATTCAATTTCTTTCAAATCAGTACCTTGAACAACTATAGAACTAGTTGGATTTGACGTAAGTCTAATCTGTGACATATTCAGATATAGGGTTGTTCAGCACATGTGTTGAGTGAGAGAATAAGAAAATTGGAATTAAGAACGGAATGTGTGTGTTAATTAGATATCCTAAAGAATGAAAGAAGGTTTATTATAGTGCCCTAAAGAAAATAAGACAATTGTTAGCACAACTGTCTGATTTCTAGAAAAGGATCATTTAGTAAATCATGTTCCTAGAAGTAAACTAGTTTTACAGGAATTGAACAAAGAAATAACAAATAAGTCAATTATAAATTCAGACGCTCAAAAACATCTAATCGGTATGTCAGAAATGACGTTCCATTGCATTTAAGTAGTGGGAGGAACGTTGCTAGACATAAGAAAACTACTACCTCAAGTAGTGAAAGTGATGTTGAGCAAATTGAAGAACACTACATGGAAAGTTGTTAATATTTCAATATCGAAAGATTTTGAAGAAAATATTAAGACTCAAGATCATGAAAGTGTGATTATGTAGTGCTTAGCCGTAGTGGGAGAATCATAGCAAAGATTGATTTGTTTTGTATGCTTGAGAGAACTTTTATGATCTGAAAAGAAGTACACTCTTGGAAGGTTTCATGAGAAGCTCTCTCAAGATCTAGTACAAAATCGATTTGTTACGACGAAGCACTACTAGACAAAATTGCATGAGAAAATAGAAATAAAGGAATGCTTGTGAAAGTTGTAAATGCATAGTTAAGAGTCTAAGTGGGAGATTGTTAGGGTATATACTATTAATCATGTGTTTAGACATAGTATTCTAACAATTTTCAAGATTAAATATATAAGTGGGAAATTGTTAGGGTATATACTATTAACCATGCATTTAGATATAGTACACTATAACAATTGTGATGGTTAAAAGTCTAAGTGGGAGATTGTTGGGATATATACTATTAACCATGTGTTAAGAAATAATATTTATTATAGAATAAATATTTGCTCAATTTTAATAAATCATATATTCGTTTATGGTGTCTATTTACTTATATAGTAGATGATTTAGTGTGTAGAGTTTTAGCTTATACACAAAGGATTAAATCATCGGTTCTTATAAGTATAAAGTTTTTTGTTCACAATCTAGGATGGAAATTGGACATGCCATCGGTACGATTGTAGCACAAGATTATAGGTAATTTATCTTGATTATGGGAACGGTATAGTTCCAACTTCTTGTCCTAGTGCATTTTGTATGTATTGAACGGGACCGAGTAGAGATAGTTGTTTTAGACTGACTGACAAAATATATTCTCTAAACTATTAAATGTACTTATATTCTTAATCCTGATATAACTATTATGATCTATATATATTAATTATCGTTTTGATTTATTAAAAGGTGAGATTCTGAGATGGGTCAATATGCCTGGTAAGTTGGATGATAATAATATATATTGGTGAAATAATAAGTTAGTTGATGGAATCAATGTCTCGTTATAGAGATTATTGATATGCCTTTTTGAGAAACTTATAAGTTTTCATCGTGTCAAACCTTGCAAGTGGATTTATGAATCCGACACATGAAATAAGTTAAGTAGTGCTCTAAAGGAAATTAATCATTAAGTTAAATTCGTCAGTAATTTAATTTATTGATTAGTATCTGAAATCTTAACATGGGGAATTACATAAGTGTTTAATGGGGAATTATGAAATATAAATAGAGGAGTGCAATTACGAATTTCTAGTGGAATGATTTGTAATTTATTATGGTAAGAATAATTCAAATTAATTATTTGGAATTATTTCCATAATAGGAAGCCTCAGTAATTAATTTTGTTGTCCCTCCAGTGCCCATATTTAACTAGAACTCAGAATCCTATTTCTTAGGGGGAAAAGGAGTAAGCGTGTGTTTTTCTTGTTTTTCAAGAAAACTGGGTTTTCTTCTCCTTTTTGGATTGGGGAAGAAATCTCTATAAATAGAGATTTTCCTAACCTAGGAAAAGATGGATTAGTTTTCTATTCGATACTTGCCCACCCAAGTATTAAGAGAGTTCAGATGTGACCTTGGGATCACTGTAGAAGACCATAGCTATCTTGTAGATTCACTTGAAGGTCTGTCTAACTTGGGGATTCGCTTGAAGGTATCTGTTCACACTTCAAGAGGTATTTATCGAATTAAATTTCAGTATGTTTATGTGTTCTGGCATGATTATGTGATCTAGCATAAACGATTATTGGTTATCTATTATTCATGTAAGCAGTAAGATTCTAGTATGCTTCCGCTGTGCATATATGTTTTCCAACAAAAAGTTGTCATCATCTATTGCAAGAGCAGTGGCTAAGCATTAATACAAATAAATTATTTTACAGAAATAATATATAAATTTATCTACCTTTCTTTTTTTTTCTCTTCATTTCTTCTCAATTTCTCCTCTCATACAAAAGCAACAATTTCCACCATTGATTGCTCGAGGGATGCAACACGCTCACACAGACTTTCATCTTTAGAAGTACTTGGTACAAAATTCTCACAAGGTTAATTAGGATTGTGATCACTTGAATACCCATCCTCCACATTTTCTACTGATGAAGTAAGGACAATCACACCTTTCAAATTGGCCTTTAAGGCATCAATGATTATGTGTCCTTCACTTCGTCCTTATATGGCTTTAATGTTGCCATATAATTTTATTTTGTCTCACGGATAGTAGGTATGAGGTATGGATGCACAACCTACAAAAAAAATATAAATAGTACACGACCTTCACTAATTTATAAATATTGCTAGATAATAAATAAATTTATACCTTTGTACTTCTCCTTTTATACTTGAATGGATCACCTTTGACAACATTATCACTCTTTGTCGTGTGCCATCTAAGTAAACGGGGAATGGACAGAGGAGAATTCAGGGACTTCTTTGCATACTTACCAAGATGAGGAAAAGCCTCATATATCCAAACCTGAATTTAATAAAATTAACAAACAAATAAACAGAGACTATGAAATACTATATAATTATATAAGAGTTTATTAGAAATCAAGTACATAATTGATAATAAGTACCAGAAATGCCCAGGGGAAGCCATACAGAGCATACGATGCATTCCCTCTTTCTTTGTACACTTCACTCTGCTTCTTCAAATCAATTTTGTTCTTCAAATACTTCACTGTTAAATCAAAACACTTTTCCCCAGGGATAACTCTTGAAAAAGTCTACATCGACCATCTTAATGTGGTTTGAATCCACAATCTTAGATCGATCGTGGGCAAGCAACATCGAGTGGACGAATCAAACTAAAGAGCACTTCAACTTATGCTCCTTATTCAATATGCTACCTTTAATCAAACTCATCAACTTTGTACCACTGATATTCTTATTCTTGGTCACTTTATAAAGAAATTTCTCACCTTTCTGAAGCACTTTTGTGATTTTTGAATCACGGGGGTATGCTGAGCAATTCAGCCCCGTAATCACTGCAAACTCTTTTAAGCCAAAACAAGCAGGCTTATCATTCACACAAAATCATATCTCATGCAATTTTTTATCAAATTTGACACGTCGCAACAACATATAATGTACCATCTGTCCATTGAACTTGTAATATTCTGGAATATGCCTTAAATGTCCAAAACAAGTACCTTTAAAGTCATTATCATTTTTTTTTAAACTAAAACATTTCTAAAATCACGATAAAGAGTCAATCTTACTTTTACAGAAATTTTTGTTGGAAAAGATCCCAACTCATCCAACCATGTAGTTAGATTATAGGACTTACCAGAGATTTCTCTTGCACAAAATGGCAAGGACAGGGGATCATCATCCTCATCTCCAGTATCTCGGCTATCTCTACTACTCTCCTCATCTCCACTATCAGTTTTTTTTCACTAGACTCAACACCATCAGTAACCTGGGCACTACTATCGTCATAGTTGTCAATCTCATCCATCGTATCAGAATCCGAGTTAGACTTAGATTCTTCTACTACAATTTTTTTCTTTTTTGAAGATCTTGAAACTTCTACAACTTTTCTTTTCTTGTTTTTAGAAGGCTTATGAACAAATCGTTTAACAATGCCTCCTCTACTTTTAGTCATACTGTATTATATACAAAAATATAATTTTCATATCAAAATATCGACCACTAGTCTATTAATACAAACAGAGTAATGCTAAAAAAATATGCAAAACAAGTACCAGTTTCAACAAAACTCGACAATGCCATTGACATAAACACCATTAAAGTCGACCAAAACACAGTAAGAACTTTCAAATCGATAGGCCAGATAAACATAAAAAATCTAAAATTTCTACGCATTATCCAAAGCAAAACGTCAGTAATGATTCCGAATAAACACCATCAACTAAAACGGGTCAGATTTTCATAACTTTAAGCAAAAATCTAAACTTTGCTATACTATCGCAATAAAAAAATAAATTAGGCTAAAAGTTATTATAAACACGATTAAACTTACTTGAGAGGAAGAAGATTCCAAAACGATCCAACTGAACTTGGGAAGAAGATCGAAAAAGATTCAAACTGACTTGGGGAACAAGATTGATGAAAAATAAATAAACTTCACTTCGCTTTACAAGAACGATTATATGATCTCACTTCTTTATGTTTTCAATAATGGAAGATGGAAGTTTTGTTGGAGAATGATTAGTTTTTTATGTAGGTTAATGATTTCGTAAAGAGGGTTTATGGAAGAAGACGAAGAGTTCTCCAAGAGTATGCTGAAACGTTCTGAGGTTTCCTCGGAAAATGTTTATACATAATATTATTAAATATTTTTTTATACTTCTTGGGATTGTAATTTAAATAATATTTTATCACAACATAATATTTTTTAAAATGTATTGGGATTATAATAGATTTTGTAAAGTTATATGTTTTCCCCAAGTTTTAAAAACAATAAACAAGCCCATGACCCCACATCCACAAATATATCCCAAGTTTTAAAAAGGCAAAAGAGACCCATGACCCCACAAGCCCATGACCCCACATCCACAAATATATCCCAAGTTTTAAAAAGGCAAAAGAGACCCATGACCCCACACTTTTTCCTTTTTCAAAAGTCCAACCCTAGAAAATAAACCAAAAATAAATTAAGTGGATATAGAATAAATTAAGTTATAAAGGTGTCCTCAATGTCAATTTTTCTCGAGTAACTGCTGCTGAATATCAACTCCCTATTTTAGAGGGATGGAGACAGAGGATTTTAATTTTAAGGAGAGAGAGAAAAGGAAGCTAATTTTAATTTTATATATTTTTTAAAAAGATTAGGGAAAAATAAGTAACATGCTATAGCAGGTGAAAATTACCTAATGGTGTAGAAATTTAATACACTGACAGTGCACAAAACTGAGTTTAAATTTTGTGCACTGTAGATGTATTAAATTTTTACACCATTAGACAACTTATTTTAATGGTGAAAAAAAAAAAGACAACTTATTTTAATAAAGGAAGTGTTGAATAAATAAATAGACATATTCATAATTGTAAGCTATCTAACATTCATAAATTATTTTGCAGCATTAATGGAAACCTCAAATTTAGATGAGCAACATACAAAAGTTGAAGTTCTATTACAAGAAAGTGATATGGAAGAAACAAGACAGATTGTTTCTGAAATAGGAGTTGGAAATTCAAGAGACCCCTATAGGAGTTTCGGTCACTTGATGATTCATTTAAATTTTATCTTGATTATATTCATCGTAGTGGTTTTAGTGTGCGTCCAATGATGGAGCCAAAATTTCAACTAAGGAGTGTCAAAATATAAAGAAGTTAAATCATGTAGAAGTTGAGGAGTGTCAATATGTAATATATATACATAAAAAAAAATATTTTTATCTAGCTATGCAGTGTAATTTTTCGACGAAGGGGTGTCAGTCGACACCTCTCAATTGTATGTGGCTCCGCCACTTTGTGCGTCGAGGTCGTATGACTAAGTCAAGAAAAGATAAATCAACAATTGGTCAAGAGTTTGTCTGTTCAAAGCAATGATTTCGTTCAAAGAAAAATTTAGAAAATAATAAACCACGAGATGAAACCAGAGAAGGATGCAAGTGCCATAAAGGTTATACTCCCTTTGATTTAATTTATATGTCTCATTTTCCTTTTTAATCAGTCCTAAAAATATATACATTATATTTTCATATCTAGTAACCATTCAACTTTAAAATACTTATTTTACTCTTAATAAAATAATCTATTACACAAAAATCTATGACTTATTTTAGATCACAAATTTAAAAGTTATTTTTTAAAAAGAAAAAATTGTACGACGTTAAATTATATCACATAAATTAAGACATTGAAAAAAATAAAATAACAACTTAACCATGAATTTAACAATAAATATTGAAAATTCGTTGAAACGGCTTGTACACATGAAGAGTATTGGAAACTACTATGAAAGAACATATGAAATAACAAGGGTGAAATGAACATGCTTCTAGAACTATGCTGGAAATAAAAGTCACTGAGGTGACACGTTAAGAAAGCACTTGATGATACCCACTAAATTATCATTTTGCCACTGTTTCACAGAGTTATTTAGTTTAACATTAGTCTTCTCCAAACTTAACTCTTCTATATAGTAGTACTAGAAGGGAGGCCCGTGCATCGCACGGGGCAAGGGCCGAACAATTTGGTTTTTTTTGATGTTTTCTAAAATCTTAAATTTTATTTAATAAACAATTGTTATCATAAAGGGACAAAATGAAGGTGGTGGTAGAAATTCACTAGAAAAAAATTATACATAAAGCCTACTCAAATAGATATATCATGTAAAAAAAAAAACAAAAATTCACATCGTTAGAGAAACAATTTTTAAAAGATCAACAGAACCTGTAAATATCATATCATGACCCCTCACTATTTTGCTTCAGTTACTGCACTACCAAAAAATGTGTCAGCTCAGATAACTCGAGGTAAAACCTATGATTTCTATTAAGAATTCTTTCACATTCGGAGCTTCCAGACTCTGTTATTAAAAAAAAATTGAACCACACTGAAATTAAATACATATGGTATATAATATAATATATTCATATCGTTAATTAGTAGCCTAGTATTTTTTTCATCTAGCAATTTGTGAGGAGTGGTGCAGCTTTGACTTTATATGTGTTCAAACTTTTGTATTGCTCTCTGGTTTCCTTAGTGTCCACCTTTCTTCAAGTCTTGTTAGAACTGGAAGAACTTGTGACATTTACAAAGTGTTGTAAACCGTACGTACTATCAAAGGGAAGGAAAGGAATGTGTTTTGTAATAGAAAGTCTCAACAATGAGCTCTTCAGTTCACACCTAAGCGAAACGAAAGTTATATTGGAAGAGTTTCTTTAATTTGTTCGAATAGGAGTGACCTCATAGAACTTTATAAATCAATATTGTCAGACCTTTCTCAATTCAATCATAGGACAATATTGAGTAACTAATTTTACAAGTTCCAATTTCATAGTATTTTGACTTAGAAAATAATAGTAAGCTTGTATGGATCATGTCTTCCCTCGTTGCATGCTAAAATCACTAAATGGATATAAGACCTCTGACTTTCTTAAATTAGTGCATTGTTGCAGATTTTCTTTCAGGCCACAAGTTTTGGTATGATCTCTCTCAGCAATTTAGTTTAGGCCACAAGTTTTGGGACTAAAAGAGACATGAGAAATCTTCTATTTTGCAATTCCAAATCATGTTAGGCACAACTTTGTGTAGTTTAAAGCAATACTCCCTCTGTCCCTAATTACTTGTCCACTTTTTTCTTTTTTAGTTGTCCCTAATTACTTCTTCATTTTGACAAATCAAGAAAGGACAAAAAAAATTTCTCTATTATACCCTCAATTTATTATTTTGAAAAATGTAGAACTTCTTGAAAATCTTAAGTTTTTAATTTATTCACTTCTTAATTAATATGGATAAAATGGTAAACTCATTATATCAATTATTGTTTTCTTAATAGGTGTGTCAATTCAAAAATGGACAAGTAATTAGGGGGAGTATTTTTTTTAAAAAATATTGACTTTATCAATGATCTTCAAAATGCTCTAACAGAAAGGACAATATCTTTATTAACTTTTCTTAGTATAGTTTAATTAATCACCTCAAGGATAATAAAGCTCAATGATTGTTACAAACTGTTAACATCAGCCAACAACAATTAAAAATATGCACAAAAGAAAATCTTGTCTTATTCTATATGAAGCTTGTAACTGAAACAACAAGCATTAATTCTACTCCATGTAAATTATTGAACATGCTCGAACTGAAGCAGCAAGTATAAAATTGAACATACGCATAAATTTCGTAGAAAAAATTGAAAGCGGAGTGAACTCGAAACCTACCTTCTTCACGCCATCAAAAGGGGAAAAAAATTCTTTGAGAGAGATGAATACAGAGAAGCTGTTAGAGTTTGTGTTAGAGTTGATCTCTATGTATTGTAGTTGTAATAGGATTGTAATTGTGATTATTCTATATTATAAATATAAGTCAGGTGGGTGAGCAAACATACGCTTTACTCATCAATTTCTGCCTTTCTTCTTGGTATCAAGAGCCATATACTATTCTTCCTATCTTTTTTTTTCCAATGGCCCCAGAAACATCCTCCGCCTCTTCTACTCAACAAACCTTTAATCAATCTTCCCTTGGTCTTCCCGCTCCCCCTCCAACAATTTCTAATATCAAAGGTTTTGTCCCTATTGAATTGACATATGTCAATTACCTTACTTGGAAGAAGGTTTTTGTCACAGTTCTGAAAAGTTATAATCTGTTGTCCGTTGTAGAGGGAAAAATATTGTGTCCATCGCCAAATCATGAAGAATATAAATTATGGATTCAGTGTGATACTATTGCATTGAGTTGGATTAATGCAACACTTTCGACGGCAGTTCTTGATACACTTTTGAACTATTCTTGTGAGACATCTAAAGAAGCTTGGGACACTTTAGCCTCACTGTATTTGGATCAAGTTTCTTCCTCCTCCATTCATCTTAAGTCCAAATTTCAAAATTTCAAGAAAGGGTCTCTTTCTATGGAGGATTATCTTCAACAACTTTACTCGATTGCCTGCTCTCTAAGGGCAATTGGCAAGCCTTTGACGGATGACGATTTAGTCACTCAGGCTTTGCAAGGTCTACCTTCATCTTATCGTACTTTTGTGTCTGGATTAAATGCCACTGGCTCGCTTCCTACTTTTATTGCGTTACGACCACTTCTCCTCACAGAAGAAGCCCACATTAGTACAATTTCTTTAGAAGAATCAAATCCTAATTCTGCCTTGCTTGTGACAACTCATGGGCAAACCAATTATGTTGCATCATCCCCTCACGGACAACAACCTGCGAAAGGACACTCACATGGCCGAAGTCGTGGCAATAATAACAAAGGACAATATGGTAGGGGTCGAGGATCCAATAATTCTTCATGGTCAAATTTTCAAAATAATATTCGGCATCCTTCACCCGCTAATGGTATTTTAGGACGACCACCATTTACTCCGGCTAAACAGTGTCAAATATGTTTTCACTATAACCACACTGCCTTAGAGTGTAGAAATAGGTTCAATCACTCATTTGTAGCTAACAATATTCCTCAATCATTTGTTGCTATGAATTTGGAGGAGGTTCACCCAACAGTTTGGTATCCGGACTCTGGAGCATCGGCGCATATGACAAATAATCCTTCTACCATTACTTCTCATACTCCATACTCTGGTTCTTCTCAGGTCATGGTTGGCGTTGGTACTCTTCTCTCCATTAACTCTACTGGTTCCTCTATTCTTTCTACAACCTCTAAACCTCTTGTCCTAAAGAATGTTTTATATGTTCCTTCCCTTGCTAAAATTTACTTTCTATTCAACATTTATGTGCCGATAATAATTGCTTCATTCAATTTACTGATTCTGACTTTTTTGTTAAGGACAAGAAGAACAATACAACACTGCTCCATTGTAACAATACTGGATCTCTTTATCCCATCCTCATTGTTTCATCCAGATCCTCCAATTTTGGTCTCTTCGCTAGTGTCGTGCCTGCTTCTACTTGGCATCAATGTTTGGGACATTCTGGTCACCAATCTTTGCGTTCGTTAGTTGCTAGAAAATTGATTAGTAGTACTTCTTCCTTTTGCAATAATTCTTGTAATGTTTGTCATTTAGGCAAACAAACTAGAATGTCGTTCTCTTTATCTAGTAGGAATGCAAATTCTCCATTTGTTTTAGTTCATTCGGATGTTTGGCATGCTCTTATTGCCTCAAATTCTAGCTATTGTTATTATATTTTATTTCTTGATGATTATACTAAATTCTCTTGGATTTATTTGATGCGTGAAAAATCTGAATCCTTCGAAAAGTTCAAAGAGTTTCATGCAATGGTTAAAAATATCTTTCACACCTCTATTTCCTATTTTCAATCTGATGGGGGTGGAGAATATGTTAACCAATACTTTAAATCCTTTTTCCAGCAAAATGGCATCATTCATTGTTTTTCTTGTCCTCACACATCTGCTCAAAATGGTAGGGCTGAAAGAAAACATAGACATATTGCTATTGTTCTTCGTTGTCTTATTTTTCAAGCATCTATATATGTCTTTTAAATATTGGGGTGATGCTAGTTTATATGTTGTCTTTCTTATCAATGTAACCCCTCTTCCAGTGTTGCATTATAAATCTCCGTTTGAACTACTTTATGGCCATATCCCTGATTACGATTCAATCTATGTGTTTGGGTGTCTATGTTATCCCTTTGTAGCATTTAATAAGTGCTCTAAGTTCCACCCTTGATCTAAACCATGTTTGTTTCTTGGTTCATCAGATAAACATAAAGGATTTAAATGTTTGGATCCTTGCTCAAATAGAATTCTCATCTCTCGGCATGTTCATTTTGTTGAAGACTCTTTCCCATTTAAGAGTATGTTTCCCACTCTTCCGCCAACTTCTTCACCCAATTCTAGCTCATTCCCATCTATTTTTGATAATTCTAAGTCTTTTACCTCTCTCGTTCATATCACTCATTTTGGAGGAACTTCAAAAAGGAGTAGTAGTCTGATTTTACCTACTCGGGATCACATTTAAATTAGGAGTACTCAAACTCCATCTATTTCACAGCTTCCTCCTCCAAATAGGAGTCTCCGGACTGCTTTACATCAGGGGAATACCTCTACCAATTCTTTTCCTTCAACTAGTACCGTTACTCCCATCCAACTACCTGTAGTCTCCACTTTAGATCCCTCCTCTGCTGCTCCTCTTGAACGAGATATTTCATCTCTTGCCCCTTCCATGAAGACCCTTTCTCCATCTAATAATCTCCAACTATCTCCCTCACAATCACCCATTGGTAATCCTCAAACTCATCATATGGTCACTCGTTCTAAAATAGGATCGCTCAAGCCGCGCGTCCTTCCTTCCTTAACAGCTTCCACATGTTCCATTTTATCCGAACCTACTTCTTTTTCTCAAGCTTGTAAAGACTCTCGTTGGATGCAGGCAATGAGTTTTGAATTTGATGTTCTTGTCCACAACAAAACTTGGACCTTGGTGCCGCCTCCTCCAAATGCAAATATTGTTGGCAACAAATGGGTGTTTCGGATCAAGTTTTGTGCAAATGGTTTTGTTGAAAGATTTAAAGCTCGTTTAGTGGCTCAAGGTTTTTTGCAGCAGCCCGGGGTGGACTATTTTGAGACTTTTGTTCCTGTCGTTAAGCCTAGAACAGTGCGTTTGGTCTTATCTTTGGCTCTTCAAAAAAATTGGACTATGCACCAACTTGATGTGTCAAATGCATTCTTGCATAGTGAGTTATCCGAGACTGTTTATATGCGTCAACCTAAGGTCCTTGAACATCCAGATTATCCCAATTATGTGTGCAAGTTGCAGCGTGCTCTTTATGGTCTTAAACAATCTCCAAGGGCTTGGTTCCATCGTGTTGCTCGTTTCCTTCTTGATCTAGGATTTAAGCAATGTGTTTCAAATCATAGCATGTTCATTTTTCACTCGGGGGCTGATTGCATTATTCTTTTAATCTATGTGGATGATATAGCAGTTTTTGGCTCTGCTAAGTCCTTAGTATCCGAGTTCATCTCTTCAATGAGTTCCGAATTCTCTATGAATGACTTGGGACAGCTTGACTACTTCCTTGGCATTGAATTGAAACGCAACTCTTTAGGACTTCTTTTACTTCAACATCGTTATACTACTTCACTTCTTCATCGCTTCAAATTAGATAAGTGTAAATCAGTGCCAACTCCACTTCACAGTAAATTGGATTGGAATTCTACTTCTTCTCCTTTGCTTGAAGATCCTTCTATTTATCGTCAAATGGTTGGGAGTCTACAATATTTGTGTTTTACTAGGCCGGACATTCAATTTGCTGTCAACCTTGCTTCTCAGTCACTTCACCAGCCGCGACAATTGCATCTTCAAGCAGTAAAATGCATTTTTCGATATCTCGCTGGCATAATTGATTGGGGCTTATAGTTGTATAAGAATTCTTCCTTGTCGCTTACTGTTTTCTCTTACTCTGATTGGGCTGGTTGTTCAGCCACTAGACGATCCACAACTGGCTTTTGTATTTTTCTTGGCTCTAATCTTATCTCTTGGTCTGCTAAGAAACAACCTACTGTTGCACGCTCAAGTACCGAAGCAAAGTACCGATCTCTTGTTGTTGCCACTGCTGAAGCTACTTGGCTCCAATATATTCTTCGAGATCTTGGTGTTTTTCTTACTTCTCCGGTATCTGCTAAATGTGACAATATTGGAGTCATTCATCTAGCTCACAATCCAGTTTTTCACTCCCGTTCAAAACATGTTGCTCTGGACTATCATTTTGTTTGTGAAAAGATTAGTCATGGTGATTTAGTGGTTTCCCATGTCCATACATCTGAGCAACTTGCTGATTTGTTTACCAAAGTATTGGCCTCTTCACGTTTTCGTGATTTAACTGCCAATCTTCACGTTCACTCTTCCCGTTCAAATTGAGGGAAGGTGTTAGAGTTTGTGTTAGAGTTGATCTCTATGTATTGTTGTTGTAATAGGATTGTAATTGTGATTATTCTATATTATAAATATAAGTCAGGCGGGTGAGCAAACATACGCTTTACTCATCAATTTCTTCCTTTCTTCTGAAGCAACTAAAAAGAATTTGTAGATTAAAGTGCTTCACACACAAAAAAAAAAAAAAAAATCCACATGTGAATTGTAGGAACTATCAAATAGTGTCAATTCGTAGAGTGCTAAAGAGTGGCCTGATTTCCTTTTTGGTCTGTTTAAAAAAGAATACTTTTTTTTTTGGCAACATTGTAACTTTAATTTTTCACATGGCATGTTGCCATAAGATTAAAGGGAATTTTGGTACATTTGACATAACTTTAATTTAGAATCATAAGATTAAAAATTTTTCTTTCTTTTCTTAAACTATGTTTCAAATCAAACTAGGTCATTCTTTTTTAAACGGAGAGAGTAATTTTTTTTGAATCCACGCGTCTATCAAATAGTGTGAATTTGTACAACTTACTTTGCTTTTGGTACAACAATCTATTACGGTGTTCGTACACCAAAAGTTTCATTTCTATATAAGAGAAAAAAGTAAAATAATAATATCATTTCTTTTATTATTATTATTATTATTATTATTCCTACTTTTTTTCTTTATGATTGTATTATTTTATTGCTTTGCAAAGAAATAAAAAGTTTAGGGTTTGTGTCATAAAAATAAATAAAAATGAATAGGGTGTCAATTACAAAAGAGAGCACCCATAAAGGGTAAAAAAATGTGACGACTCTAGAATATCTATTTCTATATTTTTTTTATCTTCTATCTTCTATCTTCTATCTCCTGTATGATTGATTCTAAAAAAGAAAATCTCAAAGTTAAAACTTAAAAGCTAGATTACGAATATCCATAACAAATTAACAAACCGTTTTTCCCTTCACTAAAATAGACCAAACGCATAGTTAGAACTTACCACTTTCCACTTCTTAATGAAGTTTAATCACAATTGATCCTTTTTAATTTCAACCTTTAAAATCATTCATTTACGAGGGTTTCATATGCATGTTGTCCTCTTATAAATTGGACAAGGCAATATGAATTCACTTCACATTGCCTTTTTTTTCTCATAAATATATTTTTTGTTTAAATTTTCTCATGATATGGTGACATATATTTCTAATAAATAATGTTTCGTGTTAAAGGGCTTGTTGTTACAAAGGTCTCCTCTTTGACTATCATTCCTTATTTCAATTTTCTTTGTACTTTTCTTTTTTTTTTGCACTTCTGATAAACTAATAGAACATGTTTTGAATTTGCAGGATGGAAGTTCTTTTTTGCACTCTCTAATTACTCATGTATATGTTGTAAACTAGTTTATTGACCTTTGCTTATCATTTTTCTATATTCACCGTTTATTTTCCAGGAAAATATGATGCTGAAGGTCAAAAGGAGCACAATGATGATAGGATCCAGGAAGTGCACCAGCTGAAGCAGTTGATTGCTCAATATCAAGAGCAATTGAGAACTCTCGAGGTAAAAGCTGCAGCTTCATATATTATTTTTATTGCTTCAACGCACTATAAATGGAGATGTGTTTTTAATTACAACAAAGAAACCCTAAATCTATCTTACTCTTCCTTGTATCTTCCACAGATCGGTGGATATGAAATAGAATGATTCAAGGACAAAGTCGTTGGTATACTGTGATCCATACCCAGGAAGGGCCAGACATGAATCGGAAAGAGTGACTTTCCTCATAGGAGAAAGGGTGCGCGCTAAAGCTAAAGCAGCTCTTTTTCGCGATATAGGTGTAATTTCATTAATTCAGTATTTAAGATCTTCCCTCGTCAAACGAATCAAAAAGAAAAAAGGTTGGCTTTTCACCGTGCTCCTTTTTTTTCAGTTATAGGGCAGAGAGAGGGAGGCAATTGAAACTTTTAGAGTCGAGTGTTTACGCTCTTTCCTCCTCTTTTTGCGAAGCTGGGCATTCAGTGTTCTTATATATGGAGGAAGCATACTAGAAAGAGAATTGAAAGGGCCTTCAAAAAAGAGCGAGGGGGTGATGGGCAACCTTAGTCTATATGTTGCTCGTGAGCCGCCAAGTACCAGTCTCGCAATAGTATTGGCACAAAAGGAGTGATCCTTCACTTGCTCATGTTCGCGAGTTGAACTCGCTCAAGAGATCAGAATTATTTTTGTTTTAAGATATTAGTGCCATTAATGCAAGTCTTATTCAGAAGTCTTGCATCTGAGGACAAGCTTTTAAAGGATATCGTGGTAAAACTAAAGATTTAGAAAGATAAAGAAATATTTTATTAAGAGATGGGAGATGTAATTTTTGAAAGGTAAAGACTCCTACAGAAGGTATATATGTAGCACCTTGAGGAAAGGCTAGCATACACTGCGGTAAGAAGAAAGATGGAAGCTAATCACAATGCAAGTAACAGAAAATTTAGTACTGCTATTAGCAACATGAAACAAAATAGAAGAGAGAGTGTTCAACGTTCTTACAACAAATGTTTAAATGCTAAACCTCTCTACTGAATGCCATTTGATCCTTGCATGAAGATAATTCAATATTTGCAAAATCGAATTTCGAAAATATGCTTAACCTTTGAACTGCTGAATCTTAGTGCAGACTTTCTCTTTAGAAAACATTGGAGTTTTCCTTTTATTTTTTTGGGTTGAAAAATACTACTTTATCACTCAGGGTAATGTATTGGTTTGAGATTTTAGTTAATATATTAGTTACTGACTTCATGGTCATCTTTGCAGATCAACAATAATTCTTTGAAAATGCATTTGCAGCAGGCTCAGTAATGCAACTCTATCCCTCGACACTTTCATCCTGACATCTTTTATGCTAGTGGTGTTATAGGATGTTCAAGTTAATTTGTATTTATGTGTTGGTCTCTGAATGTTGAGTTGATCCCACTGGCGTTGATATTCCAACAAAGAGGAGTTGTGTATCAAAGCTGTTTATCAATTTCAGATGCGTCACCTTTTTCCTGTGCAAAATCAATCAGTTCATAGCCTCTTAATAGCCTCAGTCCTTTTACTGTGATTTTATGCAATATTAATATAAGATACATTACTATGACTGTAAATTGTTCAACCAAATTTCTGACTGCTTTCTTGCTGCGTGCTATTAGTCTTGTTAAACCTGCCGACATTTGCGTTGCACTCAGGTTTTCAGTCATCCAAATTCCAAGATCTGATAGGCTACAAATTTCACCTCTGATACCCATACCCACTCTGTGCAACAAAATAATTTCAGAGCTTTTTACACTTTCGAAAACATGGACTTCAGGTTAAATGAATACTCCTCAATTTATGAAGTGGGTAAACTGAATTTTCTTCACTCGGTCTCTCTTAAGATTATACTGAAAAGATTAAATCCTAATTTTCAGACTCAACACAATGTAAACTGATGGAACATTGTTACAGTAAAAATAGCAATTAGACCAAAATTACATGTTTTGATGGGCTTGTTTATAAATTAAAGTGAAAATTTCTAATATGACATATATTATACTAATATTTTTGAGTTATAGCAGTAGATTTAGACTTTTAAGTTATAACATTAAAAATTTCAGGTTGTAACATATTATTAAAATAAAAAAGTATTTTTAATAATTAAAAACATTTGATTTGAAAATAATAAACTGATAAAAAGAAATTAAAATAAAACGTTTAAGAAGGAAAAAATGAAAAAAAACGGAAATAGGGATGGCTTTTAAATTTGAATTAAATTAAGATAATTACTAATTAGCATGAATTAAGGAATTTCAAACTAATTAAGAATATTCAGTTTCCTTAATTCACTCCAATTTGTTAAATTTAATTTAAAAATCAGATTTTATCCATTATTCTTTTATGTTTCTCTCTCTTCGTTTTTCTTCCAGAAATTGAGACTGTCGACAATTTGATTTATTTTTTTTGTTGAAAAAACGTGTTTTTTTTTTGTGATGGACAACTACGTATCAATATTAATTAAACATGGCGGAAGATGGATTGCTTCAGGTTAGTATTTTTAATTGTTTACTGTTTTTATTTGGATTTCAATGAAATAGAAAAAAATGAAACTGTAAAGCGTAACTATATTGAATGTGATATTTTTTTTTGTATAAACAATATGTTTTGTTCATAATACTTATTATTTGTTGTGAAATTGTAATATTAGTGATTTTTTTGGTAAGTTTCTGTTTTTTGGTAGTGGTTTAGTGTAATTATAATTAATTTGGTACGAAAGTGTATTCAGTAAGGTGAAAAAAAGGTTATTTAGACTTTTGAAGAATTATATGATAGTTGTTTTAAGTTAATATGAAAGTGTGTTAACTAGTTAGTAAAAAAAGTTATTTTAAAGTTTGAATAAGTGTATTAAAAATGTTTTAAGTTGGTATGAAATTCAAAATGTTATTATTTATATAAGTTTTGTCAATTATGTATAAATTTGTGCGAAAGGAATGAACTATTTGGTATGAGAAATGTATAAATTTTGGTATAAATGATGATTGGATATATGAATGTTGTATTAAGTATGTATGAAATCTGTTTTATTTTTTTAAATGAAATATGTTTGTAGTTTACTGTATGAATGATTCGTGTATGAAAAAATAATGACAAGTGTGTGTAATTTTTTATTTATTTATTATGTAAGACTAATTTTAATTTTTTTAATGAAACAGGGAAATATGTTGATTTTCAGATGGAGGGGATTATATATGAGTATTCTAGTCTTTATAGTGGTCTAGTAAGTGCGATAACATCGCAGCTAATGATAGATGCTAATATTCACAATATAGAGATAAAATATATAGTTAGTGATAGATGTCCCCCTGTTAGTATCCACAATGATGTAGGTGTGCGGGATTTTTTAGATCAAAAGAAATCTAATGTAGATTTCTTTACGAAATATCCATTGTGCATAACTATGAAGAATATAGCAATAGATAATCAGGATTCTGTAGTTGTTGTGGATATGAGACATTCTGATGTTAGTAGAACACTATCTAACTTTGATTTATACTCTAGCAACTCCATCCGCTTGATAGGAGTGAATTTAGAAGGAGTTGTCGATGAGACAACTGATGAAGGAAATGGAGTAATCAGTGACCTTTCTAATTTATTTATAGCTGAAAATCAGATTTACAATGATAAAGAAACACTTATGGAGGTTATGCGACATTATGGAGTTGTGGAAAAATTCAGATTTCTTGTGACTCGTTCTAGTTCATCTTGGTAAGGATTTTATTTATTGTTTGAATGTGTATTTATTTTGTAGGGTGTTGATACTTCACCTTCTCCCTTGTAGGAGGTATAAGGGGTGGGCGTCCAGAATTTTGCTCCGTTGAATTTGTAGTTTCATTTGGAACATTTGTCACCGGACTAGTAGGTATATCTTCTAATTCATCTTCTCCCGAACCAACGTCTACTTCTTCACCTAAATTTTCATCAAGATAAGGATTAATATCACCATAAATTTGTTGTAAAAGTTCACGATCGAGTTGAGCATTTGAATCAATATCATAAGAAGTATCAAAAACATAAGTAGAATCATTTGTATTAAATCTAACACTAGAAGTACCACCACATTTACTCTTATTTTTTTCCTTACTACTTTTTTTAGTAAAATTAAATAATCTACTAATGCCACTTGGTTCTTTCTCTTTTCCTTTACCGGTATCTTTTTTGTTAGAACTCATATTTAATTATATGTAAAGTATAATATAAAAAAAATAATAACACAAAAATTAATGACAAAAAATAAAATATAAATATTATGAAACGAATGTACCAAACGTCTGCGTTAATAGCAGACGTTATAATCGATTCTTGAAGCTTGTAGTTTGTTGTAACTTGTAACTTGTAATTTGGAACTCCAATATTTGATAGCAAATATGAGAATTATATATATTATGATATATAATATGAAAACTTAGAATTGAAATATATGTAATATGATATAATATGAGACTTAAATGGAATAAAATATTGAGATTTGAGACTTAAGATTGAGACTTGAAAGAATATAAAAAATAGATGAGAGAATATATGATTTTGTAAGAAATAATAAGGGATAGAGGGGTATTTATAATATTAAAAGTGGGTTAAAGTGTATTTATAATAACTTGAGGGTTTAAAGTAAATTATTAAAAGTAGGGGTGGTAGGGGGAAAAACTGTCAAAAAATTCATTGGGGGGGCCCACTAGCCGTTGCCCAACGGATAGAATTTTTAAAAAAAAAATGTTAGGGGATCCCGCGAACCGGCCGGTTCATCCGGGCCGGGTCGACCGGGACCAACGGGTGAACCGGACCGGTACCGGTCCCCTAATCCCGAAGGCCCCATCCCGCGAGATTCAAACGGGACCGAGTCCGGCAGGCCGGTTCTCGGACCGGTCGCGGGCCGGGGCGGGCCGACCCGATCCCCCTGCCAGTCCTAGCCACGCCTAGATGAGACATCTTTGAAAACCCATTTGTTAAACTCATCGATCAATTCAGTTGCAACCTCAAACCCATTGTGACTTTCAAACGGATGTTTAATACGAAATAAAATAGGAACTCTTCTTGAACTGCTTTCGCCTTCTGACAACCGAATATACGGAGATGTGTCATACTTGCCGGGGTTCCTATTTCTTGGTTGCACATCTGGGGTTGTATTAGCATTGAGAATTAGATCAAGTGTAACAATCTGTGTCATAGTAAAATTTGGATAATCATCCAATGTTGGTGGTTTTGAATTTGATGATCCAGGTATGTCAGCATTAAAAATAACACCAATTGTTTGGTCATTTGACTTCTGAGCTTCATCTATATATTAAAAAAAATGTTAAACAAACTTTGAAAGTGAATATACATATCATAATAAGATTGAAATGCATATCATCCGTGTTTGAAGTATGAACGTGTTCCCTCATTGAAACTGAAGGCTGATCCATTGGAGCTTTTTCAGATTCTTCAACATGTTGACGGGCATCATCCTAATGCATGACGTAATATAAAATTCAATCATAAAATAATGCGAAAAACTGTCGCATATAAAATTTATACAAAATTAATACAGAAGTTTAAACAACCAACAATAACATTTCACTAATGTTGCCTTCACATATTTAATACTGTATTAATACCAAAATTGAACCAACATAAAAAATTGAACAATAATAGTTAAAACATTATTAATACAGAAAGTTAATAAAAAATTTATAACACCACTGACAAAACTGGAAAATCATACCAATTTAATTCAAATATTTAAACAGACAAAAAATGAAAAATATTAAACAGGCATAAACTGTATAAACATTTTGGTCATACCAATTTAATACCAATATTAAACAGTCAGAAATTGTAAAATCATGCATAAAATTTGGTCATACCAAAATAATACTAACTTAAGTTTAAATTCGTACATCTCATATTTACTTACACATACACACTTCGTATCATGATACACCAACTGTTTCAGTTTTTTAACTTGTAAAACCATTTAATACCTGTTGGTGTGTTGCTTGTGATGGTTGACCTCTTGAAGACCTAATCTCCTCAATTATCAACTTTGTCGAATTGTCGACATATGCTTTCATTTCGGTCATGTGCTTGTCAACCTTATCAATAGATGTAGACATATATGTTAAACATTAAAATATTACAGAAACATAATTAATAAAAATTAATTGATACAGGGATTGAAAAATAACATTATCTTTCAGTTCTTTCAACTCCATGCGAACCTGTCATTAAACATTGAAAAGGTGGATAAAATCTTTGTAATATGGTAAAAAAAACATTAAATCATAATTTTTAATTGTATACCTCCGCAATTTCCTTTTTCAACTCTACATACTTTTCGTCAAAGTAAACATCGTGCCTTTCTGATGTTGCTTGATCTTCTGTCTCATGTTGACTAGAAGATTGATGCAAATTGATCTGATCCATGGCATTTAACTCTTCGTCAGTAAGCGCTATGTTTCTGAATTTATGCTGTGATAACAAAATAAGCTGTGAGAACTAAAATTTATAAAAAAAAATGTAATAACTTATAATTAGTAAATGACAATAACTAAACGATAACCTAGTTGCCATGTGTTCTGAAAATTGTATTCTTTAGGTCATCGAAGAAAATACTCTCATTCGATGTCTTCCAGTTGAGAATACACGGTGTGACATTTGAAACACGGATAGCAACTGAGTTGTCAAAAGGATGACAACACTCATAAAACCAAACCTGCAATGCTATATGGAATTGATTGAATTTGAATGACGTAGGATTCTTTCCCAACCTACGGCTGCAAGCTTTGAGAGTTAATCTAAAACATTCATTGCCCCATGGGAAGTTAACATATTGACCGGACTCAACCAAATCAAAATACAATTTAGGAATGGTTGTTTTTGAGGCCTCCGAACCATTCAAAAATGAAGTAATGAAGTACAGAATGCCAATTTTTAAGCGGTCTTCAGTCTCAAAAAAGTTAGCATGTTTAAACTTATTGAAGAAGTCTAACTTAGGAACTTTTGTCATATCCCCAAAATATTTTAAGATAATTCTATTGGGAATATACAGATCTGAAAAAAAAATCAGTAAGAAGTCCACATTTAAGACCAGTTATCGCAGCAAATTCCTTGATTCCAAAACGTAATTCTGTACCGTTTATTTTCACAACAAACATGTTGTCTCTGACATTTTCAGATTCAAGAATCATCAAATGTCGCAATAGTTGACATTGAATCTTTATGTGGTGTATGTCATAAAATACACCAAAAGGTGTTTGTTCGAGAAATTGTTGAAACCTCTCCTGCCCAAGGAAATCTAATAGATCAGCAAAAACATTCATGTTTGTACATGAAGACCAGTGTGTGTATATCTTCCTTGCCTATAAAATAAAATTGTTTATACTAAATTAAAACACACTTCATACAAATGTTATTCAAGTTTCATTCCATCAGTAACTATAGTTTTAAAATGTTTATAATTAAATTATATCATATAAATAAAAAATAAATCAAAATCATATAAACATTGATAAAAAATTAATATAAACTTATGTGGATACAAATATTATTCATGTTTCATACACATGCATATACATAAATTTTAGTACTGCCTTATGCAATAATTATAAAAAAATTCACACCAAATTTATTCAAACATCATACCAGCTTCATTTGCACTGTTGCATTCATCAATTTATTTTCATAAATTTATCGAAATACGCTAAACAATAATTTAACAATTTTAATACATTAATGGATAAATTGAATAATAAACCTTCTTAATAGGAAAAATCCCAATTTCATATTAATATTATTCTAAATTTATACAAAACAGAGTAATTAAATAATTCATACCATATACAAAATTAATAGACCATCCCACCAATGTTAACACACAATTCATACCATTTCCCATACCAATATTGTATCAAAGTACATACAAAATCCAACAATCAAACATTAACCTCATATCCATACACATTTTATTCATATTTCGAACTATTTTCACACATACAAATGTTTCGAAAAAAACAATAAGCATAATGTGATATAAAAAATCACTATTTTGGCTAATGTGGAATAAAATTAAATAAAGTACTTACCCTAACAACTTTTTTGTGTTTTTTTGATGTTGGTACTTCTGATTCCTTCTTTTTTGTTGTACTTCTTGTTGATGGTTTTGAAGATTGAGCAACTTCTACATTTGTTGTTTTTTTTCTTTTTTTCTTTTTTGTTTCACTAACAAAATCAGATTCGGAAGGGGTTTCACCAATTTTCCCCTTCCTCTTCTTCCCCTTTTGATTTGTCGAAATCGGCCTTTTCTTTGCTTCATTTTTTTTCTCTTTTTTATCTTTCAACCGAGATGAACCACACGCCGCCGGAATTTCTGCCCTTTTAGGCGGGGGGGGGGGGGGGGGTTTGAGTTAATATATTGAAAGTTGGAACATGATCTTCATGAATATAAGTTCCTTTCAACAGATCTGGCACTGTTTCGAGGAGTTTCAGTGTGTTTCTTAGACATGTTGATGATGAGAAACGTAATGAGAGTGACGATTGTGGTTGTGAGAAGGATTGGATGGACGGTTGTGAATGTGATGGTGGAGTGGTGAGGAAGATGGGAGTGAAAATTGTGGATATGGGGGTAGTGGGGTGGTGGCGTGTAAACTGATAGGCTTGGGTGGGCGGGAATTGTGATTGGTGTATGAAGTAATTGGAGTGTAACGGTACAAAAGGAAGTCTAATCAATGTAAATCCCTAAATTCTTGTAACTGATAATTTCAATTTTAAAAAAGGAACTGAAATTATATTAGCTAGCTATTAATAATTAATAATATAAAAATATAAAGATATTAATCATTTTTAAATAAACTGTAATTGATTTTTAAATAAAGTTAAATTTAAGTAATATGTTATAACCCATAAATAAACTGTTATAAGTAAGAATTTTTTAAGAATATGTTTAAAACTTGTAATATTGACCCTTAAATGTGTATATGGTGTGATTTTTCCTAAATTAAACTAGGCCTTAAAAAATTGAACTAGATTTGGTGGGGTGCGCCAGGCCCATGAAGTAGTGTAACGCATGAGAGCCCGGTAGCAAGCAACCTTGATGAACCCTCCACTTAAAGAATTGAGTTACTATCATGTGAACCAATATCAAATATTAAACTGATAAGAACAAATACTACACTTAATCTTAGCCAAAAGGCCGAGTAAGGTAAGCCTTATCCCAAATTCGGGCCTTTGTTTTTGTACCAGCTTCTTGTTGTCTTCTTCTTAGATTCTTCCGATGTGGGACTAATTGGCAGCTACAAAAGCTAAGCATTTCTGCTCTTCTAAGTGTTAAAACGTAACAAGTATAAATTTAGTTATAGCTACCTTTTCCATGATAAATATTTCATATTGGGCACATGTAAAAGATGAAGTTTTAAATCTGAATGTTACTCGTGGTTAAGAGCTCAATCTAAAATTAAGATAAAGGAAAATAGATACTAAAAAGCTGTTGTGAAATCGAAGAGAATTAAGATATCACCAGTGACTCTGTTTTTCATTCAGTTTTTAAAGAAAATATTACAAGTGTACATTCAGTATGACTGCATACATATTTCACAGCTCTTCTTAAGAAGCTAAAGAGTGTTATGATCTTGCAAATTAACTCTGGTTCAATATCTCCCCCATCAATTCTAAGGTGAACTTGTATCGTTCATGTGATTTTCTCCCCTCCTCCACCAACTTCACAGCACACTTGTACAAATTATCATACCTGTGAACTGGATTCTTGGTGTCAATAAAATTGCAGTTGTAGTCAAGAACATAGCTACGGTGAATATCCTTTCTCCAGCGTGAAAGAATGTACTGAGGTGGGATCTCCTTGAAACCGTTCTGACTTAATGTGTGCCTGCACAGGAAGCCCTCCAGGTTAAATAAGCCACATGCACAAAGAACATCGGCAACAGCTGTATTAAACGTAACCTCATAATCTTTTGCTTCATTCACATTCTCAACTTCACGTTTCTTAACGATGTATGTTATGATTGACCCATCAATACCTACTTGTTCTGTTCTTAAACATGAGAACATCCCCTCTATTTCCATTTGAAATTTAACAAATATGGGATTGGTGTAGATTTTATGTAGCTGCATTTCAAAATAAAATCTTGCTTTCAGCGTACAACTTGTATTCCTTGATTCTAAATCAGCTAGTGCTTCTCTTTGATGGATTTCCTTCAGACATTGGTTATAGCAATCAAGGAACTCTTCCAGGGGAGCATGATTAGACAAATACTCATCAAAAGGAGAAGAAACCAGGGTTTACCAACTGTAGATCAGTGAAGAAACTGAGAATTGTTTGACTGGTCAATCGTGTTCCTGAATTCACCTTCATCAATGTTTAATTTTCCAATCATCATCTGGATCAATAATGACAGTTCTGAGTAACCTAATTTTCTGATTTTCTTGATTACCAGTCATCTGCAAGGGCCTTTTACTCCCAGAACTGTTGTTTCTGTGGGATTTATAGAATTTTTCAGTTGACAGATGAATGAGGTGGTTATGTTCAAGTTTGTAAGAAATGAGACTGATTTGGGAAATTTTCTTGTTGTATTCCTTCTACAATCCACATCCAGATATATACAAGTCTGTGAATAAAGAAAAAATAAAACCTATACAATATTTGTTCATTTCCTATTGGTTGTGCATGTAACAAACTAACAGAAAGGATATTCTAAATCTATGCTAGAAGCTTCGTTTATTTACAGCTGTACATTTTAATCCGGATGGGTGATTTTGTGTTGGGCTAATTGTGTGGCCCAATCATTCAATTTGATCCAGTTTGCACTTCGACCCTTTACCTCTTTGTCGGAAAACCTGCTTTGACTTATGCTTTGACAACATTGAAGATGTTTCCATATGTGACTTCTTCTTCCCCTTGTCTTCTGGTTTATCATCCATTTTATCATCCCCCCTCAAGATGGAGGGGATCTTAGTCACACCCATCTTGGAAAGAATCGCATGGTGTAATGGTCCTGAAAGTGATTTCGTGAAGATGTCGGTGAGCTGGTCCTTTGAAGGAACGAATGAGAGAGAAATGAGACCTGCCATGTATTGTTGTCGGACAAAATGACAGTCAAGATCGACATGTTTAGTGCGTTCGTGAAACACTGGATTTCTTGCGATATGTATGGCAGCCTGACTATCTGAATGCACCGACACTGGAAGGGAAAGATGAACAGAGAGATCTAATAGTAATCGTGTGAGCCAAGTTAGCTCAGCCACCAATATCCTCATGGATCTATACTCGGCTTCTGCAGATGAGAGGGAAACTGATACTTGTTTCTTGGATTTCCATGAAATAGGCGATCCTCCAAGACTAACAAAGAATCCACTAATAGATCTTCTCGAATCATGACACGAAGCCCAATCTGCATCGCAGAAGGCGTTCAGTGAAAATGAAGGTGTAGAAGAGAAGAACAGTCCTCGATCTGGAAATTCCAGAAGGTAACGAACTACCCTCAAAGCTGCCTCAAAGTGAACAAGACATGGTTGGTGCATATATTGACTGAGAACCAAAACAGCATGGCAAAGATCTGGTCTTGTATGTGTTAGATAATTTAATTTCCCAATGATATGTCTGTACATAGTAGCATCTAACATGAAACTTCCCGAATTTGCAGTCAACTTCACAGATGGATCCAGTGGAGAGGATACTGAAGGCAGATGAGAGACATCAAACTCTTGCAATAAGTCCAAGGTATACTTTCTTTGATTAAGAATGATGCCCTGTGGCTCTCTAATTATCTCCATGCCTAGGAAATAGTGTAGAAAACCAAGGTCTTTGATCTTAAATTCAGAATGAAGGAACAACTTCAATTCGTTAATCCCTGTAAGATCATCACCGGTGATCAGAATATCATCTACATAAACAGCAATGATGGTGATAAGGTCCCCTCTTTGTTTAAAAAACAAAGAATAATCATTTAAAGAAGCAATGAACCCTTTGAAACTCAGAGCACCCGCAAGCCTAGCATACCATTGCCTGGAGGCTTGTTTTAACCCATAAAGTGATTTTTTGAGTCTACAAACTAGATTGGGAGGAGGGTCGATACCCGGAGGGAACTTCATATACACTTCTCCTTGTAAATCACCATGTAAAAAAGCATTGTTCACATCAAACTGAGAAATACCCAATTGTTTCTTAGCTGCTACAGCCAGTAGGCACCTAATTGTGGTCATCTTGATCACTGGGGAAAAGGTTTCATTGAAATCGATCCCAGCCTTTTGAATATCACCCCGCACTACTAATCTAACCTTCAGTCTTTCCAATGAACCATCAGCATGTCGATTAACCTTAAACACCCACTTACAAGGTAAAGCCTTTCGACCTATAGGCAAAGAAACCACATCCCAAGTGTGATTAGTGTGTAGAGCAGCGATTTCATCTTCCATGGCCTGTGTCCAACCTTGATGTCTACAAGCCTGAAGATAGTTGGTAGGCTCAATAATATCGGACACTGAATGAATAATAGATTGATTGGAAATAGATAGACTATGAACAGGCTTAAGACAAGGGAAATTGGAGAGGTGAAACAAGAATCAGTGACATTAGTGAGAATGATAGCATTACAAACATAGTCCTGAAGATGAGAAGGAAGGGTTCCCAAAGTAGATCTAGTAGACCTTCTAAAAGGAGCAATAGGAGGTGAAGGAGTGGAAGGAGAAGAATGTGAAGGACTAGATGAATCTAAAATAGGTGATGGAGCTGGAACAGGTGAAATTGGAGGAGAGGAAGAAGGACTATATGTGGTTCAGAAGGAAGTATGTTATCAGGCTGTGAAACAGAGTGGTCTGGGTGAGAAGTGGGATGAGTTGGAAAGATAGAAGAAACTAGTTGATCAGAAGAAAAAGGAAAGATATGCTCAAAAAATTGTACATCTCTAGACATATAATTTTTGCTAGTGTGTAAATCCAATAACTTATAACCCTTTTGGTTACTAGGATAACCCAAAAACACACACCCTTTAGCCCTTGGATCAAACTTCCCTCTTCCATGTGCTAGAGTACTAGCATAACAGAGGCACCCAAAACACTTCAAGAATTTGTAGACAGTTGGTTTGTTAAAAATGAGCTCATAAGGTGTCTTGCCTCCAAGAACTTTAGAAGGCAACCTATTGATCAAGTAAGTGGCTGTCAAAATACAGTCACCCCAAAAAGACATAGGTACTTTGGATTGAAAAAGAAGGGCTCTGGCTATCTCAAGTAAATGCCTATGCTTTCTTTCTATGACTCCATTTTGTTGTGGGGTAGCTATGCAAGAGGTTTGGTGAATTATCCCTTGAGAGGCAAAAATATGTGAACCTGATTCACTACTTCCCAATTCCATAGCATTGTCTGATCTAACCATTTTTATCTTGGCATCAAATTGTCTAGCAACCATGAGTATGAATGACTGTAAAACAGTAAGGGCATTGCTTTTAGTAGCCAGCAAAAAAGTCCAAGTACCTCTAGTAAAATCATCAACAATAGTGAGAAAATACTTGTAATGGTTACAAGTAGGAACCTTTTATGGTCCCCAAGTATCAACATGAATCAACTCAAACTTAGATTTGGTAGAAATTTGACTGATAGGAAAGGGAAGTCTAGATTGTCTAGCTTAGGGACAAACATCACAAAAACAATCAACGGTAGAAGGGATAGAAATGAAACTAATATTTTTCATTGATGATAGTGGCAAATGCCCAAGTCTCATGTGCCATAATCTTACATCTGAAAGTGCATTAGAACAAACAGGAAAAGAAACAGATTATGGTAATGAAATAGAAGACAAATTGGAAAACTGTGGATGTGTCTCAAAGACATTATCCTTAAATCTAGACTCTATAGGACTAGGATCTAGATCTAGCAAGTAGAGACCTTTCTTAGCTTCACCAAAAACTTGAGTATTCCTCGTTGAAGGGACCTGCATCAAACAGCGATGAGAGGTGAAAAACACTGAAAAGTTGAATTGAGTACACACTTTGTGTACTGATAGGAGATTATACTTGAAACTAGGGACATACAAAACATTATGTAATAGTAGATCAGAGAATATTGACACAGTTATATGTGTGACCAGAATTGATTGAGAATTAGGGAGACTAATACTCAGGGGAACTGTAAGAGGAGACATAGACCTGAAAGAATTAGGATTAAAGCACCTAAATCTATTATCCAAGTGTTAGAATTGAAAACAGAAAAACAAGATCCAAAATATTTCAACATTGTACCAGCTACTACATTAGCATTGATGTCAGGATTGGTTGTGTTTCTTGGTGTATCTGCCACTTTCATCTGCTTGAATGCATGCATAAGAAAGTTAACCTGTCCTTTGTTGAAATGTTGATTAATATTTCTAGTGTCAGCATAATTGTCATCCTCTGCTTCATCCAAGATCACTGCCTCATTTCCCCTTATTTGACCTTGTTGTCCTTTGTCATGTGTGAATTGAAAATCCTCAGGAAACCCAATCAACCGATAGTAGTTATCATCCACATATCCAGTCTTCCCACAATGTGTACAAATAGCATTAGGATCATACTTTGGTTTCTTCCCTTTAAATTTCTGAAGTTGCCTTGGTCCCTTTTGTGATTGCTGAAAGTTGTTAGATCTGGGAAAACTACCTTGTGATTGTTGAAAGTTGTTTGATCTGGGAACAGGTCCTCCAATTCGTTGTGATGAGTTTTGAAACCTCTGGGGTTGTTTACCTTTGTATTGGTTGATATTCCCCGCCATGAAGGAAGATGAAGAGGAATCAGAGGGCATGAATGGGGTCATATAACTTTCTCTCTGATTCTCATCTTGAAAAATGAGAGAATAAGCAAGATTAAGTTCGGGCAGGGGATTCATCATCAAAATGTTTCCTCTAGCCTGACTATAAGTGTCATTTAATCCCATGAGAAACTCAATCAGTCTCTCATCATCCATAGACTTCTGCAGTTTTTGTTTTCCTTCACAATTACACACACAAATGCACCTAATGTTGGAGTTGAAAGAGTCCAACTCATCCCATAATTTCTTAAGTTTAGTGAAGTATCCTGCAATGTTAGTATTCCCTTGAACTAACTTGCTAAGTTCCTTTTACAGGTGATAAAGCTTGGCACCATTAGATTGGCCAAATCTATGCTCTAAGCTAGTCCACAGATCCTTAGCAGTCCTTGAATAAATAACATTGTCCGCGATCTCCTTTGAAAGTGAATTGAGCAACCAAGAAGTCACCATGTCATTGCATCTACTCCAAGGTTGCAAATCTGAAAAATCAGATGCAGGAACAGAATGAAGACCAGTTATGAATCCCAACTTGTTCTTAGCTGAAAGAGCAATAAGGACAGACCTCTTCCAACCCGAATATCATCTACCATCAAAAGGAGTGTTGACAATTGCCATTCCAGGTGCATCAGATGAATGCAAGTAGTATGGATGATTTGAATCCATAGCTGGAGTGCTGCTAGAGCCAGTTGTATTTCCAGCAGAGCTCTCAATGTTTGATGTTGTATCAAACATGGATGATTAAATGAAGATTGAAAACAAGAAAAATTGTTGATTGAATTTTGATCAATGCTCTGATACCATGTAAGAAATGAGACTGATTTGAGAAATTTTCTTGTTGTATTCCTTCTACAATCCACATCCAGATATATACAAGTCTGTGAATAAACAAAAAATAAAACCTATACAATATTTGTTCATTTCCTATTGGTTGTGCATGTAACAAACTAACATAAAGGATATTCTAAATCTATGCTAGAAGTTTCGTTTATTTACAGCTGTACATTTTAATTCGGATGGGTGATTTTGTGTTGGGCTAATGTGTGGCCCAATCATTCAATTTGATCCAGTTTGCACTTCGGCCCTTTACCTCTTTGTCGAAAAACCTGTTTTGACAACATTGAAGATGTTTCCATATGTGACTTCTTCTTCCCCTTGTCTTCTGGTTTATCATCCATTTTATCAAAGTTCAACTTCAATTATTCTCCACCTTTTGTTCTCCATCAATCTGAACAGCCAGTTCTTGTCTCAGGTCTGGGCCGATTTGCTTCACTTTTCTTTTTAAATCCTGCACTGCTACAACTTAGTTTTCCTCTATACCTTTCCCTACTCTTCATATACCATGTATTACTCACTCTGATCCCGAATCCGTGTGCTTTAGCATAACAGTTGTAAAAAGTAGTACACATCCTCATATGTCTCAAAATCCATTCCAACAGTCGGAGGAACAGGATATTCGCCTTCAAGAACACCAAATTGACCAGCGTATTTCGTCATTGCGCACTCTCCATCAATATCGAATTCCTCACTTTCATCATCAAAGATGGCAGCATTGAGTGAAAGACCATCCATTTGGAGTGTTGCAGAAGCATCGACGTCAAGCTCTGTAATATATTAAGAGATATATATATTCATGTGGATGTCCATAATTTCAAGCTGTAATTACACCCTAATGTATAGTAACTCCCACACCTCCTTAATCTTCCCTTTTGATATTCCTCCATAACTTACATGGTTAATGTCTTCATAACTCACATTGTTAACGTCATGTTTATGACTAACATTTTGTATGCGTCTATATAATACTATAAATAGAGGTATTAGAGTTTTTTTTTTTTTTAAATTTTGGACCACAGGTCCTTTTATTTCTCTCCAAGTGGAAGCAAACAGTAAGGCTTAGTAGCCCAAATTACATCAAAGTCGGATAGCCCGAATTAGGAAATAAGAGCAACTTAAACTAGAACCAAGTACAAACTCTCCCCAACATAGGATTTCCTAAAGAACACTTTCCAATTCTCTCTCTCCTAAGCACCGCCGCATCCATGATCTTGAATGAATGGGTTTGACTCCTCCCTTTATGCTGGTCCTTCTTGTAAGCTGATGTATCTTTGGCATATACACAACTAGATCTTCTCTAATTAGACATAACATTGTTCTGTCAATATCAAAGCTTGTGTATATCTTTATATTTATGCTTTGTCTTAGAGTTCATATTAGATATACTTGAAAATTATGGAAACACTTGAATATTTGGAAGAATTGAATAAGAAAAACTCTCATCTCTTGTCTCTCTATTTTTATTACTCTCATCTTCTATATTTCTTGTCTTATTTTACTTTAAGTTTACAACACGTTATCAGCACGAGACTCATAAATTGCAATAGGTATCAATGACATAGTTGGTTGATGCCAAGTTTACATTGAGCAAAGGAGGCCAATCAACAGTAATGTTTCTCACGGAGGTAATATTTACCTTTTAGAATGATTTCAATTCCAAATTACTCTACCATAACATGTTAATGGGTGGATCTATTAATTCACTGTTAAGTGCTACCAACTCAAGTATTTGGTTTAGTAATCATATGATTAAGTAATCGTATTAATTTGAGAGGACTACACTAACATATATTTCGAAACTAACCTATTTAATTGATATTGTAATTAGTTGCTTACAGAAAGGAGGTTTCATAAAAGTAAATTCTTGATAAGTTTGTTTTTATCATTTATAAAGAAAATGTGCAGATGAAATTATATAATAATCATATAGTACTATAAAATGATATGGCAGTGGAAATAAGAAGAACAATAGTTTATTCGGCTTTCTTGTTCCTCTTTTGTTATGTTTATAGCCTATAGGCATTTTAGTTTTATGAAGCAGGTACTATCATATATTGATCTATTCACCATAATTTATTTTGTGCAATTTCTTTTATTGCAGCTACTTTAATTATGATTTATCAGTACATAAAATTTATCCTGAAATTTTGCTATTTGTCTGGCCATATTTTATTACTATAATGAAAAGGAACATGAATGGTTTGGTCTCATATATATTATTATTATTGTTTTGAAAAGGAACAAGAATGATTTGGTCATATTTGTTACTCTTTTGAAAAAGGACAATTCTGTGAGACATTTTACCCTTAGATTCTTTATTTGGAGAAAAGGAAAAGCATTATGCTTATTTTTGAAATTAGTTAGATCATAAAAAAAAATTGTGTCATGTTGAAATTTAATTTACTTATGCAAATAATTATAAAATGGTAATATTCACAAAGCTCAAAGGTGAGTTTTATTGCATTTTGGCTTATTATGTCATTGGTAATGATAAGACGATGAATTTAAGTTTCATCGCATCAAGAGGGTAAGACATCAGATTAAAATATCTATGCATCAGAATAAGATATTGAGTTCAAGTTCTATCAAATTATGGACTAACACTTTTTCATAGGGCTAAGACATCGGGTTAAAATCTCGATGCAGCATGATAATAATATGTTGGGTTCAAGTACCCATGAATTATGACCTATAACACCTTCTTATGGGTAAGATGTTGGGTTCAAGTCCCAACACAATATAATAATGATATAATGATGACTGAGCAAATTGATATGCTCTTGACAAAAGTCATAAAATATGCCCAATTGATTTGCTCAATTCTCTTATGTGAATATGGTAGCAGGACATGATATGTCTGAAAATGACAAGTGGTTGAATGTATGAATATGGGTGTGGTAAAATGTTAATGGTCATCATTGTGGTAATTAAAAGAAAGAACATTATGAGTTCTTAAGACGGTCCTTCAAATGTGAAGGTAATTTTTGGTCATCAAAGTGGTATAAAAGGTTATTGGCCCACATTGTTGTTGGTGCAACCCAATTTGAAAAGTTTTGTAAATCCTCCATCAAAATAAAGGAATACAAAGTGATAGTATATTTAGTACAGTTGATCTTTTAAAGTGATGTTGAAGTGGGTCATTTATGCTAATGTCAAAGCATGACAGTGAGTTTCGAATAAAAACTTATGGAGCATGTACAAATGGTTATGGTCCATTTCTTGAAGAAAATGTGACTTGTGTTCGTATGGATAAGACATGTTCATGTATGATTGAATAAATATCACATCTCACCTTTGAAGGAGGTTTGAGAGATTCAAAATAAATATATTGACATAAATGATCATTTGTAGAAGCATATTCAAGATTTCGACAAGATGGGTGCACGGTTACAAAAAAATGCATCTTAAATATAAATTTGATTGATTTGACTTTTTTATTCTTAATATGAACCATTAAATTTTAAAAATTATAGGTCTAAAATATATAATTCTACTAGTTTTAAATTTTAATACACACATTTAATTTAATTATATAAATATTTTGCAGTGCTAAATTTTTTAGGAATTATTAATGTAACACACTTAAAAATTTTGAAAGATCTATCTATATATAATAGGAGAAGAAAAAGTGACACATGTCAGCACCACAAAAATTCTCCATTATTTAGTTTTAAAAATTAAATTTTTAAAATAATTTTAATTTGCATTAGTTATTAAATTTAAATTGTAAAATTTGAAAAAATCAATAGATATTTTAAACGGTTTTTTTAAAAAAAAATTAGAAAGTTACCACAATTAATATAACTCTTTTCTATTCTTTTTATTTTTTATTTTAAAAACGGATTAAATTTTAATTTTAATTTTAAAATTTGAAAAAACGAATAGATATTTTAAACGATTTTTAAAAAAAATTAGAAAGTTACCACAATTAATATAACTCTTTTCTATTCTTTTTATTTTTTTATTTAAAATAAAAAATAAAAAATGTCTTCTATTTTTAATTTAAAACTTGAATTTCAAAACACAAGTAACTAACCTTATCCCTATAAAAATAACCACGACATCTTCCAAAAAAAATTACTGCCCACAATTCTATCAACCCACTTTTTCATAAAAATCTATTATTTACAAAACTATTCTCTTTTATGATGAGGTTGCTGACTTGAGTTTAAGTGATTTCTTGGTGATGTAACTGAGCAGTGTCATTCATATCAGTTTGATACAAAGGTAAATTTTGTTAGTGAAAATAGTGATGTAGTTTGATTTCTTCATTTTTTTTTTTATATTTAATAGCATGTAATTGTAGTTATTTTTTGAATTATGAATACGAAGGTGAACAATGATGAAAAAATTGTAAGAAGTGTTTTAGGATAAATTTCATGAAGCAGTTTGACGAATTTCTTTTTAAGTAAACTGGTTATCTTTTACTCACTTTGAATTTATTTGGACAATTTCACATTTTTTTTTGTTGATTTTCGACATGATTGTCTAGGATGAGGAAAATGTTAGAAAAACATGAAGTTAATTTAGTTATTTATGTTGTTTGCTATTCCAACGTTTTACCTTAATGGTGATAGTTGAGAAGAAATTCTATTTGAAAGTCCTATTTAAAAAAAAAAAAAACAAATTGATATTTGATAATTACATGTAATAGGATTAAACAATAAAATTTTATTTTATTTTATTTTTAAAAAAAAAATTAATAGTTTTAAAAGTTACTTAAATTAACTTTTATTAAAAGAATTCTATTACTTTATAACTTTAAAAAAAATGAAAAAAGAAAATCAAAAACACGTTCTGTATAAGGCATTTTAAATGATTAAATAAGTAAATAGGAGAACTGCCCACTAATTAAAAAACCTATTAAATTAAGATATAATTTATTAACTTTTTCTCTTAAGGTTTTTTTCGAAATTCAAATTCATACAATTATTAATCAAAATGATTATATTTAATTTACTCCTCCCTTAAAGCAAAGAAAATTGCAGATTGTTGGCACTAATTTTTAAAACTTAGAAATAAATTTTAACTAACATATTTTTTTAGGACTCTATTTTTGTGAAAAACTATCAAATTTTTTAATTAAATATTTAACTAACTTTCCACACTATTTTTTATATCAAAATAAAAAAATCCAAATTATTTAAGCACTTAGGAATTTGTTTTGCGGAAAGTTTGAGCAGTATAGGACTCTATTTGCGGGGAATGAATACATTTAAATAACAAAAATTAAAATAACTTTCCATAGCTACTCATTCTTTATAGCAAAAATAAAACATAATTGTTTTGGACTCTTTTTTGGTGAGAAGTTATCAATTTTTTCAAAGTAAATATTTAAACTAAATGATATGTTAATTAATAACATAATTGGAATTTCAAATTATATGAACACAATTAAATATGAAAATTGGGTAATTAAATTTAAATTTATATATATATATATATATATATATATATATATATATATATATATATATATATATATATATGTTGACGGAGAATCTGTAAAAATAAGTAAATATTAAAAATCCTAAGTAAAACTGAATTTAAGAATATGTCACACTACATTTTTAAGATAATGCTCCGTAAAATTAGGAATAAATAGAAATATTTGAAAAAAAAAAAACGGTATTTAAGAATTCAGTAATAAATATGTAATTAGAGCCCAACCCTTAAAATTCTGGGCGGGTTACCATGTTTGGGTTCATTTTTGACACCCCTAACCAAAAGTATAACTGTCAACCACTTGGAGAGGTGTTACTCAAAAAGATGAGATAGATAAAAGATTTATATTTCTATCCTCGCCTAGAGAGGTGCACCCAATCATCATCGTATTATTAAATGATACTTTGAACGTGAGTTCACACATCTATATTTATTTATTTATTTATTTATTTATTTTTAAAATATAACATTACTATATATGATCTAGAGAGTGAAAATGAGTTCACGTGAACCCACGCCACCCCCTCTAGATACGCCCCTGGTCAATTGGTCATTTACTTTGTGTACTACATAAATATTGTAGTATTTTTATTATGAACTATTGAAGGACAAAAGAAAAACAAATTCCTATAAAGGTTGTGGTCATGACCAAAATAAATATTGTTGTGTGGCAACACAAATTTGTCATTGATGTCAAAAAATAAGTCTTGCATGTAATAATTTTAACCATGATAATAATAACAATTTTTTTCTTGAAGGAGATGGTCACCATAAGAATGGTGTTGTGAAATTTGTAGTAGTGCACAAAATTAATTGAGAGTTCCGAAAGGGCTAATTTGTTATTATTCGGAGGAATGTCATTGTTCATAATGTTGGGTTTGTAGTAAGTCTCAACAAAAACTTTTTAAGTTTTGGATGAGTTGAAAGGAACAAAATAATTATATTGAGACTATAAATTATGGGAAAATTTAATATCTTCAGATTACTACAACGGAAGTGAGTTATAAATTTTTTCGTATAAGATTTACCCATTTTTCCTCTTGTTTGTTGTTTGCAAATATGGGCATTATGATAAAATTGCATGCAAATGTAAACTAGAAGTTTACTAAAATAAATATTAGTTGGCAAAACTGATTGGTCATTCTGGTTCAAATGTGATGCAAAACAAATTGAGAATTCACGTGGCTATATGTTGAAGAAATAAAAGATTTTTGAAGAATTTTCTTTGTGTTGCTTGTTCTCATAATAAAATTATCATTGTATCAACTAAGGTTGGTACTGTATCCCCTGAAAATTATTTGAAACATATGAAAAGGTGAATATGAGCCCGTTCACTTGCCATGTGGACTACTTACTAGTTGCATCTATGGTATGGTTTCATGTGTTTGTTATCAACTTATAAATTGGTCTTTTGTAAGGTTATTTGCTCAAATTGTTAAATTAAAAGCAGATTTCCAAACTGTAAAATTATGTTGGTTAGTTTAGCAAAAATTTGTAACACCTTGGAATTTGAAAAAGAAAGAAAAGAAGTTTTTGGGCTGAAGTCTTATTTTATGGGTCTCATCTACGGACTGTAGAAGTTTCTACGGGCCGTAGATGGAAGTCGTGGAAAGGGGGAAAATAATTTTCTAAGATCAAGTTTGGTACCCTTGTTCGCAACAAATTTTCGTAAGCGCTGAAAATTAACTGCAAGAAAAATAAATAAAAGAAAATGTTATTTTTATTGATGAATCTTATGAATACAATTCTATTGTTCTCTTGATTCTTCTCTCCTAAATTTTTCCGTGATTCGAAGGCCTTCAGTAGCGTATTTCTCAAATGTAGGATGATGTAGACCTCCTTGAGATTTATTTGATCTCTGGGAACGTCGGGAAGCACATCGTTGTTTAAAGTCAATCTCCGAGAAGAACTCCGTAGATCACTCCTTCGAAGAGCTATGTAGTTGATGTTGTAGCTTTCTCCAATTGCAGAATGCTTCTTGAAGAGTTTTCTTCCCCCTTTTAGAATGTCATGTACATCCCCTATTTATAGTTGTAGGGAGTGGACAAGGTTGCTTGTGATTGGCCCAAAAGATGTCATTTTGACACTTGGCGGTTTGTGATTGGTCATGCATTTGACTGGGACTACCACCTCATTTGGACATGTGGCGCCACCTTGTTGGTCTTGAATGCTTAGTCATTGTGACACGTGGCATGAGTTTGGGCTTCAAGGTGAAATGGACCTTGGACTTGAATTTAATAAAAATGGATTTATTTATTTGTAAAGCCCAAATTAATCATTCAACCCAAATAAACATGGATTTAATCCAAATTTTGTATGAATTAAATCCAATAAAATTTGTGTGTCTACAAATGCCCCCTACTTCAAGCCTTGTTGAAGTGTAGGTTTGCCGACACTTGATTGCGAGACTTGAAGTATTACAAATCCAACAATATCACTCTTAAGACATTTGCTTGACTCCGTTTCTTGTGATGAAACAAGTTGCATGGTATGGTCATGTGCAATCCCATTTCGATGTGCTCCTAAGGACTTTTATTATTTCAATCCACTCGAGGGACGATATGGAGGACTCTCTTGAGAGGGATAAGCAAATCAATGTGACAAAGTTGTATGAATTTTAAATTCAAAAAACTTTCACTATAGACTTGAATACAAATTTGGACACCAACACTTAGAGTGTCACACAAGTCCCCAAAGTTGGATTTTAAATAAAAGAACATAACTTGATTTGCTTCTTTTTTGCAAACCTTCAACTTGGAAACAATTGGTAATTTAATAATCACACCAAATTTTCTTTCCTTTGCTTGATTTTGTAAGAATCATTCTTGAAATCTCAAGACTTATTGCTTTTCTTTTGAATGCTAGCAACTTCCATTTAGATGGGTAAGAATTGATATGATTTGCTTCTTCCAATTTTACCAAAGCTTCCTGTCACACCCCTTTTTTTTGTGCACGCGGATAGGATTTTTCCAATTTAAGTGACGTTATTGATTAGGGATTTTATTTTTTTCAGAGTCGCCACTTGGAATTGAGTTATGGTGTTCCAAGTCACCTTTTTGTTTAATCTCTAATCAAAAGGAATGACTCATTATTTGGTCTGCAAACTAGAAATTCAGGTAAGGAATTATGTTGACCGAGGGGAAGGTATTAGGCATCCCTCGAGCCCCCTGGTTCTAGCACGGTCGCTTTTATTGACTTATACTTTTATTATTTTATTTTTTGGGATATATTAATTCAGGCCATTATTTGTTTGCATTTTTTATTATTGAACTTTTATTTGGTCTCAACCTAGATGCGTAACCGCATTCTTGGTTTTGATATTTAATAGCTTCGAAGCATAACTGCTTTCTTCTCTCGAATGTGTACCTAATATTCTATGTCTCACATCTTAATTTTAATTAAATAAAGTATTTCTTAGAATAATCTTGCCAAGGTGTGTCACCACATCCTTGAATTTCCTTTAAGTCTTTCAAAAAATAAGATGTGTAACCACATTCTTATTTGAAACCATTTTCTTTTCATCTAGTATTAAAAACTCTACTCTTACTTTTATGAATTCAAGACAATTAATCCTTTTGTTCCATTATTATATTAATCAATGATATTTTTAATTAAATTACTCCACATATTCAAGGATTCAACCAACCTAAAATGGAGTAAATTCAAGTTCAATGACATTACTTATTTTTTGTTTATTTGGGTAATGACCTATTTATCCAAAAAAAAAATATACATAAATTAGAACATACAATTGATATCAACATTAAGCTATAACAATGTCATAAAAATAATGGCTTAAGCACAACAAAATTGAATAACAACAAAATGAATTCTTACATAATAATGGGGTTTTATTCATCTTTTAAAGATTTGCACTAAGTAATAACATAAATATACAACTCAAGATTGCGAGCAGTTTATTTTAACTCTCAAAATAAACTAAATATGTCAATACTCATTTCAATCAAATTATGAAGGAAACAAAACTATATATAAAAAAAACTTATCACATAATTATATCAACTTTCATAAATAAATTAAAGAGATAAGGTAAAGTTGAACCTCAAATGAAAAAAAAATAAGTACCGTAAGATTTGACCGAAGCTCGATTGAAACACCCACAAATCTTTTGTTGTTGTGCGTGGGATTTTGGTAGTGTGGGATTTTTTTGGATTTTTTGTCTCTGTACGTCTGAGTGTGTTTTGTTGATCTTTTCTTTTTGTGTTCCGTGTGTGTTGCTCTCTTTTTTTCTCCTCTTCGTGTATTGTTGTTAATATAGTAGTGCAGTGGTGTAGTGTGTAGGTATATAGTGGTGATGTACGTGTGTGGGGGGAGTGTTTTAGTGGGGTGTGTATTGGGTGAGTCGGATAATGGGAAGATGTGAATAGGGGTAATGGTAAGTTTTTTTTCAACTAAATATAATAAATATTATAAAAATATTAGCTAATAAAATACAAGAATAAATGAATAGCTACTCTAAATTATAATTAGGAAATACTAGCTTATTATTAAATCTAAATTAAAAGAAAACATATATTTTTGTTATTTTCAAATCTTTTAAATAAACTTACTAAAATAAGACAAAAATCAAAATATCTAACTTAGACATAAAATAAATATTTAAGGAATAAAAATAGTATAAAATTTTATGTTCAGTCAAAAATTACATGTCGACACTTCCCTTGTACAAGAAATAAAAATTGTTCAAAGGAACTTCTATATAAGAATCTCCCATGCACAAAGGATTGATCAAAGAATCATTGGAAAAAAATAATTCTCCTAACCAAATCAATGTGGAACTCCAAATTTGGTGTGTTCTTTTCTCAATTTCGTGCAGTCCCGCCAAAATGTTCTTTTCTTGGTGTAAAAGAATTCAAACGACGAACGACTTGATTCTGGAGAAACTAGATGTATAGTACTACGACATATCCAAAAATCAACATCAAAAACCTTTCGTACTGACAGTAATTGATTTTTGAAGTTGGTCATCAAATCTAGAAGTTTCCCTCACAATTATGCGCAATCTCGCCAAAACGTCCTTTTCTCGGTGTAGGAGCCTCCAAACACCGATCGGCTTGATTCTGGAGAAACTAGACTTTTATTACTCCGACATATCCAAAAATCAACATCATAAACCTTTCTCATTGACGGAAATTGATTTTTGAAGTTGGTCTCCAAATCTGGAAGTTCTCCTCACAGTTATGCGCAATCTCGCTAAAACCCCCTTTTCTTGGTGTAGGAGTATTCAAACGACGAGCGGTTTGATCCTGGAGAAACTAGACCTTTAGTACTACGACATATCCAAAAGTCAACATCAAAAAACATTCCGTATTAACTGGAATTATTTTTTGAAATTGGTTTTCAAATTTTGTCGTTTCCCTCATAGATTTGTGTCTTTTAGATTTTCTTTTTTCTCTTTCTTGCAGGTAATGGTTGTAGTTGCATCTTAATTTATGCATTGTCATGTTTCTTAAACATGGGAGATTGACGTTCAAGATCCAATTTGGCCGCAATTGAAAGCTTTGTGTTATTGGCACCACCATGTCGAACAAGATTGTTGTGGTGCTACTCATGATGTTTGTCATGCCATATTGAAGAGTCATGTACTTACTACGTGTATTATCGGAAATAGATCAACCGAGAAAAATTGAAAACTTCGTGCAGTTGGCATCGATGGCTCCAATATTTTTTTCTTTTTATGTTTCCAAAAGAGCCTAAACACCTAGAAGATGCACAAGTTGTTCACATGATCGGCGTGGAAACACTCATCTCATCCTTGCAATATTGGCAGAAAACTAACTCGAGGCATTCACATTTCTTGCAGCCTTGGTAGAGACAACTTGCCACCTCCATTTTCATTCCCCTTTGCGGTTCCACAAGAGAAACATTTGGAGTACTTTCATTTCATTTTCGGCGAGAAAGCACGTGGGGCATCTTATCCATGAGTCTTGGCGATAAAGTGGCTAAGAGTGACCGCATTCCATTTGGCTTGGAGAGATTGACATCACGATAAGCCCTTTCCGACTTCGGTGAGTAAGTAATTGGCCCTTATCCGTTCCCAGATGTATGAGCAATAGAATTGCAATCCGTTTGATCCTTAAGGAACATAACTCAACTTTTTGCAATATATCAAGATTTCAGACCAAAACTCCCTCCAAATTGATCAAAATTAATTTCTCAAGTTGATTTCTAGATCTGATATGTCTGTTTCGCAGCTTTGCTCGTTGATAAGTCGGAGTAAGAGTATCGAAATCATGAGATTCTTATTCCATGGTAAAGACGACTCAAAAAACTACAACATATGTAAAAATTAAGGCTAAAAACTTTTTGGATTGGTACAGACATCACTTCAAAGTCAGCCCACAATTCTGTCTTTCTCAGTTTTTCAGCTTCGCGCGTCTGTAGTATAAAATTCACAACTCAAAGTAGGAGTATTGAAATCACGATTTTCTTTTTCCTTTGGAAAGACGACTCAAAGAACTACACAATGTGTAAAAATCACGGCCAAAGACTTCGTGAATTGGTACAGATATCGCTCCAAAGTCAGCTCACAATTCTACCTCGCTCAACTCTTCGGCTTTGAGCAACTTTGGGAGAAAAATCAATAACTTGACATAGGAGCCTCGAAATGATGCGATTATTTTTCCATTGGAAGCATAACTCATAGACGTACAACATATGTAAAAATCACGGTCAATACCTTTGTGGGTTTTTACAAATGCGTCTTTGAATTCAGCTAAGATGTCTTGCTTAACTCTTCTCTTTTGCTCATCTGTGACACATGCGAACTCAAGGGCTAGCTACATAATTTTAAAGATCTAGTGTGATGATCACGCAATGCCACCAAAACCTCTCTTTTTTTACTCATGTGACTGAGGTTAGAGTGATTACTCCAAGCGCCTACGTACCTTGGTGAAGAGGATCAAGTCATATCGTAGTTCAAGATGATGAGTTTTATTTATTTTATTTTAGTTTTTTTTGCCGTACACAGTTTTTACTCTTGCGTGCTAGGAGTAACATGAAGTTTATGCTCATACCTTAAGGAGTGTTGTAACTTGCAATTTAGGCTCGTACGTCGATGAGCATTTCAACTTGCAGCTTAGGCTCGTACGTCAAGAAGCATTTCAGGGAAGAATTTCATCAATGTAACTATCCTTATAACCTTTTGTGATGATGCATTAATGTACTTCGATTTGGTGTTGGATTTTATGCTTTCGCATTGTTGAAGTTGATTTGTACTTGATTTTGTGTCGACTTTTGAAAGTCAGAGTTTAGAAGTCCCTTGATGTCTTTGCCTTTTGAGAGCGATCAAAGTCCAAGTGTCACTACTCTCTTCATTGGAGAAGCCATCTACCTTGGATATGTTTGTTGTTTTCTTCAAGGCGGAAACTTCAACTGATTCAAAACTCCCAAACTGTAGTATGATGACTCTTTCTTCCACTTATGGCGATACCACAGGACGTAGAACTTCTGAAATTGAATCTTTTTTATGATCAAGTTTGACACTAGCATGATTTATCTCAGCTGTCTCACCATCGTCAAGGATGATCTTTCCCACTCGTACCAATGTCATGATCTTTTCCTTTAGAGTGAAGCATTTTGTGGTGTGATGACCGATGATGCGGTAAAATTTACAATACATAGGATCATCGACTTTATTGGATTTTTTAGGTCGCTTTGACCTTGGGAGTGCAATGACTTTCTTGGTTAGCAGCTCATCAAGAATCGCAGGAACGTCAGAGTCCAGAAAGGGATACTCTTTTGCTTGTAACTCCTTCAAGGTAGATTGATTTTTCACTTCTCGCGTTTGTTAATGCGCCGCGATCTCTTTCAAAAATATTCTCGCGGAGGCCTTCGTAGAAGTCGCGGTTACCGTCATGGACTCATTAGTTGTGTAGTCTAATAACTCTTTGAATTGTGTATCTTCTTTTCTTGGATCAAAGGCATGCGATGTCTTTCCCTAACTTGCAATGCTCAACTCCATGTCATGACAACGTATAGCTAATTCTTTAAAAGTTCGAGGTTTAATTCCTTGAATGATATATACAAGGCCCCAATGCATTCCTTATATACAAATTTCAACTGCAGAGATTTCAGAAAGCTGATCCTTGCCATCTAAGCTCAACATTCGTCAATGATTGATGTAGTCAACTATGGGTTCATCCTTACTTTGTTTTGTGTTTGTCAATTCCATCATGATCATTGTACGACGGGTACTGTAGAAACGATTGAGAAATTGATTTTCTAGTTTCTCTCAACAATCAAATGATTCAGGTTCCAAGTTTGTATACCAATCAAATGTGTTTTCTTTTAAAGAATGAACAAACTGTTTGACAAGAAGATCACCATGTGTACCAGCACTGCTACAAGTCCCAACAAAATGGGCAATGCGTTGCCTTGGATTTCCCCTCCTACCAAATTATTGAAGCTTTGGTGGTTGATATCCAACTGGCATCAATAAAACTTCAGTTCACTTAGAATACAACTTTAAATATCCTAAGAAACTTTGTGGTGGACCGATATATTGAGCTTTAATAGTGTTTGTGATCATATCTTGTAGTTGTTGAACTGTTAGAGTGGCCACTGAAGCAGAATGTTTTGCACTTGAGAGTCAACTGGCTTGGTGGGAGAATCAATATCAACTTTTTCTTGCGTTGTTAGAATGTGATGCGACTCTCCAGAGTTGTAGAGATCTAACTTGCCTATAAGTTCGGCGATTTGGAGATTTTTCTCATCAATAGACTTTTTAAGGCTTCAAACGTTTGCTCCATCGTTGCAAACTTCTCGTCCATGTCAGTTGCGTCAACCATAAATGAGTTCACCTTTGTTGAATTTGAAGAATCTGTTGAATTTTTAGATTCACCAAAGTTGAAGCCAGAGTGAGAAAGTTCATCAAACAACTTAGATGCAATGTTGCCCCAGGGATTGCAGTTTTGAGTGTCATTTGAGATTTGCTCTTTCTTGCCATCTCCAAGGAGGTGAAATATTCAAATCAATTCAAGGCACTTGTATTGAAATCACGTCGAGTGATTGGATCAACATCACTAAAATCAACAAATGTGGCAACAGTAGAGTCCTTGCATGTAACATCATTGATCTTCTTGAAGGCCATTGCAAAGTTAAACTTGTTGTTCTTTTATTTGTAGGAGGAATATATGAAGAGTAGACGTGGTCCCACTAGGCGTGCCAAATTTGTTCTCAATAAATATTCGTAAGCGCTGAAAATTAACTGCAGGCAAAATAAATAAAAGAAAACATTATTTTTATTGATGAATCTTGTGAATACAATTCTATTGTTCTCTTGATTCTTCTCTCCTAAACTTTTCTGTGATTCGAGGGCCTTCAGTAGCATATTTCTCGAATGTAGGATGATGTAGACCTCCTTGAGATTTATTTGATTTCTGGGAACGTTAGGAAGCACTTCGTTGTTTCAAGTCGATCTCCGAGAAGAACTCCGTTGATCACTCCTTCGAAGAGCTATGTAGTTGATGTTGTAGCTTTCTCCAATTACAGAATGCTTTTTGAAGAGTTTTCTTCCTCCCTTTAGAATGTCATGTACAACCCCTATTTATAGTTGTAGGGAGTGGACAAGGTTGCTTGTGATTGGCCCAAAAGATGTCATTTTGACAATTGGCGGATTGTAATTGGTCATGCATTTGACTGGGACTACCACCTCATTTGGACACGTGGCGTCACCTTGTTGGTCTTGGATGCCTAGTCACTGTGACACGTGGCATGAGTTTGGGCTTCAAGGTGAAATGGATCTTGGACTTGAATTTAATAAAAATTGACTTATTTATTTGCAAAACCCAAATTAATCATTCAACCCAAATAAACATGGATTTAATCCAAATTTTGTATGAATTAAATCCAATAAAATTTGTGTGTCTACAACCCTTTATACGGTTCACCAAGACAGTTTATCATCATTTGTACGAGTCGTAGATAGGTCTCATAGGTAAGTCCCAGACTTAGTGAAATTTTGATGGTTAAAGTTGGTTTCTACGGGCCGTAGAAAGACCTAGGAGTCGTAGAAGTGTTCCGTCAAAATATAGGTGATTTCATTGTCCCAGTACTTGGTTTATGGTTGACCATTACGGACCGTAGAAAGTCCTACGGTCCGTAGGTCGTAATAGTAGGTTGAGTCTGACAGTTATTCTTAAAGGGCTTTTAGGTCTTTTCCTAATTGTTTTAACCCAATACTATGTCGTTTTACCTTTATCCCTACGCTCTATATAAAGTTTTTACCCCATATTACCCACTTTCAATTCATCCCAAATTATCCACTTTCAATTCATTCTTCTATTTCCCAAAAATCTAACCATATACATTCTTCCAATTCCCTCCCAAAATCATAAGGAAGAAGAAGAAGCTAGGGTTCATTCAAGGGCATCAATTCACCATCCATCTTGGACTTTTGGTAGCAAGGTATGTGGGTATTCACCCATGGAGTCCTTTCCTCCATGAAGTCCCCAAGATTTTCAAATTTCTCAATTCAATTTCAATTGTTTAAGTTAGGGTTTCTATCCAATCTTTATGGGTTTCATTCAATTGTGATTAATTGTTGTGAATTAAGTCTTCTAATGTATGATTCAATGTCAATACATGATATTTAGTTGAAATTATGTTGAACTATGCCTAAATCATGATTTTCAACTATGAACCTATGATGAACTCATAAATCTATGAATTTATGAAGATATGCATGTTTTGGTGAAGTTATTATAAATGATTTGAGGATGTTTTGAAAGGAAAGTATCAATGTTTTGTGAAAGGTTTTCTCACATGTTATTATGATCATGATTGTGAAAGGTATCTCTCACATATGGATTCACATTGGTGAAAGGTTTTCTCATCTAAGTTGAATTATGTTTAAGGAGCTATTCTATGTTTTTTATCTTGAAAGATGTGGATTAGTATTGATCATTATCTTTCCTATGTTAAATTGATATTTGACTTTTATCTATTATGTTGGGATTTAGATTTAGCACTGAGAGGGCTTTGAGGTAGAGGCTCAAATAGGGTAGTCTCTAGTGGATCTACTTTAGCAAATGATGATATGTACAGAGTCTACCTTGGCAAGTAGATTCCCCTTCTTTCGATATGAGGGATATATCGGATTCCATGACATTGCTCTCATGATCTTATTATCGGTTAAAGCTAATATCCCACAAAAATGACTATGATTTCTTCAAGATTTTTTTATGTCCCTTATTTCAAATGCATTGACTATATCTTATGGGTTTTCATGTTTTACTTCCTTAAGCCTTTAATTGTTCAAAGAATGATCATGTCTACATGTTTTAAACCGTTCATGCTATCATGTCTATTTTATGCATATTTCCCCATACTTAGTACATTTAAGGTACTAATGCATACATGTGCCTACATTATCTCATGAATGTAGGTCTGACGCTTCTACCTCGCACACTCGTGGCTAGACATATATTGGGTGCTTCAAGTGATTGGTGAGTCCTCACGTTTCGAGGACCGAGATACTTTATAGCTTTATGTCATTTCTATTTTTCGACTTTGTACGTGATGTATGGGTTACATCTCAATCACTTTTCTTATGATGTATTAAATGGCTTCATGAGATTTATGTTAGACTTGTGCTTTGTGAAACTTTGATATATGATATGCTATCTTTTAAAGTCTTTATTTCTATTATCTTGTGATGTATGTTAAGTGGCTAGTGTAGGGCCTCTCGGGGTTCTATGCACCATATTATGCCTAGGACATTGTCACGACCCAAGTCTACACCCTGGACGTGACCAACACTTGAGAACTATTATTGGTCCCCAAGCGAACCCTCATCTTGGTTGACTACAAGCGAAAGACTAACTCAAGCATACAAAAACTTAAAACTAAATTCAAAATTCATAAAACTCAAATAATTCAACTTTAAAAAGTTTGAACAATACTCAAAAGATATACTCAGAGTTTATAAAACAACTCAAAAGAAAGAAATTACAGAAAACTCCTCAACTTTGTCTATCTATGAAGCCTCTACTATAACAGAAGGATATCGGGACAAGACCCACAACATCTCAAAACTACTAACTGTAAGATAAAGGTGGAGTCCTCCGAAATATAAGAAGGCTCACCATAGCTGACTGGAATACCACATGACCTCAACGAAACGCCTGTTGATGATCCTGAATATATGAAATGATGCAGGCCAAATGACATCAGTACATAGAATGTACGAGCATGTAAGGGGAACTCTGCAACATAAGTATAAGCTCGATCTAATAAAAGGGAAGGCATACTTACCTCGTCTCAACTCAATATGACTCAAGAATACTCAATTCGACTCAAGGATACTCAACTCAACTCAAGGATGCTCAACTCAACTCAAGATACTCAACTCAAACTCAAGATACTCAACTCAACATGAAAGCAATAATAAAAGATGCTATATACATGCAACTTTTAGAACATTATATAATAACTAAAAGATACTCAAGAATAAAGCAACAATAAAAGATACAATATATGGAAAGCTTTTAAAACATTAGATAATAACTCAGTTGTATGTAAAAATACAATAATAACTCAAGTGTATGTAAAAATACAATAATAACTCTTATTTGGGAGATTCTCTACCGACAACCATCTCTATGAGCAATTTGATGATACAGCGTCTCACCCACGCTGCCAGAACTGTCCTATACCTTGCCGGAGTATAAGACATCCTCAACTAAGTGGATCCACTAAGCTATGCTAAAAAACAATAAGGAATCATCTAAAAAGTATGACCCTTAACCCATGTTGGCATACATGGTTTATGGGGGATGTGAGTTTTCTGAACTCTCCCCCATATTGGTGCTTAGTACTACTCCCAATAATATATACTCATGCTCATATGTCTGAAAATTATTTCCTCATCCTCAACTTTGAGATTATTACTCAAAAGGTTCTCTTAATAGAGATAGTGCTCATAACTCCTCGTGAACTCATTTGAAAATCGAAGTTTCCTCTCATTTTATATGTAAAACATTTACTCTTGGGATTACTTAGTTCCCATATATTCATTTTGAAAAATAAAACTCAACTCTCATCATCCTCATTTACTCAAGTCTTAAAACAAATTATAAATAATTGTAAAAGATTTCTCAAAATAGGGTTCATGTCGAATTATGGACGTGAACGACTCAATTCAAGTTTTTCAATAACCATATATAGAACTCAATACTCGAAACTCAACAACTTCAGAACTCAAGGACTCAATGATACTACTCATCGCAAAAATGCTCGACTCATAGGGTTCATGCAGAATTATGGGCATGACTGACTCAACTCAAGGACCTCCATGTATAACAAATGGTAATCCATAATTATGAAATATAGTTTCAAAAAGGGTTAGGAACTCAATACTTCAAGAACTTAGAACTCGAAGATACTACTGTTGACATCCAATTTTGGACCTCAACAATTTAGATTAATTACCGAGCTTTCTCCATTTCAAACGATTTAAAATTATTAGTTTTATAAAATTTCAAAAATAATTGTCAAGTTATTTTAAATAGTTTATCACCTTTTTATAATTTTTAAATAATATATATGTTTTTTAATAATTGTGTATTAAATTAATATATTCTATAAATATTCGAAAATCATCTCAAAAAAGATTTTATTTTTAAATATTTTACTAAATTAGTTTATTTTAAAGTGATGGCTATAATTTTTTAATTAATTAGTTTTATGAAATTCAAAGTATTTTTCAAGTTATTTTTATGTAATTTTTGTCGAATTGATAATTTTTAAAATAATAAATATGTTTTTATAGTTATGTATATAATTAGTATATTTTATAAATATTTAAAAATCATCACAAAAGGTTTTACGTTTTAGTTAAATATTTTGTTAGTTTAGTTTGGTTCAATCTACAGTTATAATGTTAAATTAATTCGTCTTATTATTAAATTAATTATTTTATTTGGTTAAGATCAAGAAGCTTATTAATTAAGTTATATTAATTCATCTTATTTGACTTTAGTCGAATTCATCAATTAATTCAAATCGTCTATGTCCTTAACTTCACTTGGCCGAATTTGCAATCTATTTGGTTATTTTTCAAAATCAAATCTAACTACGGGTGGGCATAAATATCGGAAAACCGAAAAATCGAACCGAATCGAACTAATTCGGTTTTTTGGTTCGGTGTTGGTGTTATTTTTTCGAAAGTTTGGTTCTTTGGTTCGGTGTAAGGGTCTCAAAACTTCAGTGCACCGAAGAACCGAACTTTTATTTAAAAAAAAAAAATTAAAGATATTTTATATATATATATAGGCATTCTCTTAACTAAAAAATAAAAATTCAACCAACAATTAAATCATTCATGAACAAATCAATGTAACAACAAATGTACAATTCAATAGTTAACTTCATATATTAATTTCCAAGAGAAACTCAAACATATTTCTACCAATGTACATTATGTAAAGGAACTGTCTTCGTACTTGTTTTTCTCGCGAAATAGTTGGAGGCACAATGTTCTTGATAAAGACAAATATAGTCTTTTAGTTAGCACAATAAGTGTTCCAATACGCATCACTCCTTAACAGAGTTTTAAATTTCTAAACATCTTATACTTTATCCTTATTTTATTTTTCATTAACACAAAAACATCGAATTAAACCAAACCGAAGTAGAAAAGACCAAATCGAACCAAATTAGTTTGGTTTAATATACGGTGCACACTTTTCTAAAACTAAAACCCGAAAAACCGAACCGAAGAACCAAACACCCACCCCTAAATCTAACCAATATTTTGCTCCACTTATTGGATCAACTATTAGCCCAACTTCCATTTAAATCAGCAGCCCAAACTCCAATTCTTCTATCAACAAAGAGGCCCAACAACGTACAACCAACAATATCCTTCAATCCCAATACCTGACCCGGCCCAAACCCATTCCAATACAAATACAACATTACCAAAACGACCCGCCTACGTTCTCTTCTTTCAGACGCGAAGAACATCAACGAAACCCCCCCCCCATCCCCCCTGCGCGTCCTTCTCTAACAGCGTACAACAGCAATAGTGTATGTGTTTCTTCCCCAGACACATCAGTCCGGCAAAACCGGAAAAAGCCGCGACTCTGACCCGTCAACATCAGCAGCGATTCCAAACGACGGAGCAGGCAACAATACACAGCGCTCACTACTTTTCGGCGTCTTCCTCCTCTTTTCTGCCTCATTCGTACAGACCCATCACCCTCACGTACCCTTTTTCAAAACTCCACATCCCTTTCACTGTTTGCCTTGGAAAAAAGGAAAGAAAATTCAATTTTTTTCTTGAATCATCCCTCCCCTAGATCGACCCAATTTTCCCCATAAATAGTTCTCTACACTCAAAGGATTGGGTACGTTTTGAGCTTGATTTTTTGGGCAATAATCAATTTACACTCAAGAAAATTTATATATTTGGTTCTCTGATTTTATGTTCCAAAAAGGATTCAGATTCTGCCCCAGGTTCCTTGTTTTGTTGTTAGTATTCGGATTTCGTGGTTGAAAAATCACTGCTCCAAGTTGTTATCGTCTTAGTTTTGCTGCCCAGAAAAAGGTAAAAGCCTGTTACTCTTCTTACTGTTCAGTTAGCTTTAGGTGCACCTGGATTATTGTGTTTGAAGTTCTGCTTGGTATTTTAAGTTATCTCATTAAGCTTTGTCATTGTTTCTCTCATGTTGTGATTATAGGATAAGCGTGTGTTGCCACTTATTTCTTGTTTTCGCATACGAGTTTCCAATTCTCTTTCTAAAATGTGGTATGTTTCTTTCATAGTGGTAACTTTCCCCTTGTTGTTTGAGAATCTGGAAAGGTTATTTTTTTTTTAATTAGAAATTGTTGTTTGATTGTTTTATTTGGATTTGGTATCATGAATTCATATCAGTGTTAGCCTAATCTCGTGTTATAGATAGATTTAGTTGAGTTCTTGTTCTAACTGGCTTAGAATGCATTCAGTTTTAATAATAAATAATTTTGGATTGGTTCGTGTGGAAGATGATTTTTCTGACTAAAGCTCTTACTGTCCTTATTTTCTAGCCTTCATAGCTACTTTTTGTTGAAGTTTCAAACTGCTACACTTGTATTAGTTAGGTCGTGGTTGCTATGAATACGCATCATCAATGTTCGACGTCGTGTTTTTCGCTCTTTTACTTTAAGCTATTTAAACTCATTTTTTGTGTCTTCACTACTCCTCGTCCCAAAACTATTTCACTTGAATGCTGCTAAACCCATTTACTGCTGACCATATGCTATTTGATCCTTCAACTGTTTATCAGGGTCAATTTGGTCTTCAAGTAGGTGTAAGAGTTATAGGGTTGATTATCATAATAGGTGAATAAGATGTGTTACTCTCTTAGTTCGAGTTTTGATTATTTTTAGTGTGAATGTCTAAATGGGTTACATCCCTTATTCCAAAAAATGTGATCTCCTTGCCATTACAGCATGAACAATTGTTTGGAGTTGTCGTCCCAATAGTCGTACTGTTATTTAGAATCTACCCTTATTTTGATAGTGTGAAGTAATTTCCTCTTCATTTATTTCAAGTGATTAGAGCCTTTAAACGGTTATTGGTATCATATGATTTGTTTTCCATGAGATGATTTTATAGTTGAGTTGATCATATTTAACTTTGGTTAATTGGCTACAAAAGTTTGCTACTATTACTTCGCTGTGTAGCTACTATAATTAGAAGCACTATTATGACTTATAATTTATCCATTCTTATTGCCAATTAATAATCCTTGTCAATGTGTATCCTTTACTTGTTAAATGCTTGCCATGTGCATAAAGTTGTGTCTTATTTGTTAATTCCATACGGTCGCACTTACTTTAGTGTCCCATGTTTATTTTCCTTTTTATTTTTGTTGAAGTAATCTTTTCTTTTATTAATAAAATAAAATCGATGGTCTATTTAATGCTAACTACGTGATTTACCACTTAGTTTCTTTACTTGTGATTTAATGTTATGCTAAGATTTTGGATTTTGTCCAACTCTAATTCCTCTTGTTTTACTTTTGTTTGATTTATGTGATGATGGTGGAATTCAATTCATACTCCCTTTCCTCTTGCATTTTGAGTTGGCTCCACACCCAACAAATCCTTATTTATCGATTCGGCCTCATCCCTTTCGAATGAAAGGGAAGCTAAATTACAGGTGTTCCGAAGTAAGAAATACATGGAAAAAGCTTAATTAAATTTCTCTTTTACTCTTAATTAAATTCCCTAAAGCGGCATCGTATTTGGCCCAAGAAGGTCCAAACTCAATTTCTCCACTACTCTTAAATTATTTAATTGTGATTATTTATTGTTTGTTTTATATAATTCTAACCATAGAATTGTTAGTTAACTTAATTAAATTTCCCAAAGGTGAACTATTTTCTTTGTGTCGGTTTACTTCGATAAATTTTATTTTATCAAATTTTTATTCTTTATTTACTTAATCAAATATTACAGTCGAAACTTTCACTTGTCTTCAATTAATTCAAGATAGTTTCTTTCCTTCATTGACTAAATTTGTTTAAGTTATGATCTTTAAAATGATTCAACTAAATTCTTGCATAGTCTATTATTAAAGTTATAGTCTATTACTAAAGTTTTAGTGTTTATCTATTTTATTTTATTTTTCTTTTTAAAAAAAGTGACAATCTTAATCTATTTTTTTTAAAATCGTCTTTAATTTATTTCAAATGTTAAAGTTACATATCTTCCCTTTTCTAAAACCACTTAACAAAACAATGATCTTTACGTAATCATTTTCACAAAGAGTTCGTCAAAAAATATTTTAGTCAAATCGTAGCATAACTGCGTGTTAGCGAGCACCTCAAATGCTTTAAAAACTTTCTTGAAGTGTAAATGAGAACCTCGTATTCTTTTTTCAAATTTATAAAGACTAAATCTGTTAGAATCTTTTAAATTAAGTTTTTTTAATTTCATTAAAATATTAAGTGGCGATTCTTTTTCTAATTATTTTTTCTAAAATATTTTTTACTTAGAACATTTCAAAAGTGATTTTTTCTAAGAGAAAATGACCAAAAGCCCACCCAACCTATAGTCAAATTTTCAACTACACATTCATACTTCATAAGGGTCCTATTACCCCCTTGAATTATTTTAAAATGAAATAAGTACTCCCTTAAAACGACATAACCAGATGTGTCTTGTGGTGAAACACACGCGTTTGACACGTGTATTTCACCTGTAGATCTATTTTTAAAAGACCTTTTTTTCTCTTTCTTCTTCAACCATTGTCTTCATTCATATTTTAGCCCTAACTATTTTGTGAGAACTTTGATTTGGAGAAAAGATTGGAGGTTAAATTGGGAGCTCTCTTTTGTCTTCTCCGGAGGGATATGTTGTCGCCGCCGGCATAGTCTGAGAATTTCGCTGCCACCACCATCTCCACCTATGCCTTTGTTATTTCCACGCCTTCACCATTAGCTCCTCCACTTACTCAAAGAGCTCTCCACCATTTCTTTCAAATAATAAAGCTCGAAAAAAGAGAATATTCACACCACCACCAAAATCACTATGAGTCTAATTTGATTGAAATTATTTTTTGGTGATTGGAGATGGATTTGATTTTTTTTTTCAAAAATTTTACATGAGAGTTGTCAGAAATTTACAATAATGAATCCAGTGGGGAGGTGGTAATGGCGCGTTAAATTTGGGATGATAAGAGTGGAAAGATTTGGCATATACTACCTTGGAGAAGAAAGAAATTAAATTTTAAAAGAATAATAATTAAAAATACATATATTTAAGAAATAATATATTTAAACAAAATTTTAATATTGTTTTGGCTGCTCTTTCTAAGTGAAATACACTCACTTTGCCATATAAGCATTTAGGGGGTAATAATTTCAGTTTTATAAAATTCAGAGGGGTGATAAGACACCCGTAAAGTATGAGTGTGTAATTGAAAATTCGATTATAGATTGAGGGGGCTTTTGACCATTTTCTCTTTTTCTAAAGATAGAAATATTACGACATAATAGAAATGCCACAAACTTATCCCTACATTTGATCGTGATATACAAGGCACAATTGTCCATCAATCCTTCAAGTGGCAACTTCTCTGTTTCGAAAAGAGATTTGGTGATTCCCCATGACATGACTTACCATAGTGGTCAGGTTCTCACCACTTGTTTTCGTCGGTACATATGCTTCAACAAGTACCTCCAACAGTGTTTTTCGATGGTACTCAGAATTATTAATAGAGCCCAAACATAAATTTGAGTTGAAGACTTCTTCAAATGCTTGGCAATGAAATATTCCTTAGGCTAAAATCTACACCAAAACTCTTCTGCCTCACCTTCTGTGATCGACTTTTTTTGGTTCTCCTTTCTTCGTGTCTCCTAAGCTAGCTCTTTCGGAACATAACATCTTCCAAAACGTGTCACCCCTTGAGTTGTAGCCGCCGCAAACACTTGATGGGCTTTTATGGTCAATGAGGCCACTGTGGGTATAAGTGAGTTGACACTTGCTTTACTGGTAGTCTTATTAGCGAGCCAATCTTCGTCTATTTCAATCATGTTTATGGTTGCTCCCCCATGATTCACAATGGGTTATGGAGCTTGTGGAGATGGTAGGTAATTATTTGAGGTGGAGAATTGGTTGGAGTATGCAATGGTAGAACCAGACCCAAAGTACCTTTGTGGTCTTGGTCTCTGGCTAAAAGATACCACATACATGTCTTCCTTCTTTATCCTAGCAAATCATGTGGTAATGAATGTTGAGGCTTTGTTGGTGGCCTGCAAAACAGTGAGATTTGTAATCTTTCAAGACTTAAGGTCATCCTCTATTGCTTCTCACATCTTAATCAGTTCTGAAAACTTTTGTCCCATCATAGGCAACATACTTTCATAATATTCAGGCTCCTGAGCTCGAATGAAAATAAAGGTTATTTCACTTTCAATCATCACAGGTTGTACCCTTGCAACTTCTCTTCTGCAACGACATGCATATTCACGATAGTCCTCCGTGGTCTTTTGTTTAATTTTTCCCAAATAATACTTGTCAGGGACAACTTCAACATTAAACTGGAATCTTTCCAAAAAAATTTTTGTCAAAGCTCCCCATGTAGACTAGTGACAGAGTTCTTGAGATGTGAACCATTCTAACGCCTCCTCACTGAGGCTTCGACTAAACAACCTCATAATTAATGCATTATTTTTTCGATACCCATAAGTTTGTCGCAATAAGCTCGTAGTGATCCATGGGATTCCCAATACCATTGGAGGTGTCAAATTTTGGAATTTTATAACCTTAATGTATTTTCAAGGCAGGGTGCATGCAAAGGTCCTCATACTCAAGTCCTGTGATTTTCCTCGAAGATTGCAAACTTTTTACTGCTTTGAAGGACGCATCCTTTATAACATTCATTTCTTGTTCACATTTTTTTTCTCTCAACCTCCACTATTTCTCCATTTCTTCATAGTGATCCAGTTCCAATTGAACGGAAAAACTAGGACATGGCTAAAGGATTGTATAGGCTGGTGGAGTTTGGAATGTTACGAAAGGGTGTGCGGGCTAGCTAGGCAAAACATGTGGATTATTGGAGACTGGTGGTGGGATTTGATAGGTTGGGATGAAGTTTTGGGAATGACTAGTGTTAGGTACTTGGTTCTGATTTGGTAGTGGTGGTGGTGTTTGGTAAGAAGTGCTAGTATAAGGAGCATTGGATACAGTTAAGTTGATGGTATGAGGGTTAGGAGTGGAAGTGACATATCTTGTGGTATAGGTAGGGAAGTAGTTGGGTAATGGAGAACTTAGTGATGAAACAGGAGGAAGAGGTTTTCTAGTTTTGAGGGGGGGATCATTCGATGCAATAGCCAGTTTGGCCAAATCTTTGGTTTGTTGAAGCTCTTCCTACATGTCTGCAATTCGTTGCGTTAACTAAGAGATCAATTCACTCTAATTAATGAGTTCAACATTTTAGATGGTCACATCCACTATTCTTGTTTCCTCAGAAGTACCACTCATTTTACTTTTGGCTTTATCAGAAGGAAGGATGGTATGATTGCCTTAGATCTTGTGAAGTAAGGATGGTCGGTCAGTTTGATTTCAACACAGATCAGTCTTTACCTGTAGAGAAGAACAACTCAAAAGACATATATGTTAATTTTTGTTTTAAATGAGATATGCAAATAAGATGACATAAAAATAATCATATAAGTGTCATTTTGCTTAAAGCAGATTAATCCACAGATATATTTTGGGTGAAGAGCGGGACTCGAATGGAAAGAAATTTGTTTTCTGTATGTTAATTTATGTGATTGAAATAGAAAGGTCGACTTGCATAGAATCTTGCTAACTTTTTCCACTCATATGCTTTTGTAAGTGAAATCTTTCACAATCCTACACTAATAAGGGAGAATAAAAATTTAAAAGATAGGGACTGGCTCTTAAGTAGGCTACTTACGTATCCCTTCAAGGAATTCAGACCCAACGTTGTTCGAATTACATAAACTAACTTAAACACCCTTCTCGAAATTGATAAAGAGACTAGGCTCGAAAATAGTTTTCTATGTACCCCCTATGGGCTCAAGTCTCGCGTAATTCTTAATTACAATCAAATTTGAAAATAAAACGACAACACATTAAGAATGCATAACATGAACCTAAGTCTACCCGAAATCTCTTTCCTTTCTTTTCAATTTTCGGGTGATGATCCAAAGCTCTCATCTAAGCCTTCTTCTGTTTTACCTTTTACCCTCATGGAGGAAACGTTCCCCAACTTTAGTTTCCCAATGCCACATTCAAATTCGGGGACCCTTGCAGACACTTCATTGATATTAATTATCTCTTGATTGATTTTGGTGATCTTTCTTTTTCACTTGGTTGTTTCCATGTCAACCTCGATAATTCTTTCTCGTAGCATCCATTCAGTTTGGTCCAGTATTACAAGTCTCTTATTTGCTGCAACTATCCTCTCTTCAGTCTCGACAATTTTTCTGAACATTGATTCTTTAGTTTCTTTATCACTTACCAAATCAATGATTGGCGCGTTGAAACTTTTTCCAGACATTCTAGCAATTCGACCTTCCTAAGACGGACAAATGAAAATTTAGAAGATTTTTAGAGTAAAGGGTTTATACTTTTTTCTGAGAAACTTGGACAAACACTTCAAGAGTAATTTGGAGTGTTGCCCAAGTTTCTTAGAAAAAAGCATGAACACTTTACTCTAAAAATCTTCTAAATTTCCATTTGTCCGTCTCAGGAATTTTGAATTGCTAGAATGTTTGGAAAAAGTGTCAACGCGTCGATCATTGATTTGATTAGTGATGAAGAAACTAAAGAATCAATGTTTAGAAAAATTGTCAAGATTGAAAAGAGGATAGTTGCAGCAAAAAAGACTTTTGCAATAATTGACCAAACTGAATGGATGCTACGAGAAAGAATAATTGAGGTTGACATGGAAACAGCCTCAGTGAAAAAAAAGAATGTCAAAATCAATCAAGAAATAATTAATATCACTAAAGCTTCTGCAAGAGTCCCTGAATTTGAACATGGCATTGGAAAACTAAAGTTGGGGAACGTTTCCTCCATGAGTGAAAAAAGTAAAACAAAAGAAGGCTTAAATGAGAGCATTAGATTGTAACCCAAAAAATTGAAGAGAAAGGAAAGAAGATTTTGGATTGACTAAGTTCATTCATGCATTTCTCATATGTTGTCGTTTTGTTTTCAAATTTGATTGTAATTAAGAACTGGGCGAGACTTGAGACCATAAGGGGTGGTACGTAGGAAGCTCTTTTCAATTCTAGTCTCTTTATCAATTTCGGGAAGGGTATGTTTAAGTTATTTTATGTAATTCAAACTACGTCAGGCCTGAATTCCCTAGAGGGATACGTAGGCAACCTACTTAATGCCCGATCCCTATCTTTTAAATTTTTATTCTCCCTTATTAGTGAAGGATTCTGAAAGATTTCACTCACAAAAGCATATGAGTGGAAGAAGTTAGTAAGATTCTATGCAAGTCGAACTTCCTAATTCAATCACATAAATTAACATATAGAAAAAAGATTTCTTTCCATTCAAGTCCCCTTCTTCACCCAAAATATATTCGTGGATTAATCTGCTTAAAGCAAAATGACACTTATATGTTTATTTTTATGTCATCTTATTTGCATATCTCTTCAAAAACTAACATATATGTCTTTTGAGTTGTTCTTCTCTACAGATAAAGACTGGTCTGTGTTGAAATCAAACTGGCCGATATTCCTTACTTCATAAGATCTAAGGCAATCATATCATCCTTCCCTGATCGTTATTTGGATAAAAGCAAAATTACTGGTATTTTTTTAGGAAACAAGATTAGTGGATGTGACCATCAGAATGTTGAACTCACATATCATAGTGAGTTGATCTCTCAGTTAATGCAACGAATTGCAGACATGCAGGAAGAGCTTCAACAGATAAAGATTTGGCCAAACTGTTATTGAATCAAATGAAGCCCCCCTCGAAACTAGAAGACCTCTGCCTCATTTTCCATCACTAAGTTCTCCATTACCCAACTACTTCCCTACCCATACCACAAGACCCATCACTTCCACTCCTACCATCGACTTAACTGTATCCAATGCTCATTACGCCAGCACTTCTTACGAAACACCACCACTACTAAATCAGAACCAAGTGCCTAACACTAGTCACTCCCAAAACTCCATGCCAACCTATCAAATCTCACCACCAGTCTCCAATAATCCATATGTTTTGCCTAGCCAGCCTGCACATTTTTCTATAATATTCCACAAGCCTATACAATCCATGTCCCAGCTTTCATGTTCAACTGAAACTGGATCATTATGGAGAATGAGTGGAGGTTGAGAGAATAAAAACGTGAACAAGAAATGAATGTTAAGAAGGATGCCATCTCCGAAGCAGTAAAAAGTGTCCAATCTTCGAGGAAAATCACAGGACTTGAGTATGAGGACCTTTGCATACACCCTGACTTGGAAATACCTGAAGGTTATAATATTCCAAAATCTGACACCTTCAATGGTATTGGGAATCTCATGGCTCACCTAAGAGCTTATTGTGACAAATTTGTGGGTATCGGGAAAAATAATGCATTTATTTTATATGAGGTTGTTTAGTCGAAGTCTCAGTGGGAAGGCGTTAGAATGGTTCGCATCTCAAGAGTTTTGTCAGTGACACATAGGGGTCTTTGGCCAAAGATTCCAATTTAATGTTAAAGTTGTCCCTAACGGGTATTATTTGGAAAAAATCAAGCAAAATACCATGGAGGACTATCGTGAATATGCATGCCGCTGGAGGATAGAAGTTGTGAAGGTACAACTTGTGATGATTGAAAGTGAAATAACCTTTGTTTTCATTCGAGCTCAGGAACCTGAGTATTATAAAAGGATGTTGCCTATGATGGGACATAAGTTTTTAGAATTGATTAAGATGGGAGAAGCCAGAGATGATGGCCTTAAGTCTAGAAATGTTACAAATCTCACTGCTTTGCATGCCACCAACAGAGCCTTACCATCCATTGCCACAGAATTTGCTAGGAAAAAGAAGAAAGACTTGTCTGTCGTATCTTTTAGCCAGAGACCAAAACCACAAAGGTACTTTGGGTCTGGTTCTGCCATTGGAAACTCCAACCAATTCTTCACCTCAAATAATTACCTAACATCTCCACAATCTACTATGCATAACCGAACTACCAAGCAGCCCCACCTATCTACCAAAATCAACCACCAGCCTACCAAAATCCTGGACAAAACAACCTAAATGTCAACAACCTACCCCGCCCTAACCTCGAAAGTAAGCCTCCAAGAGAGTTTTCACTCATTTGGCAGAAACACATACCTAACTCTTTGAGCGTCTAAGAGTGGCATGATTGATCCAACCAGTAGAAGCAAGGACAATTAATCCCATAACAAAGTTCTTTTGAGCGGATCAACAATGTGCCTACCATTTTGGAGGGGAAGGAAATGATACAAAAGGATGTATCAATCTAAAACATAAGATTCAAGACTTGATTGATCACAAAGTTATCACTCTCCAAGCTCTTGCCCCCAATGTGAACCATAAACCATTGTCGAATCATGGGGGAGCGACCATAAACATAATTGAAAGAGACAAAGATTGGCTCGCTAATGAGACTACCAATAAAGAGAGTAGCAACTCACTTATACCAATAGTGGCCTCATTGACCATAAAGGCCCATCTAGAGTTTGTGGCGGCTACAACTCAAGGGGTGACACGTTCTGGAAGATGCTATGTTCCGGAAGAGCTAGCTCAGGAAACACGAAAAAAGGAGAACCAAAAAAGGCCGATCACAAAAGGTGAGGCTGAAGAGTTTTGGCGAAGAATGATGCCTTAGGAATATTTCATTGTCAAGTATTTGGAGAAGACTCCAACTCAAATTTTCTGTTTAGGCTCTATTAATGAGTTCTGAGTACCATCAGAAAGCAATATTGAAAGTACTTGATGAAGCATATGTACCGACAGAAACAAGTGGTGAGAACTTGGCCACTATGGTAAGTCATGTCATTGGGAGTTGTCACTTGAAGGAGTAATGCACAATTGTGCCTTGTATATCACCGTCAAATGCATGGATAAGTTTGTGGCTCGAGTGTTAATTAATAATGGCTCAGAGCTCAATATTTGCCCATCATCGACCATTACTCAGCTAAATTATGATATAGGAAAAATCCATCAAAGTCACATAAACGTAAGAGCGTTCGATGGCGTGCAAAGAGAGACTATGGGGGAAGTATTCTTGTGCATCCAAATAGGGCCTGCAGAATTTGTCACTCAGTTCCATGTAATGAGCATATCCACAAGCTACAACTTATTGCTAGGAAGACCATGGATCAATGCAGTCGGAGCAGTTCCATCCACATTGCATCAACTTTTGAAGTTCATCTTGGAGGACCATGAAATTTTCATCCATGGTGAAGGGAGTGACCGTAGTTACCCTAGTTTCTCTGTCCCAATTATTGAAGACTTCTCTCAAGGTACTGAATTTCACATGGTGGAGATAATGAATGCTGCTTTTGAAAATACTATACTGCACGTACCAATGCCGTCGATGTATAAAATGATTGCCACGACTATGCTAAGAAATGGTTTTGAACCTGGGTGTGGGTTAGGTAACAACTTGAATGGCATATCCAAACCTCTTCATATCCTATCTGGAAATTTCTGCTTTGGCGTCGATTACACCCAACAGAGGAAGAATTGTTGGAAGCAAGTACAAGGAAGAAGCGTGACTGTGATATACCGAAGCCTATTCCAAGATTATACCAGTCATTTTTTGCTAAAGCTTTAGAGCCTGAGATTGATGATCTAGTGGAGGGGATGGAAAGATTGTTTGATGAAAAAGATTGTGTTATGATCTCAGTGGAGTACACCACGACACCCACTATCCGAGATGATGGACCTGAAGAGATGCTACAAAATTTGATGGCCACTCCACTTGTGATCCATCAAATGGCTCGGTAGACAAAGATAAGATTTGAAGTTTTACTTTTTAAAATCGGTGTTGTTCGAACGAACCCCGAAACCACCATTTATGTCACTTTATTTTTTCATCGTAATGTTGAAAATAGAAATGACTCACGTTGACATGAGTCCAGACCAAAGTTTGTATGCCTTTGTAAAATGCCAATAAAAGCCTCATTTATTTTCAATTGATTATCTTATCTTTATGAATTACTCCCTAATATATACATTAAAACTCTTGCTATCTAACATGGTCGATTTATTGTTCTTTTCAGTAAAAATAAATCTAAACCTGTCAATGTCAAGACACGTTGCGAAAAAGGCAGACCAAGTAAGGTTAATGAAGATGAATGTGGAGAATATGATGAGGAAACCATGATGCTTGAACACCTCACCGAGGACTTAAGGCAACTTGAAGATGATAAAAATCCCAACTTGGATAAGACAGAGACAGTAAACTTGGGAGATGACGAGTTGGTCAGAGAACGAGTCTGTGTCTATTTGGCAGCAACAGAAAAAGAAAAATTGATCAAACTACTCAGACAATACATTAATGTGTTTGCATGGTCTTATGATGATATGCTGGGGTAGAGCACCGATATTGTTTCCCATAAGCTACCTATTAATCCAAAGTATTGTCTAGTACAACAGAAAACTAGAAAGTTCAGGCCATATCTTAGTTTAAGGATAAAAGAAGAACTCACGAAACATATTGAATAAAAAGTCGTTGAAGTGACAAAGTATCCCACATGGCTGGCTAACATTGTTCCAGTGGCGAAGAAAGATGGGTAAATCAGGATATATATGGATTATCAGGATCTCAACAAAGCAAGTCCAAAAGATAATTTCCCCTTGCCAAATATCCACATACTCATCGATAATTGTGCTAAGCAGGAGTTGCAATCTTTTGTGGATTGTTTTGCCAGATACCACCAGATTCTAATGGATGAAAAAGATGCAGAAAAAATGGTGTTCATTACACCTTGAGAAGTCTACCATTATCGAGTGATGCCGTTCAACCTCAAGAATGTTGGTGCCACTTACATGAGATTTATGACCACCATTTTCCATGATATGATCCACAAAGAAATTGAGGTGTATGTGGACGATGTCATCATAAAATTCCGAGAGAGTTCGGATCACCTGACACACTTGGAAAAGTTCTTTAACATGTTACAAAGGTATGATTTGAAGTTGAACCCAGCCAAATATGCATTTGGAATACCTGCAGGGAAGTTACTAGGATTCATAGTTAGCAAAAGAGGTATTGAGCCTGACCCTTCCAAGATTAAGACAATTCAAGACTTACCTCCTCCAAAGACTAAGAAGGAAGTAAAGTGTTTCTTGGGGAGACTGAATTACATCAGTCGATTTCTAGCTCAATCGAAGGTGATATATGAGCCCATATTCAAGTTATTACGGAAATATACACCAACCGAATGGACCAAAGAATGTCAGAATGATTTTGACACCATCAAGAGTTACCTTTCCAATCCACCAGTGTTGGTGCCACCATGTGCATGCATTCCTTTGTTATTGTATTTATCTGTCTCTGACAATGCATTCGGGTGTGTGTTGGGACATCATGATGAGACCGAAAGAAAAGAAAGAGTTATATATTATTTGAGCAAAAAGTGCATATCCTATGAGGCTTGTTGCACCCTTTTAGAGAGAACTTGTTGTGATTTGACTTGGGTTGCTCAGAAATTGAGACATTATATGTCGGCTTATACAACACATCTCATTTCAATGATGGACCCGATCAAGTACATGTTTCAAAAAGCAATGCCCACAGGAAAGTTAACAAAGTGGAAAATGTTGTACAGTGAGTTCAACATTGTGTGCATGACTCAAAAAGCAATCAAGGGGCAAGCCTTAGTCGATCATTTTGTTGAAAACCCAGTAGATGAAGGATAAGAACAGCTTAGAACATATTTCCCTGATGAAGAAGTATTTTTTGTAGGGGAAGATATATCAGAATCATATCCTGGGTGGAGAATGTTCTTTGATGGAGTAGTGAACTCTAGAGGATCAGGAATTTGAGTGGCATTGGTGTCTGAATCGAGGCAAAAATTTTAAGCAATAGAAAATCTTAGATTCTAATGCACCAATAATATGGCTGAGTATGAAGCATGTATTTTTGGTATTAGAATGGCTCTTGACATAAATGTTCAAGAATTGCTGATAATTAGTGATTCAGACTTGTTGCTTCATCAAGTTCAATGAGAATGGGTCGTGAAAAATCCTAAAATCTTACCTTACGTACAACTAATACGAAGGTTATGCAAAAGATTTAGGAAGATCGAGTCTAGACACACACCAAGAATACAGAACGAGCTTGCCGATGCCCTCGCAATCATATCATCCATGATACAACACCCAAAAAAAAGTTATATTGATCCATCTGAGACAGGTTTTAAAGAACAACCAACACATTGTTCACACGTGGAAGAGGAATTGGATGGAAATCCATGGTATATCGATGTGAAAAGGTACTTAGAAGCCGACGAATATCCAAAAAAAGCAACAGGTAGTCAAAAGAAAACAATTCGAAGAATGGCGAACAACTTCTTCTTAAATGGAGAGGTCATTTACAGGAGGACTCCCGATCTAGGATTACTAATATGTGTGGATGTTGCAAAAGCCACGAAATTGCTTGAAGAAATGCATGCTGGAGTGTGTGGGATGCACATTAATGGGTTTACATTAGCAAAGAAAATCTTAAGGGCGGGATACTTTTGGTTAACTATGGAAAGTGACCGTGGTCGATTTGTCCAAAAATGTCATAAATGTCAGATACATGGAGATTTTATCAAAGTACCTCCCCATGAGCTCAATGCAATGAGTTCCCCTTGTCCATTTGCAGTCTGGTGCATGGATTTTATTGGACCAATTGAGTCTACTACCTCAAATGGGCATAGGTTCATTTTGGTCGGCATTGATTATTTCACAAAGTGGGAGGAAGTTGCTTCCTACAAAGCTGTGACGAAGAAAGTTATGGTTGATTTTGTTCACAACAATTTGATATATCGTTTTGGAGTTCCAGAGTCTATTATCACAGACAATGGAGCAAATCTAAATAGTCACTTGATGAAAGAGATATGTGAACAATTCAAAATTACCCACCATAATTCAACTGCATATCGTCCTCAAATGAATGGAGCTGTGGAAGTTGCTAATAAGAACATCAAGAGGATATTAAGAAAGATGATTGACAACTACATATGTTAGCATGAAAAGTTGCCTTATGCTTTGTCAGGTTATCGCACCACAATCTGAACCTCAATTGGAGCATTTCCTTATCTATTGGTATACGGAACAGAAAGAGTGATACCAGCTGAAGTTGAGATACCATCTTTAAGGATTATTCAAGAAGCTAGATTGAGCGATGTCGAATGGGTTCGTGATCGATATGATCAATTAACATTGATTGATGAGAAAAGTATGAGTGTTGTTTGTCATGGCCAGTTGTATCAACAGAGAATGACTCACGCTTTCAACAAGAAGGTAAGAGTTCGAACATTTGAGGTAGGAAAATTGGTGTTGAAACGCATTTTCCATCATCAAGACGAGTACAAAGGGAAATTTGCACCTAACTAGCAGGGACCGTACATTGTCCACAAAGTATTATCAAGAGGAGCTTTGGTTCTAACAGAGATGGGCGGGCGGGTGTGGCGAAAAGTTATCAATTCAGACGCCGTCAAGAGATACTACATTTGAAGGCTGATATTTATTTCCTTCATTTCCTTGTAATTGAAGTTTGTTTGTAATCATTATTGCATTATGTTTTGAAACATTTCCTTGTACTTGAACTACGTTTGACCTGAATTCTCAAGAATGAGATACGTAGGCGGCCTATGTCGGCCTCGGTCGTTTCCTTATCAATTTTTTCTGTTTTTGTCAACCCTCGAGAGGGTAACTACGTTTGACATGATTCCTGCCTCAACGGGATACGTATGCGCCACAACGGTTCGATTATATTCCTCATAAGATTTTCATTTTCCTTCATAATGGAAACCGGGGCAAAAATTTTGAGAAAATCTCAATTTTTTGCAAGATGTCATGATTTCTAATAATCACCATCAGATTTGTTTTGAAACATCTAACTGGGACAAAAAATTTGAAGAGGACCTCAAAAATTATATCAAGGGTACTCAGAACTACAAAGTCAACTTCAAATGCCTCAACGTGACATATTCTTTAAGAGTTCTAAAGTTGCCAGCAAGCTACCTCTCATGCCAAAATTTGAGACAAAGGACGTTTTGTTCGTGTCGTGCATGTCGTGACAATTAATTGGCAGAGGACTTTTTTTAAAACTATTTTTCAAAAACTTCATACCTAGCAAGTGTTTTAATTTAAATATGATCTTGTCTTTTGTCTACTGTGATTCGTAAGATCAACCAAACTTTCAAAGATAACGAGACAGGGCGACTTGAAGAAATCAACGCAGATCAGTGTTCCAAAACTAACATTTTTTGTGTGGATGCAGGGTATAATAAGATCATCAAAGATGTTATATTTAGATATGGTAATCATTCCAATAGTCGTAATGTTTTTTAGAATCTGCCCTCATTTTGATAGTGTGAAGTAATTTCCTCTTCATTCAATTCAACTGATTAGAGCCTTTAAACGGTTTTTGGTATCATATGATTTGTTTTCCATGAGATGATTTCGTAGTTGAGTTGATCATATATAACTTTGGTTAATTGGCTACAAAAGTTTGCTACTATTACTTCGATGTGTAGCTACTATAATCAGAAGCACTATTATAACTTATAATTTATCCATTCTTATTACCAATTAATAATATTTGTCAATGTGTATCCTTTACTTGTTAAATGCTTGCCATGTGTATAAAGTTGTGTCTTATTTGTTAATTCCATACAGTAGCACTTACTTTAGTGGTCCCTGTTTATTTTCCTTTTTATTTTTGTTGAAGTGATCTTTTTTTTTATTAATAAAATAAAATAAAATTGGTGGTCTATTTAATATTAACTACTTGAATTACCACTTAGTTTCTTTACTTGTGACTTAATATTATGCTAAGATTTTGGATTTTGTCAACTCTAATTCCTCTTCTTTTACTTTTGTTTGATTTATGTGATGTTGGTGAAGTTCAATTCGGACTCTCTTTCCTCTTGCATTTTGAGTTGGTTCCAAACCCAACAAATCCTTCTTATCGAGTAGGCCTCATCCTGTTCGAATGAAAGGGAAGCTAAATTTTAGGTGTTCTGAAGCAACAAATACATGGTAAAAGTTGATATACATTGATATACAGCTGGTGTATATAAAACGGGAATTGGGTTAAATCCCTAAAGTGGCAACGAATTTGGCCCAAGCAGGGCCCAATTCAATTTCTCCTTTACTCTTAAATTATTTAATTGTGATTATTTATTGTTTGTTTTTATCTAACTCTAATCATATAATTGTTAATTAACTTAATTGAATTCCCCAAAAGATAAACTATTTTCTTTGTGTTGGTTTACTTCAATAAATTTTATTTTATCAACTCTTTAATCTTTATTTACTTAATCAAATATTACAGTCGAAACTTTCACTTGTCTTCAATTAATTCAAGATAGTTTTTGTTTAAGTTATGATCTTTAAAATGATTCAACTAGATTCTTACATAGTCTATTATTACAGTTATAGTCTATTATTAAAGTTTAATGTTTATCTATTTTATTTTCTTTTCTTTTCTTTTTTTTTTTAAAAGTCACAATCTTAATCTATTTTTTTTAAATCGTCTTTAAGTTATTTCAAATGTTTAAGTTATATTTCTTCCCTTTTCTAAAAAACTCAAAAAAAAAATGATCTTTACTTAATCATTTTCACAAAGAGTTAGTCAAAAAATATTTTAGTCAAGTCGTAGGATAACTCCGTGTTAGCGAGCACTTCAAATGCTTTCTTGAAGTGTAAATGAAAACCTCATACCCTTTTTCTCTAAATTTATAAAGACTAAATCTATTAGAGTTTTTTAAATTAAGTTTTCTTAATTTCTTTAAAAAATTAAGTGACGACTCTTTTTCTAAGTATTTTTCCTAAAACGTTTTATACTTAGAACATTTCAAAAGTAATTTTTCTAAAGATAGTAAAATTACGACATAACAACTACTCCTCTCAAGATACTCAATTTATGGAGTTCATGCGGAATCTATGGGCATGAACGACTCGACTCAAGGATCTCAATAATAATGTAGGCTCATGAATACACTCTTCTCATTCTCAACTCACTTACTCGTATCTTTAAACAAGTTTTAAAAGTTTGCAAAAGACTCTTCAAACTGACTCAAAGAACTCCCTCGAACTATACTCTTAACTCTATCTTGAATTTGAATTATGAATTCAAGAGTTATGATTCATGATATAAAGGATCTCTTGATGATTAAATGTTATTTAGAATAATAAAATTAGGAAGGGAGTGAAGGTACACTTTAAAACAACTCAAACGGGGAGAACGACGGAAAAAGGATGGGGTAGGCGACCCTGGTGCACTGAGTGACGCGGGGCACTAGCCCCTAAACTTCAGAGGCTCACTCCTGGCGCGCCAACCCCTTGCCCAGAAAACTTGATGAATTTTTCTTCTCAATTTTTTGCCCTAATACACCTAGAATCGAATGGTTTCTTCCAAAATCTCTTAGATTCGTTTACCCAACTAAATTACATGAAAATCTACTCGAAAAAGACTCAAGAACAGTGGTCATTAACAAGATCCTCGTCTCAAGAACTCAACCAAACGTCATAAATCAAGAATGGAGAACAATACCTCAAGAACACTCATCAAGAACTTAAATTTATCAATCTTTATGGATGAATTTGATAATATAAATCATGATTGGTGTGTGGGTGAACGAACCCATCACTATGGAAGCTTACATACCTTAAAGAACTAGGTTCTTGGCGAAATCTTGGATGAATGCTTGGAACCTGGAACCCTCTTGAATCTTCTCTCTAAAGCCCTAAATGTATTTGGGGTGAATAAAACTGATTATAATCAGTTTAGACCCTAAATTGGGTGTAATTCACGCTTAGACTAAGTAGAGGTAAGGAAAAGACTAAAATACCCCTCCTTAGTTCGGGTAAAAAGGCTCTATCTAGAGAGGCTACACTCAAATAGTCATATCTTCCTAATCTGAACTCGGATTTTAACAAATCTGGTGGCGTTGGAAAGAGGACTCAAAGATCTTGGATTTGATACCTCATGGGCCACCTAACTCATTATGTGCTAAAAGTTATGGTCATTTGAAGTTGACCTAAAACTTAAAAGAACTCACAGATGACTTGCATGAATTTCTCTTCAGTTCTTTTTGGAACTCGAGGTGCTACATCTAGTGACCTTGACACCTAATAAAATTTAAATTTCTCGGTAAAATCTTACTTACAAAGAAGAATGGTTCGAGTCTTAGCTCAAAAAATTATGGGGTGTTGCAGATATACTTTGGGTCGTGATAAAACATTATGCCTCCAATTATAGCTAGACCACTGATTATGGAACAACACTCAAATAAAATTTGGTACGAGATGTGTTTATTTAACATGTATGCATCAAGCCAACAAGGTTCTCCCATCACAATTGGTTTAGGGTCAGAAACCAAATAATTCTCATTTAAAGATTTGATGTGTGCACATATGATTTTACTAATCCAGCATGCACAAAGATTGATCCGTAAATGAGGTTAGGGGGTAAATGTTAGATTTCCTAACATTAGGGAGAGATATGATTAGCAGTTGAAAACTATGCGTGCGATGAATTGTCTATATCCTCATTAAAAATTGTGAACTTGAAGTTCAAGAGATAATTCATTTGAAAAATATTACAAATAATTTGTCAGATATATATATGTTGACCAAATATTTTAATTAAGCTCCAAATGTTCCAATAAATCGTCCTTGATGTAACACCTTGAACTCTAGTCAGTTTTTAAGTTTTGGGTCAACTTCAAATGACCATAACTTTCAGCACAGAATGTGTTAGGTGGCGCATAGGGTATCAAATCGAAAGTCTTTGAGTCCTCTTTCCAATGCCATCAAGTTTGCTAAATTCTGAGTTCGGATAAAGGAGTTATTCCCTATTTGAGTATAGCCTCTCTAGTTAAGGCATTTTCATCCATTTTAAGGAAGGATATTTTGGTCGTTTCCTTATCCCACTAGTCCAGCACATTTTTTTCACCCAAATAGGGGTCTAAACTGATTGAGATCAATTCGCATTCATTCCAAAGAGCGTAGGGTTTTTAGAGAGAAGTTCAAGAGGAGAAAAAGACAGTTTCAAGAGTTCTTTCAAGCTTTGAGGATTTTCCAAGAACTTAGTTCTTTCAAGGTATGTAAGCTCTCATAGTGTTGGTTTTGTTCACCCTTACGCCAATCATGTGATTTTCATCCATAAATACGTTCTTGAGGTTGGTTGATTTGAATTCTTGAGAAATTTTTGAAGTTTTAGCTTCATTTGTTAACAATGAAGTCTTGTTGAGTTCTTGAGGTGAGTGTCTTGCGAATGAGTTTTGTTCTTCATGGATTGGAGTGGGTTTTCTATTTTCTTTTGTTGGGTTTATGAATCCAAACGAGTTTGGGAGGAAATCATTCGATTCAAGATGAGTTAGGGCATGAAATTAAGCAAGAAAAATCATCAAATTTCTGGGTAGAGGCTTTGGGTGGCACGCAACCATAGCGCCAGAACTACTGCCCAGTAGTTGGGGCCTTGGCACGACGCGCCACTCAGTGTACCCCAAACACTACTTAGTAGTTTTGGGATTGGCGCCCCACACCACTTAGTGCGGCAGGGTCGTCAGGTCCTTTACCCTTCCGACCTTCTTTTCGTGTGTATTCCCTCGAATCGTACCTATGTTCTCTCCCTGATATCCACACTTAAAATCTTGAATTCACATTCCAAATTCAAGGTAAAGTTAAGAGGAAAGTTTGAGAAAGTCCTTTTGAGAAGTCTTTGTGAGCCTCCTTGATTTCTGAAGGGCTTCACATTATGGTTTTTTTTGTTAGGACAGCGTGGGGGTATACATGGATTATTGTCACGCCCCGAGCCTACACCCTGGGCGGGACCGGCACTCGGAGACCATTGTTGGCCCCAAGCGAACCCTTGGCCTGGCTTTCTTAACTTAGTGGAAACTTAACTCAACAGTACAACTCAATGCAATGAAAGGTTATAAAACAACCAACTGATGCATAACATGCCAAAAGGCAGCTCGAGTCTCAAAATAGAATATTTACATATATACATAGATGAGGGACTCAATACTAACTGACTGACTGTCTATGAAACCTCTACAATACTGAGATGGATGTTGGGACAGACCCCGCAACATCCTACTATAACAAAACTAAGAACACAAAATAATCGAGTCCTCCGGAAAGCAAGGAGGCTCACCACTGACTCTGGAGTGCTCAGTTGGATCAACGACGTGCAGGATGCTGATCCGGGGTACCTGAATCTGCATCATAATAAGATGTAGGCCGACTGGCATCAGTACATGTAATGTACGAGTATGCGAGCTGGAAAACTAAGCAACATAGGCTAGAAGGAAATCTGGATGAATCTGAACAGCTTACCTGGCTCAACTCAACTCAACCTGACTGACTTCTTTCAATATAAGGCAATTTAAAACAAGTGCGACATAAAGAAAGACTGTTTAAAACATGTTATAAACTCTGTGTGTATACAAAGATACAATAAGCCTGAAATGTATATAGAAATACAATGAACTGATATATATAAAAATACCATAACTTTTGTGTATGAAAATACAATAACTATTGTGGAGTTTCTCTAACCGACAACCATCACTTGAGAGCTATAGTGATGATACAGCGATCGACCTCACGCTGCCAGAGCATCTTATACCCGGCCAAAGGTATAAGACCTGAACTGCCTAATGGATCCACTAGTCTATCTAGAAAAAGGATTCATCTAAAAAGTATGATCATTTTCTACCCATGGTGGCTAACATGGTTCTATGGGGGCTGTGGGTTCTTTGAACGCTCCCCCAATTCGGTGCTCGATACTACTCCCAAAAATGTACTGGCTCTTATGTTTTTAAAACATATTTCTCCCTGCTGATATGAGATAATTACTCAAAAACTAGTCTGAAGGCTCTTTTGGAAATCTCAGTTTCCAACCTTGTTTAAATGTAAAAACATTTCTTTAAAACTTCCTTGGGAATACATGCTTCCCTAATAACTTTGAGAAATGAACTCAACTTGAAACTCTTAACTGAACTTGACTGGAAACTTGAGCCTTAAGTGAAGTTAAAACATTCAATAAAGACTCTTGAATAACTTTAAAGACTTGCTTGAACTTGCTCTTAAACCTTGCTTGACTTGACTCTAACTTCCCTTAACTTTGATCCTAACTCGCCTTGAATTGGATTATGGATTCAAGACATATAATCGCATGTTTATAGGTGAGTTCGGGATGTTTAGAAACACTTTGGGGTGTTGGAAACAACTAGGGAACATAGGTATAACACCTAGGAACATACATGAGAAAGCATGGAAGAATGGGGGAAACTTGGTGTCCTTGGCGCTCTGCAAGGCGCGGAGCGCCAGCCCTCGAAAGTCAGAGGTCGCCTGCTGGCGCTCTGAGAGGCGCGGCGCCCTAAGGGCTGGGCTTCAAAGCCCCTCTTGGGGCGCGATGACAGGCGCGACGCGCCAGTCCCCTTGCCCAGAAACTCGACTTTTCTCCCTCTTTTCTTCAACTCTAAACCATCCTTACTTCAAAGGATCTAACCCCAAACACTAAGGATCATCCTATCCCTCAACATACCATGGATTACAACTCAAAACACAACCCAATCATGTCTTACAACCAACAACAACTTCAACAACACAACTAACAACATCAACAACAATTAACAACTTCAACAACAATTCCAATCTTTCCTCAAATCATAAAATGAGCTTGGGGTGTGGGGGAAAGGATCAACCCACACAAAGAACTCACATACCTTGAAAGGGATCACCCCCGACGAAAATCCACGTTGATCTTTGACGGAAACTTGTTGATCTCCTCTTCTTCTTCTCCTTCTTCTCTTCTTCACTCTCAAGAACCCTAACCTTCTCTCTTTAAAATGGGACAAAATGATCCACAATAAGTCTAACACAACAATATAACCTCAAAAGAAATGGCTAGGGAAAAAGACCAAAGTGCCCTTATTTTCCCAGACAGATTTCCCTGCCAACTGCCCAACTTCTAAAAGGCATAACTCGCTCATACGGACTCGGAATCGAGAAAACTCGGTGGCGTTGGAAATATCATTCCACAAGATTCACAACCATAACTGGAACTACTCCTAAATCATCCTGAGCTGGAAGTTATGACTGATCAAAGTTGGCCAAAAACTCACTGATTTCCACACTTAGCCAAATTCCAAATTTTCAAACCCTTTCAAAAAATGAAAATTTTCAAATTCCAAGCCTCTTCTTAGCTATTTCAAATTGTCGGATGTTACAATTATTGTGAATGTATAACCATAAAATTTAATATACGGTTTGTGCATTAAGGCATACGTTATTTTTTCACAAAAGACATGACATCATTGTACAAAGATATGTTCTCCTATGGTGGATGCAGTGAGGTTTCTTTCAATATGGTAATAGATGAAATACTTGAATACGTGTAAGGAAATTGTTGTCATGTCTAGCTAGACACTAAAGGTTCTATGAAAATCTTTGAAGGATTCAAAAGGTTTTAAAGTGATTCCATTGAATAGTACCCCAATGATTGTGAAATCGTTTAACATAAAGAAAGATCAATTTCAAACTTATGAAAATGGTTTGCACATATTATGTATTAGTGTAATTGATGCACTTATTATCCTGCTATTATTATCCATGAGATAATATTTTTATTAATGTGCAAGCAAGAGATAATTCACTTGGAGATATTTGATTGGTATCAAATTGGTATAAATTTAGTATTTCTAACTAATGTTGTCAAGATTCTATTGGTTATATTAAATTCAAGGTATTACATGAAGTCCTTTCTTCAAACAATTTATTTGCATATGAGGGTATTACCATTTTATCAACTTTACAAGACATTCAATTATTGATATATATTCAAGTCTGACCAAGATAATAGCAATTTATAAAGCAAGTGGCTCAACATATAAGAGATGTGTATTTTTCTTTGAGGAGAAGATTTCAATATTATATGAAGACATTGTTGCTTGGGTAACTCAAATGAAAGAAGAATATATTGAAGGAAACAAATTGAGCTTATTTCGCCAAAGTTCTTTCCAAGCATGATCTTCAACAGAATATATACAAGATTGATATGTGTTATCTCCAAAATATTAAGTGATGTTTTCATTAGGGGGAGTAAATATACACTGCACTCTTTTTTTCTTGGCTTAGGTTTTGTCCCAATGGATTTTCCAAGCAAGGTTTTTAATGAGACAGTAACCAACGCGTATTACAAGATATATGTATTCTTTTTCCTTCACTGGAATTTTTTTAATATGATTTTAATGAGGCGTATCATCGGACATCCAAAGGGGAGTGTTGTAAATGTATTCATGTGGATGTCCATAACTTTAAGGTATAATTAAACCCTAATGTATAGTAATTATCACACCTCCATAACCTTTCCCCTTGATATTCCTACATAACTCACATGGTTAATGTCTCCATAACTTTCATGGTTAATGTTATGTTTATGACTAAACTTTTGTACGCCTCTATGTAATACTATAAATAGAGGCGTTAGAGTTCATATTGGATACACTTGAAAATTAGGAGAACACTTGAATAGTTGGAAGAATGAGAAAAGTTCTCATCTCTTGTCTCCATATTTCTATTACTCTCATCTTTTATATTTCTTGTCTTATTTTGCTTTAGTTTTACAACAGTTTAATCATTAATTAATTAATTAGTATATTATTTTATCAGTTCAAGTATATATGCTATTCAACTCTTCAGACCTAATAAGGTAGCAATTTAAGAATACCATATAAGAATATTATAATTATTGTATCTAGCATAGATTTCATGAATTTTTTCACTCTGATTATCGAATGTAATTAAAGATTTCAACATAAGTAATTTTTCATAAATTTTATCAGGAGCAATAAATATTTATATGTCAGACAATACTTAAAGTGGGAATATCCTGATTTAAAACATAATTTACGAAGAATCTCCTTTAAAAGATGAGTGATTCTTTACTATTTGATCTTTTTACAACTCAAATAGTGTTAATTTTGTCTTTCACAAGGCACCTTCAACACATAACAAGCAATCAAAAAATTTATCCCAAAAATTTAGAAGTGCATTTGACTCAATAGGTATGGCATTGGTCAACTCAATCATAAAAAAATATTTTTCTACTACACCAGTTAATGGAGGGGAATAAGGTGGAATAGTTTCATAATTATTCCCTTTGATCCTACGAGAGAATTAAACACATTAAACTCATATTCGTGGTCTCTATTCACTCCTGATTCTTTTTAATTTTTTACCAAATAAATTTCGACCTCATGGAGATAAATTTTAAAATATTCAAATACATCACTTTTATTTTTCATCAAGTATACATATTTCTACTTGGTAAAATTACTAATAGAAGTGATAAAGTATCTATTTTTTCCACGAGTTAAAATTACTCTAAGTTCACAAATATCATTTTGAACCAACTCTAATCAATCACTTTTTTATTCAAGGTGAAAATGTGGCCTTTAAGTGATTTTGGGTTTACTACAAGCCTTAGACTTTTTAAAATTATTTTTAATCATTGGTATTAGCTCTAAAAACAAATTCATGATTATATCATACTGATCAATTAAAATGACACAAACGAGCATGCTAAAAATTAACAGAAGAAAACATATAAACATAATATTTCCACAACCTATAGTTTAGTTAATTAATTTAATTGTTCACCTTAGTGTGAAATGGGCTATCCAACATATTCCAACAAAGCAGTTAAAGCAGTAAGTAAAGAACATATTGTGTTTACATGAAAACACTTGAATCACTAAAGGTATAAAAACCACGACATATACATCTACAGAATTTACTCCCAACTTCACTAAACTACATTAAACCTTTCAAGAAAAGATAATAAACTTATGTGACCTAAAGAATTACAAACTCTAATACCTAACAACACACAAACCTCTCAACATATGTGTTCTCATGTCTTTAAGCTACCCAACTTGAATACTATAATCCTAACTCAGTTTATAATACACTAAATCTAAGATTACATCAACCTTTCAACTCAATGAAAAACTCCTAATACAAGAATGTTAAAACACTCAGCCTAACTCTATAATATGACATGTTTTTCAATGTGTTTCTTCAATATTCAAGCAGCACGGCAAAATCAATTTGTCAATGGTCTTTTCGCTCTGTGAGTATGTACCTTACTTTGAATGGCTTATCTTCTATTTAAACACAACTCTTTAATTAGAGAGTTGTTAATTCACTTCAGACTGCACATCAACTCAACTCTCTTTATTAGTGTTGTACTTCAAGTGAGACTCTTACTTAAGTCAAACTCCTTGCTTCTTTGGTGTTATAGTCGAACTCCAACACTTCAATCCAGCTCGTATTGTTTCCGTTGAGTTCGTCATAATTAACCATTATCCATTCTTGATACTTGCATACTTATCTTTATTTATTTTATGGTCTTGTTCCAGATTAGGTTGCTTGAGACAATATACATGTGGACCAGCTTGACTTACATATTTCATGTCACTCTGTCAATCATCAAAACTTCATAGAACCCAACAAAATAGAAGTAGAAACTTTATACATTTCAACATTCAACGTTCCATTACAAGCATATTCCTTTTCATGTCACTTATATGTACTCTATCAGGTGAACTAGGTCATCAGACATGAATGTGGACAGCCTATACAGATATGGGAGATTACAACAAAAAAGAAAACTAATAAAAAACAAAAATACAGGAGAAAAAAATGAAATAAAAAATAGATCAAATAAAAGAGCAAAGAAGGAAAGAAATAAATGAGTAAAGAAGAAAACAAATAAAAAGTAAAATTAAAGTCCAAATATGAGTCAAAGTTTCCTTACAGAATAAAACTCATTTTATGGAAGGAAATCAGAAATTTTCTTACACGTCATATTCAAAGTAAAAGCCTCGGTCCAAGATATAATAGGGCATGACAATATATATATATGGCATGAAGACCATTGAAAATCGCATCTATTGAATATTCACAAAATTCATTGTCTTGAGAGAATAGTCATTGGGACAAAACTTCAAGACATTGTCACAGCAACACTGGAACCTGGTACAAAAGTTGTGTTCTAGTTTGTCCTATTGAATATTGAAGCTTGAGTAGAAAAAGGCAAGAGTTATTAGTCTTTGTTGAGTTGTTCTAGGTTTATTATTGAGTTGTAATAATTCCTAGATTGAAGAGAGTAGTTATGTAGGTGAGGTTTGTAACAAGAAGCGAGTTTGACTTCTTGAAGAGTAGTTAGTGAAGTTTTCGTAACAAGAAGCGAGTATGACTTCTTGCAAAGTGAGTTTGTGAGAATTGTAACAAGAAGTGGGTTTGACTTCTTGAAGAGTAGTTAGTGACGTTTATAACAAGACCATGAAGATACTAGTCAAGTTAAGAATCAAAAATTGGGCTCAAGAATAATCGACAGGATTAGGAAAAAGAAACAAGAAGAGATCAATTGATTCTTTCAAATAGGAGAATGACTACATAGGAAGATGGTCTGGTTGTGAGAATGCAACAATGGCTATGGAAAACACATCAATAGATGACTCCATGGACAATAAATCCCAAAACTAGTCAGTACTGGCAATGAAATATTAAATGATGAAGACACTCTTGCACTTGTTGCAATCTCTGATTCTGATAATGAAGAAGGAGAGACAGAAACCAACAAGAATACATTGACAGTGATGACAAGTTTTGATGAAGATGAAGATGAAGAGGAGGAAAAGCAACTAGAGGTGTATTTTCTTGAAATTAAGTCTAAACTAATAATTATTCCAAGAAAAAACTACAATCCTTGTCTTTAGTGTACTATTTAGTGATAAATGCACTCATATCATAGGGTAAGAATAAAATAAATATAATAGTACATTACATAACTAATCATCATATAATTTATTTTTCCCAATGAGCCTGATTATAGGATCTCCAGTTTCTAGATTGGATTTCCTCATATATATGACTCAAAAACTTTTTGAGCCTTAATACCATCCACCTTGATATACTTAATACTTTAGACCCTTTATCTTGTCAAGAATTGGTTAGTTCATCTGCAAGATTATCATAAGCTACTTCTTTGCTTCTTAAATCACTTGAGAGAATCATAACAGGTAAATCTCAATATATGTACATGTTCATGAAGAAAAGTTATAAAATTCATAGTTAATTTCTTTAACATGTGATACATTCACTATATTACTTCAAAGATATGAATAGTTAATGAATTTATATGTTCTCTTACTTATTGTTTGTCTACTATAGATGGAAGACAATAGAGTGAGATTGTACTCATTTTGTTCCTATATGTGATGTTGCAGTTATTTCGATTATTGTCTCTAACTAACTAGAGAAGAGATTTCCCATTCTGTTGTTGCCTATGTAACTAACTAGAGAAGGGATTTCATCTCCTTGAGTTAAGCTATGTATAGTTGTGCCTCTAGATGTTTCAGCCTTTTACTCATTTTTCAGCCAACTAGGTTAACTATTGAACTTATATCAATCACTATTACATTATTATGCAGATTGATGCATGCCTAAACTTACTAATTAAATAGTTTTTTTTTTTAACTGTTTTCTTTGTCTTTTTCTTTTCGAGGAATATATACAAACACGATATGTTCTTCATATTTTTAGGTCTTGCAACATACTCCTCATCATCATGGATACAAAAAGTACATATTTCACTAAATGGACATCTGTATGTATGTTGTCAAATTTATTGTTAATATTTTATTTTTTTGGCTTGAATGTGTGTTTCCATACTACAATTGCTGATATTATTCCCTTCAAACTATGTGTAAACAAGAAAAAATAGATACAAAAGTTGTAACGGTTCAAAATTGTATCAAATTATAATTTATAGACTTAATCACATTATGGACTATTTAGGGGTTGTTTGGTAGGTGGATAGAATTATGCAGGTATTAGTAATGTGGATATTAGTCATGCGTGTATTAATAATGTGAGTATTAGCCATGTGGATACTAGTTGATAGGGATGATGATGGGGCAAGGCGGATGTGGGGTGGGGCGGGTTTAAGGTTGTGCGGGGCGGGTTGAAGTGGATTTTTTCAAAACTAATGCGGGGCGGAGCGGGTTGCGGGTATATGTAATTTTATGTGGGTTTAAATATAATTTTAATTTTTTACATGTCGTAAAAGTGATAGAGCACTATTTCTTAAGATAATTTCTTTATAAATAATTGAATTTCTTACATGTTTTCCAATTGACCTCTAAAAAGATAAAATTTTAAGTCACTATCCTATTAAATTAATATAGCTTAATGAAAAAATGAATTTATTTTTATGAATTTTATTTTTAATATCAAACTTAACTAGAAAAAAAATATTAAAAAGAAAGTATGCGGGGTGGGTATGGTTGAAAATGAAAAAAAATGTTATGCGGAGCGGGACGGATTAAATAATTTGCGGATTAAGCTCAACCCACCCCGCATCACCCCATTGTCATCCCTATTAATTGAGTGACATTTTTAGAGAGAAACCCATATTAAGTGAGTGATTTTTGAGTTAAAACTCAAAGTTAAGTAACTTTTTGAGAAAAAAAGTTGACAACTAAGTGACTTTTGAATTAAAAATTAAGTAACTTTCTTAGAGAAGAATTCATAGTTGATTAACCATGTGACATATTATCTCCTCCTTTTTTATTCTTACAACAAAAAAAAAAGGTAAATATAAAATGATTGGTGTTTTTTTATAAAAGATAAATTTGTGGGTCAACTTTAAATATGAAAATAATAATAATAATAATACAAAATAGAGATTTAAAATGAGGTATTCATAATTTTAAAAAGATTTAACTGTTTTGGAATTGTGTGGGAGTAGTAAAACCGTATTTTGCGCATCGGTGGTTGTAAACTTGTAAGGAACAAACAAGAATATAATTGTTGTGAAAGTGAAGAAGAATGGTTTCTAATGGAGGCGGTAATTCAGGTAGCAAGATCAGATGGGGGGAGCTAGAGGAAGATGACGCTGAGGACCTCGATTTCCTTCTTCCACCAAAACAGGTAATTGGACCTGATGAACATGGAATTAAAAAAATCATAGAGTACAAATTCAATGACGATGGAAATAAGGTTAAGATCACTACAACCACCCGCGTTCGAAAGCTTGCCAACGCTCGTCTCAGCAAACGGGCTATTGAACGTAGGACTTGGCCTAAATTCGGTGACGCTGTTCATGAGGATGTTGGAAGTAGACTCACCATGGTTTCTACTGAAGAGATCTTGCTTGAAAGACCAAGAGCCCCAGGTCACATTTCGCATTACATTTACATATATATGTGCAATTGTGGATATTTTGGTTTGGTATCCAAGATGTAAAATAAGTAATGTTATTGCATAAACCAAATGTTTTTTCTTTGCTAGCTTGTTAGAGTTTATGTATGCATACAATTGATTTCTCGGATGATCGAGTTATCATCTCATAAACATTATCTTTCTTTTAAATTCCAATTCTTTTCAATAAATAAAGTGACTTAATTGTGAGATAATGATTATTAGTTGAGTCATGACCATCCAGAAATCGAATTATGAATACAGTAGATGAAGCTAATAGTATTCATGAGTTAAACGTCACAACTTAATATAAATGTGAAGTGTGAATTTGTTGTTATCAATCTGTGTTTTAAAAAAAACCAGAATTACTGATTTCAATAAACTTTGCGGAAACACAAAGTAACCAAAGTTTAATAAATCAGTAAGAATAGATGAACATAAATTAATTGACAAAACTAAAATCTGTAAAAACGAACCACAATCTGGAAAAAAACAGAATCAGAAAAGATCAAGCCCACTGAATGCACAGTGTCCCCTTAAGGAAATTATTCCCCTCTAGTATCCGAGATTTGATTTGGAATATGTCCTCCCAGGATAGAATGATCTCAATCACCAGTGTATTGATACCTAAACTCTGGTGTCAGCGAACCACTCAACAACAGTAAAGTACACAAAGAAATTTTGTGCAGAAGAAGAATAAGAAATCAGAAAATTCGTAAGGAATAAATCTGAAGAATCAATGTATTTATAAGCAAGAGGAACTGGTTCTGAAAGGTTGCAATCCTTTCAGAATCCACACGACCATTCATGAAAGTTTGCAACCTTTCAAACGGTCATGGTTGTTTCTGAAAGTTGCAACCTTTCAGAACAGTCACTTCCAACGGCGGGAAATTCAAATAAAATGGGAAAGATTTAAATAAAACGGGTCGCGCTTGGATCCGAGTCGGGTCGGGTTAATTAACTAATTAATTGAAACGCTTCGATTAATTAACTAATTAAAACGTTGGCAATTTAATTTAATTTAATTAATTAAATAAATAAATAAATAAAATAATTAAAACAAACTTTGTCCAAAAAAATAATCTCTCGATCATTTTTCAAAGCCAAAGCCGAAGCCGAGCCGAGCGAGCGACGATGACGACAATGCGAGGGGGGTCCCTCTTTCCAACCCTTTTAACAATTAATAGGAGTGTTTCTATATTTAAACTCTCCTAATTTTCTTTCCACCACCGATGAGGGACAAATGCCTTTTCAATAAAGCATAAGAGGACTTTTCAAGTTCTTAACTTTTCAAGTTCCTCTCTTTTCATCTTCCTTCCATTTCCCATTACTCTCGCTACATACCCAACAATCCCCCACATTAATGGGGAATGGTTATAACATAAGGAATGCACGGACGAGTGTGTATTTTACAAGCAAGAATCAATTGCATCTGGATAAGTAGGTTTCCCCTTGGAGTTTCCGTAGTGAACATATGTCGGATATACTCGGTCAATCGATAGATGCGATATCTTTGAACCGTCGAGTTTTGGTGTATACCTAGACAACCATATATCACACAATTAACCATTTACCGTTTATGGTGCTTACGGTTGTGTTCGTTTCAGCCATGAACACCTCCTGGTTTCATGAGTGTATAGAGAATAGGCTTTTGACATAAAATTCTCTTTGAAGTGGCTTACACTTCACACTCACATAGGTGATTTCTAACCGTGTCATCTCGTAGATACACTATTTGGTCAAATCTGCCAAACTTAGCAAATTATTAAAAACTTTAAGCTTTATTAACTCATTAACAAGCCTTAAAGTCTTAATCTTGTTCCTGAACATTGTCTTCATCATGAGAATGAATTGAGTTGATTGACAATGTCGAACTGTCAGTCACAACTTTGTTTTTCTCCTTGAATCTAGCTCTTGGGATCTCCAGTCTGCTAGATTGAGTTACTGCCATGCTGACTTGTCCTAAGCCGTAAACCCATTCCCTTAGATGATCTTTCAACTACCTCTCTCACTAGGCCTTTCGTTAGTAGATCTGACACATTATCGCTTGACTTCACATAGTCAATTGTGATAATTCCACTAGAGATGAGTTGTCTTACGGTACTATATCTCCGTCGTATATGACGAGACTTCCCGTTGTACATAATGCTCCCTGCCCTACCTATTGTTGCTTGACTATCACAATGTATGCAAATAGGTCCCACAGGTTTGGGCCAGAATGGAATATTCTCTAAGAATTTCCGGAACCATTCAGCTTCTTCACCGGCCTTATCTAAGGCAATGAATTCAGATTCCATTGTGGAGCGAGTGATACATGTCTGTTTGGATGATTTCCAAGAGACTGCTCTTCCACCAAGTGTAAACACATAACCACTTGTGGATTTTACTTCATTTGACCCGGTGATCCAATTTGCATCACTATATCCTTCAATCACGGCAAGATACTTATTATAATGCAAAGCATAGTGTTGTGTATGTTTCAAATAACCCAACACACGTTTCATTGCCATCCAGTGAATTTGATTCAGATTACTAGTGAACCGACTCAGTTTGCTAATAACACATGTTATATCTGGTCGCGTACAATTCATAATATACATCAAACTTCCCAACACTCTGGCATATTCCACTTGAGAGTCACTTTCACCTACATTATTTTGAAATGTAAAGCTTAAATCAATTGGAGTTTTGACAACATTGAAATTCAAGTACGTGAACTTATCCAATACTCTTTCAATATAATGAGATTGAGATAATGCTAGTCCCTGAGGAGTTTTGAGAATCCTGATCCCTAAGATCAAATCAGCAACTCCTAAGTCCTTCATATCGAACTTGCTGGACAGCATGCGCTTAGTAGCATTTATATTGTCAATATCTTTAATCATTATTAACATGTCATTAACATACAGACAAACAATGACCTTATGATTCAGAACGTTTTTAATGTAAACACACTTATCACATTCGTTAATTTTGAATCCATTTGCCAATATTGTTTGGTCAAATTTAGCATGCCATTGTTTGGGTGCTTGCTTGAGCCCATAAAACGACTTCACAAGTCTGCACACTTTCTCTTCTTTACCAGGAACCACAAACCCTTCAGGTTGTTCCATGTAAATTTCTTCCTCCAACTCTCCATTTAAGAAGGTTGTCCTTACATCCATTTGGTGGATTTTAAGATCATGCACTGCCGCTAGTGCTATTAACATCCTAATTTATGTAATCCTTGTTACTGGAGAATATGTATCAAAGTAGTCCAGACCTTTCTTTTGTCTTTATCCTTTGACTACAAGTCTTGCCTTATATTTGTCAATAGTCCCATCAGCTTTCATTTTCCTTTTACAGATCCACTTTGATCCTAAAGGTTTGTTTCCTGGATGAAGATCAGCCAATTCCCAAATATGATTACTTAAAATTGATTCGATCTCACTATTGACAGTTTATTTCCAATAGATTGACTCAGATGACGATATAGCTGCTTTAAATGTTGGAGGCTCATTTTCAAGCAAGAATTACACAAAATCTGGTCCGAAAGAAGTGGATTTACGTTGGCGAGTACTACGCCTAGGATCCTCATTAGGTTGTGCATTTTCCTTCGATTCTTCCTGTGGTCTTTTAGATCTTTCATTTGTCGACTCACATTCAGTTTTATACGGATAAATGTGTTCAAAGAACTCAGCGTTATCTGATTCAATTACCGTATTCACATGAATTTCAGGATTATCATATTTGTGAACCAAAAATCGGCAAGCCTTACTGTTCACAGCATATCCAATAAATACACAATCTACTGTTTGGGTCCAATTTTCACCCTCTTGGGTAAAGGAACTTCTACATTGGCAAGACACCCCCACACTTTGAAATATTTCAAGTTAGGTTTCCTTTCTTTCCATAACTCATATGGAATCGATTGTGTTTTGCTACGAGGTACCCTATTGAGTATCTTGTTAGCCGTAAGGATGGCTTCTCCCCATAGATTTCTTGGTGAACCAGAACTGATTATCAAGACATTCATCATTTCCTTTAATGTTCTGTTCTTCCGTTCAGCCAAATCATTTGATTGCGGTGTATAGGGTGCAGTAGTTTGATGGATAATACCATATTCCAAACATATCTCAGCAAAAGGAGATTCGTATTCTCCACCCCTATCACTTCGAATCATTTTTATCTTTAGATTCAATTGAATTTCCACTTCATTTTTGTATTTCTTAAATGCATCAATTGCTTCATCCTTACTATTAAGAAAATATACATAACAAAATCGAGTGCAATCGTCAATAAAAGTTATAAAATACTTTTTCCCACCACGAGATGGTGTCGACTTTATATCGCATATATCTGCGTGAATTAAGTCTAAAAGTTTTGAATTTCTTTCAACAGACATATAAGGATGTTTAACAAACTTACTTTCCACACAAATTTCGCATTTTGATTTATCGCATTTAAAATCAGGCAATACTTCTAAAGTAATCAATTTTCGCAAGGCTTTGTAATTTACATGTCCCAAACGGGCATGCCATAAATCATTTGACTCCAATAAGTAAACAGAAGCAGAATTCTTATTAATACTGTCAACTACCATTACATTTAGTTTGAAGAGGCCCTCAGTGAGGTAGCCTTTTTCCTAAGAACATCTCATTCTTACTTATTACAGCTTTGTCACTAACTAGGACACACTTAAACCCGTTTTTAACGAGCATTGCAGCAGAAACTAAATTCTTCCTAATAGTAGGAATGTGCAGAACGTTGTTCAGAGTCAACACCTTGCCGGATGTCATCTTCAACATTATTTTCCCAGTTCCTGCAATCCTTGTTGTTGTTGTTGTGTTTCCCATGAACAAATCTTCATCAACCTCAGCAGGAGTGTATGTTGCAAAGGCTTCTTTCGCAGAGCAAATATGTCGAGTGGCACCTAAGTCGAGAAACCACTCCTTGGGATTTCCAACTAAGTTGCAATCCGAGATCATTGCACAAAGGTCATCTGCATCTTCCATCTTTTCCACGATGTTTGCTTGGCTTTTGCCTTTGTCTTTGTCTTTGTCCTTTCTTGGAGCACGACAGTCAGAAGACTTATGACCAGTCTTACTACAATTGTAAGAGTTGCCTTTGAACTTTTTCTTAGCCTGTTCTGACTTCTGTCCGTTGGACTTCTTTCTCTTCTTGTCTTTGGTAGGAGCTTCTTCAACAATATTAACTCCAATTACTGTTGAACTCTTACGAGACTTCTTTTCGACGATTTTGTTATCTTCCTCAATCTTGAGCCGAATCACAAGATCTTCAAGCTTCATTTCCTTACGTTTGTGCTTTAAATAATTCTTGAAATCGTTCCACGAAGGAGGTAACTTCTCGATCATTGCAGCCACTTGAAACGCTTCATTTACTACCATATCTTCAGCAATCAGATCATGGAAAATAAGTTGAAGTTCATGCACTTGTGATCCTACAGTTTTACTATCTGACATTTTATAGTCTAAAAACTTTGCGACCATAAACTTTTTCAAGCATGCATCTTCTGTCTTATATTTCTTCTCAAGTGCATCCCACAATTCGTTCGAAGTTGTCATTGCACTATAGACATTATATAAGTCATTCTCTAAAGCACTCAAAATGTAGCCCTTACATAGGAAGTCTGCCTGTTTCCATGCTTCAATAATCATGAATTTTTCTCTGTCTGGCATTTCAGCAGCAGGCACTGGAGTTACTTCATTGGTAAATTTCTGCAGACCAAGAGTGGTAAGCCAGAAAAATATCCGTTGCTGCCATCCTTTGAAATTCACACCAGAGAATTTTCCCGATTTCTCTGCTGGTGGTACAGCAGTTCGAGTTGGTGCAACAACAGCCACCGTAATATTGTCATTAGCCATTTCAGAATTTGTAACAAACAGAAATTGATACAAATGACCAGTAAGCAATAACTTAACTTGCAAACTTAACAGGAGTATAAAACCACGAAGGTTTTTCTCTCCACCAGAAACACAGATTAAAAAGTATAAAAATAATTTCCTTAAGATTGTTATCAATCTGTGTTTTAAAAAAAACCAGATTTACTGATTTCAATAAACTTTGCAGAAATACAAAGTAACCAAAGTTTAATAAACCAGTAAGAATAGATGAACAGAAATTAATTGACAAAACTAAAATCTGTAAAAATGTACCACAATCTGGAAAAAAACACAGAATCAGAAGAGATCAGGCCCACTGAATGCACAGTGTCCCCTTAAGGAAATTACTCCCCTCTAGTATCCGAAGTTTGATTTGGATTATGTACTCTCATGATAGAATGATCTCAATCACCAATGTATTGATACCCAAACTCTGGTGTCAACGAACCACTCAACAGCAGTAAAGTACACAAAGAAATTTTGTGCAGAAGAAGAAGAAGAAATCAAAAAATTCGTAAGGAATAAGTTTGAAGAATCAATGTATTTATAAGCAAGAGGAACTGGTTCCGAAAGGTTGCAATCCTTTCAGAATCCACACGACCATTCATGAAAGTTTGCAACCTTTCAAACGGTCATGGCTGTTTCTGAAAGTTGCAACATTTCAGAACAGTCACTTCCAACGGCGGGAAATTCAAATAAAACGGGAAAGATTTAAATAAAACGGGTCGCGCTTGGATCCGAATCGGGTCGAGTTAATTAACTAATTAATTGAAACGCTTCGGTTAATTAACCAATTTAAACGTTGGCCATTTAATTTAATTTAATTAAATAAATACTCCCTCTGTCCCAATTTATGTGACTTACTTTTCTTTTTAGTCAATCCCAAAAAGAATGACACATTTCTATATTAAGTAACAATTTGACTATAAAATGTCTATTTTACCCTTAATGAAATGATTTACAGTCACACAAATTTCTATCATTCAGTTTGGACCACAAGTTTTAAAAGTCTTCCTTTCTTTCTTAAATTTCGTGCCGAGTCAAAGTACCTCACATAAAATGGGACGGAGGGAGTAATTAACTAAAATAATTAAAACAAACTTTAATTAACTAATTAAAATGTTGGCCATTTAATTTAATAAATAAATAATTAAAACAAACTTTGTCCAAAAAAATAATCTCTCAATCATTTGTCAAAGCCAAAGCCAAGCGAGCGACGACGACGGTGCGAGGGGGGTCCCTCATTCCAACCCTTTTAACAATTAATAGGAGTGTTTCTATATTTAAACTCTCCTAATTTTTTTCCACTACCGATGAGGGACAAATGCCTTTTCAATAAAGCATAAGAGGACTTTTCAAGTTCCTCTCTTTTCATCTTCCCTCCATTTCCCATTACTCTTGCTACATACCCAACATTTGTTAGTTCTCACATTTAAGGTTTCAAGTTGCACTTCTATCATACAATCTTTTATGTGCATTACATAGCCATTAAGCACATCACTTATTTTCTAAACGTTGAAGCACATGCTGCACCATTGGTAATTCTCCTAGTTTATCCAGTTAAGTTTTTGTACCTGTAGTAACTTGAAACTTTTGCTGTACTGCGTGGAGCTCATGTCAACCACTTTCTCAAATGAAATATTCTTAGTTTTATAGTCTTCTGTGACATGACAATCTGTTTTTTGGTAACTAATTAAATTGATTTCATTACCAAAGTATATAAATGTGTGTATCAGTACAAATAGGAGCATTGTTGGACATCATGCCCCAACAACCTTCTAGTAACGAGACATTAAAGTATAAACTAAACCAATTTAACGGCTATCAGTAGTAGGAAGATTTCAAACTGGATAGAACTTGTGGCTTTCCAACCAACTAGTGAGTTTGGCGACTTTCCTTGCAATAATGTGTACTTCTTGAATTACTTGCATGATCAGCCAGGTTCTGGCTTTTGAAAAATTCTAAGATTCCTTTCTCTCCACAAGAAGTAGACTGTTGCTGTTATAATCATTTTATAAATCACTTCATTTGAGCCTCTACCTTTAGCATGTTGAACAGCACAACCCTTTCTCTCCACAAGAAGAAGAGTGTTGCTGCTATCACCATTCTATAAATCACTTCATTTGAACCTCTACCTTTAGCATGTTGAACAGCACAGACTGCTGTTCTGTCAAATGTTGATCTTGTGTTAGGTAATTTTCACAATATAAATTGGTTGTTTTGCTCTTCTTTTTAGAAGACAATTTGCTCGATATATATGTATATGATAACCGATAAATCTTCAAGAGCGAACAACACATGTCTTGAAACTCGATGAATGGTGAGCCTGCCTCTCTACTCTTATCCACTTTAATACCATACTTTATTTTGTAGCTGGATTGAACCTGTGACCTGCACCTAATCACATAGCACAGCTGCACTCTCACCAATAGACCAAAGCTCTAGGGACTACTCACTTGCCATCAAATGGAATAAGAACTAATTGTCTCATGGTAGTCTGTTTAGTGGGGGGTTACAACATGAAGAGCAAGAGAGTTCTATGGACTTAAAGCTCCATCCTCCAAAATAAACAGGTCATCCTGAGACAATGAGACAGGAATGAATTTAGACTTGCACAAAAAACTTTTTGAAGTGGTTAAAATCTTTCAACAGTACTGACTTTCAATATGTTGACAGGCCTTCATTTCTCCTAACGGAGAAAATGTGGATAGCACTGTTCTTGTTAGTTTTACGTACAAGCTAAATCAGCTGAACCAAACCAATTGTTGGTTTCTCTGCCTAAACAAGGTTCACTTTGTGTTTCCCTTCTATTATGGAACGGACAAAATAAAGAAGATAAATGACTGAATTATTACAGTTAGTTTAGGTACATATGTGTTGCATGCGTAAGAATGTTTTTGTGTTGTCTTGCAAATATAGTGTTGCTCTTCAACGAATCAAAGATTGTGCTAAACTACTATAAATTGCTGTGCTGCCTACAGGTTCTAAAGCTGAAGACTCCAAAGCAGTAGGAGACTCAATGGCTCAGCTTGTTAAAGGAGGTGCTGTTCTAATGGTGTGCAGAACTTGTGGCAAGAAGGGTGATCACTGGACATCTAAGTGCCCTTTCAAGGATCTTGCTCAACCAGCTGAAGGTTTTGTTGACAAACCCCCAGTGGCAGAAGCAAATATGCCTGGTGGGGCTGTGAAGGGAGCTTATGTTCCACCAAGCTTGCGAGCAGGTGCTGAGAGACCTGCTGGAACAGAAATGAGACGTAGAAATGAAGAGAACTCGGTTCGTGTCACTAATCTCTCAGAAGACACTAGAGAACCTGACTTGCTTGAGCTTTTCAGGCCTTTTGGTCCAGTAAGTCGGGTCTATGTAGCTATAGACCAGAAGACCGGTGACAGCAGAGGTTTTGGATTTATTAATTTTGTAAACAAGGAGGATGCTCAGAGGGCCATCGACAAGCTTAATGGGTATGGATATGACAATCTAATTCTTCGCGTGGAGTGGGCTGCTCCCAGAACAAACTAGAACATATTTTCTTAAGAAAACTCTGATGTTTTAAGATTTTGATCAACACTTGCTTTATTAGTGTCATGTAGTTGTTTCTTTTCTATCCTAATGAACTTGAGATAATACATTCTTTCGCCTTTGAAATTTTGGTTGCGTAATGTTCTTACTATTGTTCACAAGACAATAAAATGGACTTAGTTAGAATCAGTTATTCTTACTGCCAATAATTTGCTGCTGTGTTCAAACAAATTCATGTTGTTTATTGTGCTTTCAAGAGCTTTGAAGATTTACGGTAATAGTTTAAAGAGTATCTGGAATCATTTTCTTTGGTAATCCAGTGCTTGTTTATGTGTTAATACCAAGAGCCACTGCGTCTAATGTTGCAAAATCACAAACCTTGGAATGTTCATTACTGCTTTTCAGAATGTATGAGCGTTGGTTTAATTTTTCTCATTTTATTCTTTACTTAAGAAAGACTTTCACAAATGTTGGAATGGTCTATTTTTGGCCTTCTCTCGACAATCCTCTCTCTCTTATTTGTGTGCCCATTCTTATTAGACTTCTTATGCATAAATTTTTGTAAATCATAATAAAAACAACTACTCCAATAATTTCAGAATGGAAAACTCTGGGTAAGATCAAGTAAGACTAAGAACTATGTATTTGGTGGTTTCATGTTGCTACTGCAACTACCTGACTCTGTCTATTTATATGATGCATTAGTAATAATAGTGTTTGTTCGGGAAAGTTTCAGTGTTGGTTTAAATTAAAAATTAATCATGAGATGGTTATGCATTTTTTCCTTTTTTCAGGTTAGTTCATATAAATGAAAGAACTGTAATTGAATGCAACTTTCGTTCCCCTCCTCCGATACTAAACATATATCCATATATTATGCTACTTAAATCAAAGAGGATACCACATTTTTACTTACCAAGTATTCAAAGAATAGATCAGAACTATTTAAACAAATGCACTTATAATTAATTCGTAGAAGTAGGGTTGTACATGATCGGGTTGGTTCGGATTTTTCAAATATCAAATCAAATCATTTGTGTCGATTTTTAAATCTATAAATCAAACCAAACCAATAAAACTCAAATTTTTCAACCTCGGGTTTTTTCAGATTTTTTCGGGTTTTTCAAATTTTCGGATTTGTTTGGATTTTTCGATAAAGTATTCATACAAACATATAATTTACTTGTACTTCAAATATTTCTTTAGTCCTACGAAAATACAACTATCTAAGGTGTTTCTTAAGAAAATAACACAAAATATGATATAAATAATGACACTAAAATATCCAACAAAAAATTAATAATAATGAAATCGCTTAAAACAAATATTGCAAATTAACAAAGTCATAATGAAAATAATCATAATTTAAAAGTACTAAATCATGTTATAATAAGTTTAATAAGTACTAGTTACATGACAAAATATTAAAGGAAATTAAAATTAGATTATGTATTTGAATTGGCTAAAATAATGTAAAACCAAAGAACAAATATTCAATATTATTGTCATTCTTAGTGTTGCATTAGTATTAATTTAATTTTGATTTAAGCTTTATTATAATTGTCAACATCCATAAACTATAATTATTATTGGACCATTCAAAATTCTAAGTTTCAAACTTAAAATAATATAGTAAAAGATAAAGACTACGAAAGAGTATAAGAAATATTTAAAAGTTATATCAAAGTAATATTTTTTATGTATAAAATAAAATTTTAAAATTATATATATAATGTCCGATTAATTTGATCTCGAGTTAATTTTTTTTAGTTAAAACTAAACTTACCCAAATATAGTAGAGTTTTTTTTTCAATACCAAACCAAATCAAACCAACCACTAATCAAATTTTTTTCTCGATTGAACTTGATTTGCGAATTTGATTTTCGATTAGATTTTGTACCCTACGTTTAGAAGTTTCTTCTCCAATAAATATGCAAAAACTTTTAACACAGTAAAAACAATCCAATTGAGCAGAAAACAAAGCCTGCAAAAATCAAAGTAGGGCGATCTGTTTCCGATGTCCAGAACACCTACTTATTAGTAATATACAAAACAGACTCTCTCCAGCTCAAGCAGTTTCCCTCCCTTCGGAGAGTTGCATCCCAGGAACCAACCGTGGAAAATCTTGCCTATAATGAAAAACACAAGTACATGTACATGCAAAACTTATAATTAAATCAATCCCTTATAGACCCCTTTTCAAATCAACGACGACAACGCTAACATTATCCGAACTGTGCCGAGCCAAAGCCAGCCTAGTCAAGAGGATTGACGCATCAGTGCAAGCCTGGTCGGAGCTCTGCCCAGATCGCAAGCACATGCGAGCTACACCACATGCTGTCTCGTTTGAGACAACATCCCATAGCCCGTCGCTCGCTAATATCAAACACTCATCTTCTACTGTTCTCTCCGTTATGGTCACCTCCGGTTCAGATGTAACATATGGTTTTAAGTAACTGTCACCTGAAAAATATTCCAAACATAATATAAGTTTTAAGGCAAATCAGGTATCAATTGAACTAGTTAAATTATCCTCATTGACCATTTAACTACTAATATGCTTACCGATTGCTCGAGACATAGCCAAAACTCCAAGAACTCTTGCACCATCCCAATAGATTACACGACCGCCAGCTTCTTCAATCCGATTGAGTTCATCGGGTCGATCAGGCTACAAACAGGAACAAAACACTAATTTAGAAATACTGTTTTTACCACTCTCCAGCAACAGAAACAGAATGTTAGGAATTAATTTGGCACACACCTTGTGGTCAGTGGACAGAGGAATTGGGACACCGTTTCTGCAGAGCACAGCGCGAGAATCACCGCAGTTGGACACGACGATTTTGTTTGGAGTTAGGACGGCCACAACAGCAGTGGATCCAACAGCATCGCACTGCGGCGTCTGAAGTTCGCATCTACAATCCACAGTCTGTGTGCCTCCAGCTCCTTTCGAATATTCAACGACTTCTTTGTCCATTTTTGAGAAGCTCTGACTCATCATCTCTTTCCATGTAGCTTCCCCTGCGCTCTCAACCTCGTTCTTCACTATGTCATGCATTCTATCTTTACATTTCATCGCCGCCTACAGAAATAATCATTCAACAAAATTTTAGCAAAAAGGGGAAAATTGCATTAATAAAAGAGACACGTAGCAGGTTGATGTTAAAGATTAATTACTTACATGAGAGCAACCGTGGCCGTCGTAGAGACCGAAGAAATGTAAGTTGCTGGACTTTTCATGTTTATCCTGAAGAAACGACGGGTAGATCGACACCGTATCTTCCATATCTCTTCTCCTTCCACATACAGATGTCATCCCGAATTTTGGACAGTCGGATACTCCCTGGCGTTCAATATTCAACGATATAGACGCAGATTCCGTCAAATCCAAAGCGTTCGTTTCGGTTTCTTTATTCTCTGCTACCTTCTTTTCACCCATCTCAATTTCACTTGTGCACGGCAGCGATAGTGGCAGGGAAACAATTCTTTCCAACTTGAATCGCTTCTTCTCTTTACTATCATAGCTTTTTACCGACACAGTTTTCTCCAATTTCTGTCTCTTCCTTCCTCCATTCTCCATACTAGTCGGTGGAGCCACCGCCATATCGCTGGCAACAAATCGAAACTGATGAATTTCCATGCGTCTCCTTCTTGCAGCTTCCGTACTCGGTTCAGTTGGAGTTACAGTTTTAGTCTCACCAAAAGACATTCCGCAATTAAAAAAGAAAATCGTATAACACTCACTCTTCTTCTTGTGTGTTTGATCAGCCAATCGCTAAAACTTTACCGAATTCATCAACAACTGATTAATTCAAGGAAACAATAAGACGAAACAAGTAGTATAAGAAATGTAAGGAGTAAGATGCAGAGAAGAAACCATATAAATAAATAAATATAAGAAGAGGGGAGAGGCGGCCTACTTGCGGGCAACTGCCCGTCATTGACCCGGGCAGACATTTAAAAAAAAGTATAGTTGGTGTCATACTGAACGATGAACTGAAATGTGGAGAAATCTTGACCGTTGATGATATTCATAAAAGCTTTTTTTGGACCACGTGTAAAGAAATATTTAGGTGGACAAAGTAGATCAATAAGCTTACAACACGAATTGTGTGTAACGGATCTTCTTTCTTTGACACGAGTCTTGCTGAACTGTTTCCATTTATATATATTTATAATAGTGATAGTTTGAATGAGGACGTTGGATAAAAATCGATTTAAGTTAGAAAAATTGAACCAAATTGACTGAATAAATTAATTTTATTTGAATTTGAATTTAGTTTGATTTTAGATTTTTAAAAATTGATAATATTTAATTTGGTTTGATTTTGATTAACTGAAGAAATAATTGAATCAAATCAATAAATTACATACATATATTTTATTATTATACATGCATAACATATTATTTTATAGATAATTTTAAATATCGTATACTATGTTTATTAAAACTTATTTATAATTTGTTTATGAAAGTAAAAATGTCCAAGACGAGATCACTTTCTTATTTGTTTTCATGTATATGTTTGTCTATGAAAAGTTTTTGAAAAACTAAGAATGTTACTACGATCTCTTCCTTTTAGGTCAAAATGGTAAAAAAAAAAAAAAATTGTATTCTTAGTTAATTCAGTGATCAAAAGTTCTGTAATGTTAGTCTGTCTAACTATTGTTCGTTTTAAATGAATTATTGTATTTTCTCCTCTTTTGAACAAATATTTTTTTCAATTTATGGTTAATAACTAAATAACCAAACCAAATCGAACTGAAATCGATAATAACCAAACAGATAAATATATATTATATTTGGTTTGATTTGATTATGATAATTTAAAAACCGTTTAAGTTGGTTTGATTTTACTTTTGACCAATAACCGATCCAAACCTAGTATACGTGCCTGCGCGGATAATTTAAAATGTAATAGTTTTATAATTAAAAATAACTAATAAAATGTATTATGAACTTAATAATATAATTTAATTTATAATAATATAATAATACAAATCATTAACTTATTTATTTGAGCATATTAAATTAATATTATTAGTACACAATTTATTTTTTTGTATTAAAATATTATATCTATAGTTGTATCAGCTACGCTTTTAGTTTTATAATTTATTATGGTGAAACTTTTCTAAGGATACTATTAATTTTATGATTATTCTATCTTGATCAAATATGAAATATTTCAAATATTTTTACGTGTTTGTACTTTATTCTTTTTATTTCGTTTGAATAAAAAAATTATGTTCATAATTTATGAGTTCTAACATTCCATATAAAATATTTTATATCATGAAATTAAATGGTATGTTAATACATTTTCTATATATGTTTTAGTTAAAATCAAAATATTTTCAAAACATTTTTTCCATATTAAATTTGTGTAAAAATATAATATAAAAGTGATTTAAAGGTAAAAGTAATCTTAATTAATACAACCGCTATATTAGATTTATTCAAAGTTTGTATTGGATATTTTAAAATTTAAATTTGAATTGTATCAGAAAACATATGGATATGAATGAGAGGTTGTTGATTTGAATTTATCCGCTTAAATATATTATGTGTGATAATAGTTTTCTTGTATTCAATTTTTTTTTAAAATTTGAAAATTAAAAATTGTACCATATGATTTAGAATTGCAATTTTCAACTTAATTTAATGTTATTATTATATAATATTGTGAATTCTTAAATTTGCTAAATAACTTATAATTGTTATATTGTTTAAGATAGAATTTAACGCTTGCGAGATAGACAAATATTATTTATCTTAATCCAAAAGTTTAAAGTTAATGAAATTTTAAAGTGACCAGTTATTTTTAATTAGGACTTATCCGTAACTTATTTATATAATTGGCTACTTAAAATTTAATATTCAAAATGAATATGGAAAAAAAGTTTTAAAACTCCCTATTTAATTGGATAAATATTTTTTTTTTCTAAATAAAGATTAATTCGGTTTTGAAATTGTAATTTTTGTAAGCGTAAGATTTTGCAATGTTTTTATAGTGTTTGCAATTTCTATTTTTAGTGTTTGCATTTTTACGCAACTTTTTTTTTTTTTGCAATTTTTAACTTTTTTATTTTATTTTTTGGCAATTTTAAAAGTTAACAATGAAATATAGATATATAGATATATAGATGTTTTTATTAGTTTTTCTAATAAAGTATTTTATATATAAATGAATTATTCTTCTTATCATGTTTAAAATATATTAAACATTTTATATATAAATGCAGCAATCTATTTATTTAAAATAATAGTGAATTCGTATGGTGGTTTTTAAAATATTAAATTTAGAAGTTGTGGAAAGATTTTTAAAATAATTTTTAAACGATTTAAAATCATTTTTAAAATAATTTTAATTATAAAAAAACAGTTTTTTTAGCATCATCTTTATATATTTATCTTGAAACTAAATTTTAAACCTTTTATTTATGAGTTGTCATTATTTGTGTAAGTTGATGACATATCTCTATTTTTATTTCAAATTTTAATTTATAATATTTATATTTAATTAGTTATATAATATTTAATTATATATTATTTAAAATTCTAAAAATTTGTGGCACTGACATGTGGCACTGACATGGGCATTTTTCTTCTCATATTATATATAGATAGAAGATATATAGATAGATTATTATTATTATTATCTGCATTTTTTGTTATAAATAAATATGTTGTATTTTTAATTTTAAACTAATAACTACCCACTAAAACCACTCCTTGAAATTCTTTTAATTAACATGATGCATGATTTATTTATTTTTTGAATTTTAAAACTAATAACTATCCTCACTTCACAACTAAAAATTTGAAATTAAAATTTTCATATTTAATATTTATTTTTAAATTTGAAATTATTATGGGGCACTAAAACCACTCCTTAAAATTCTCCGCTAACTAGTCCATGAGCATTTATCTTTATTAAATTATAAAATATTTTTAATTTACTATTACTCTCTTCTTTCATTTTGTGAATTTTTTTATTTGTTTAGTCTTTTTAAAAAAAAATAGGTATATATTTTATTCTTCAGCTATACGTATAACTTTACAAAAATTGATACTATTAAGATTTAATTTTAAAATGGTTAACTAATTTTATATAAATAATTAATATATTATTTTTACTATTAATAAATTAAACTTGAGAAGTTATAAGCACTACCAACATTATATTATGAGAGAAGCGTGAAAATATACATGTCAGTTCATTTCAAGTCAATTTTAATTTAAAATTTTAAAAGCAATAATGTCAATTATTATCTTAGATTTAAATATATGTCGAGAAAATTTTATGTGGTAGAATGAAAAAAATGATAAGAATAACATTGATAAAAATGAAAAGATGAAAATAGCACTTTGCAAGACATCATCCGTTTTATATTCTTATTACTAGTAAAAATGGTCTGTGTCAGGGCCCAGCATTATATTTATATACAAAATATTAGGATAAAATTATGCATAATTTATTTTTATAAATTCTATATACTATTGATATTCTAATCAATAAATCTCAATTATCTAAAATTATAATATAGTAGAAGAGGATGTTTTTCAATCACAATAAATTATTTCCAAAGCGTAAGGAGTCTATCGAATTTTTCATTTTATTTTATATGATATTTTTTTATTTTTTTAAAAATTTATTATTTATATTTAATCATAATGGATTTTAAAGATCATATTTATCAATTATGAATATCTTGGAAACAAAAAACCTATAAAACTATCTCCGATCCACCTTTATTTTACTCTATATTTCTCTATATTTGGAGAGTAAAATAAAGAATGCTTTCTTAATTAATTTTCTATTTATCATTTGTAGAGATGATTGAAGAATTACTATTGTACTCTCTATTTTACTTTTTGATATATTTTTTTTTTATCATACAATATTTGTAATTAACATATCATAAATCATATACAACAACAACAACATACCCAGTGAAATCCCACAAAGTGGGGTCTGGGGAGGGTAAAGTGTACGCAGACCTTACCACTACCTCGTGGAGGTAGAGAGGCTGTTTCCGGTGGACCCTCGGCTCAAGTACATCCAAACCAAGTAAGAGAAGAGGAAACATTATATAAAACATAACATCCAATAAGAAAAAAAGTGCATAATCAACAACGGAGACATATCATAAATCATATAAGACCATTTATTAAATTTTTAATATTCGTAACTTTTTAAATGTAATATAATACTTCAAAAAAATATTATTTAATATATGCATTTTCAATCTGAATTAATAATACTTCATTTTAATTTTTTTTAAATTTAGAACCAATTCCAAATTCATCAATGGACATTTCATAAATAAAATGGCTAAAGCGTTTTATTAGAAAAATAAATAAGGCAAAAGTTGAGGGAACACTGACTGACACAACTCCACAAGTGTAGGTCAATGGGTCCCAATCATATTTAAGATATTTGAGCGCATGGCATCCATTGTAATTTTACAGAAAATGATGGATCTTTTATGGACCTGTTGATGTGGTCTAAAGAATAAAGTAGAAAAGATAATTCCTTTAAAGCAAATTGATCTAGGAAAATACTATTATACCCTTACACTTTCATCTAATGTCACCAAGCTAGCAAATTGATCTAGGAAAATACTATTATACCCTAACACTTTCATCTAATGTCACCAAGCTGACATGATGAAACTGTCTCAAACTCTCTCTTCTAATATACGAGTGGTGGATTGGGGGGCTCCCCGGCCTGCGCAACAGATCCCTGCAATCAAGAAGCATGTTAGTGTAGGAAGGGTGATCATTATTTATGATGATTATGAGTTCCTTGCAATCTGTGTTGATCTCTAATGGCATTAGACCTCTGATTAATGCCAATTTGAGCCCCTGTATAAGTGTTGTTAATTATGCTCTAATGTTATTTGCCAGATGGAGATTTCCTACGAAGCCTACTATCCATTCTCCTTTGGTGTCTCTTATGACTCCACCTATTCCACTTTTGCCTGGGTTTCGTTTTGAGGATCCATCAGTATTCAACTTGTAGCCTTGTATAGGAGGAATCCATCTGATCAAAGTTTTGATCATTTTATCCTTTAGGCAAGTGTTTCCCGTGAAGGTGTAGAACTCGATGGCTTGGTTAAGAATTTCTTTTCATGCAAATGTCAGTTTTAGTGTTCTGGTGGTAATTTTCATTCCTCTTGAGCCATATGTTCCATAGGAAGAAGGGGGATCCCTCTTTCCAGCTAATGTATTTTGTGTTTAAAAGTACTTGGAGGTTTTTAATGATGTTTAGTCAATCACTCCCTTGGGTATTTCAAATCTGATTTATGGATTGTAGCACTTCGAGACTTTTCCACATTTTTCTTACGATATAGCATTCTACAAAAATATGTTCTATTGTCTCCATTTTGTTACATATGTGGCATAGTGGGTCAATCTTTATTCCTATAGAATGTAAGTACTTTTGAGTAGGTAATCTTTTATGTTGGCATAGCCAAATGAAGTATTTTATTTTGTTTGGGCAGTAAATGAGCCATATCCAACTGAAGCTATCAGAAGTAATGGTCTTATCTTGTTCTGCTAGCATTTTATATACGGAGGTCGTTGATAGTGTTCCTCGAGGGCTTGGCCTCCACATAGCCTAATCTTTTCTGTTATGGGATATGTATGTACAATTTATTTGTAGGAGGATATCTTTCGAGAGCTCAAAGGTTATTACGTTTAAGTTCAGAATGTTGTTCTTTAGGATTACTTCTCCCATTCTAATGTTATTTTCTTTTTTTCTAAGGGGGCCCTGTATTTGTTCCCTAATTGTTTTCCCATTTGGTAGCCAAACATCGTACCAGAAGGATGTCGACTTTCCATCTCCCAGAACCCATCCCATGCCTTTTGCATATATTCCAGCCTGTTAGCATATCTTTCCAGAGTTTGCTATGTGTACTGTTGGCTTTGGTATCCTTATCTAATTTCATATTGCTGGAATACTTCCTTAGTAAAACTGAGGCCCATGGCAAATTTGGTTGTTGAAAAGTTCTCCAAGCTAATTTGGATAGGAGGGCTAAATTTTTTGTTTCTGATCTTTGGACGCCCAATCCCCCTTCATTTGTTTTTTGGAGGTTACTACTTTCCATTTAACCATATGTAATTTCCTTTTCTTATTAGTGGATCCCCAGATGAAATTACGTTGTATTTGATCAATTTTTTTTGTGATAGTTCTTGGTAATTTTAACATTTGCATGATATGAGTGGAAATATTATTTAGACAGGCTTTCGCTAAGGTTGTGTGTCCTGCTAGATTAAGAAATTTTGTCTTCCATCCTTCTAGTTTCGATTGGAGGTTGTCAATAATGAATTGGAAGTCATTGTTTGAGCTTCTTTTGTGCATAATTGGGAAGCCTAAGTATTTTCCAAAATGATTGCCTTTTTTATGTTCAGCTTCTTGGATATCATGTTGCTTGTATTGTCAGGACAATTTTTGGAGAATATTAGTTTTGATTTGCTCGTGTTTACTACTTGTCCAGAGGATTCGCATAAGTCTTTCATTATTTTCAGAATACACTTACAGTTGGCTTTATAGCTCTACTCATCAGTACTAGGTCGTCTGCAAAAAATAAGTGTGATATCAAGGGCCCTTTGTGGGATATTTTTATTGGAGACCAGTTTTTCAGTTGGACCTCCTGATCTATTTTCCTAGATAGGATTTCCATACAGAGGATAAAGAGGTATGGCGATAGTGGATCCCCTTGTCTTATCCCCCTTTATGGTTCAAAGAATTCTATTTTATTTCTATTGACTAGGATCAATATTTTACTTGTCGTAACACATGACATGATAAGGTTTATAATGTTACGAGGGAAGTGAAAATAGATAAGAGTTTCTCTGATTAAGGACCATTCTATTTTGTCAAAAGCTTTCTCGAGGTCTATTTTTAGAATTAGGTTTCCCTTCTTCCCTTTCATTTTTTCGAAGTGGGAAATGATTTCTTGGATGATGATGGAATTATCCGAGGCTTGTTGATTTTTTAGGAAACTTGTCTGGCAGGCCCCAATTAGTTTATCCATAAAGGGCCTAAACGTTTGCTCTAAATAAAGAAGTTGATAGCCATTTGATGTGTTTTTCTGTATTTTTTCTTTTCTTTTTTCCTCCCAAGTAATTTAATACTTACTATAGTTTAACTATAGGGACCAGTGACGACTATTTAAGCACTAGATGGAGGAGGCCCGTGGCAAGCACGGGCCCAATAGTTAAATTAATATTGAAGCAGCTATGCAATTATTATGCTTGAGAAAATATTAATATTAATGAATCAAGGGTGACGGCTTCTGCAGAAGATGGCTAATATCATATACTATTAGAAATATTCAGAATATGTACAACAGACACTAGTATGGTGTCTACTTGAACGATCTGCAAATACTAACTAATGTTATACACCCAAAAAAAAAAATATAGTAGATGTTTCAATTTTGAGATATAAGATTACTATGCCATTGTTTATCATAGGTAAAGGACGTCGAAGTTCGCTTCTTAGTAGCCAATCTTCTGCATTCAAAAAACCATAGTGTAATGTTAGTAAATTCACAAAGTTGAGGTGGTTGATGGAAGTGAAACTGTGTGAAAAGTAACATATGACGCAAAAATGTGGTATAAAACATTACCTGGAAAGCTAAATAATCTCCCTATTGAGCGAAGCTATACTGGTCGAGAATCCAAAAACTTCTTCATTAAGAAAAAGTGACAAAATCAAGTAAGGGAGTTCAGTAATTAGATAGTGTAAAGTATGTCATAAACTGAAAATGTGAAGTACATTTTCGATGTATTAGCAAACATTTGTTTATGTATATATCATGTCAAATAGAAGTTGAGAATCAATATGTGCTTTCTATCTTGACTTTTAAATTTAATTAAGAATACATCCATGATAATTGATATCCAGTTGTAGAAGTACTACATAGCTTTTTGGTCGAGTTGCATTTACATTCCATGGAGATACACTAATTATTAGGATATAAAAAGGCAGCGATGAACCATAAGATATAGCAACACATAGCAAAAGAATTTAAATTTTAGAATCCTTCAAAACGGAAGAAAAAAATCGAAACTTTATCCTCCAAATTGGCACCTTTTTAGCACAGAAAGTGGAAATAAGCAAATGGTAACTTCAGAAAGAGCAAAATATGGTCAATTAACACCCCTAGCGACAACAAAAATAAAGGAGGCAAACTTTAGAAAGACTGAAATTTTCTTGAAATTTACTCAAATGGAGCAAGGAAAGAGCAAAAAGATACTGAAATTTTCTTGAAATTTACTCAAATGGAGCAAGAAAAGAGCAAAAAGATAGATTTTAAAAGCACTTACTCTTTCAATTTCATCAGCATTGATGAGAACAAATTCATTTCTATTATGTGAACCAGCATACAACTAAAAACTGTCACGACCCAAATTGAGTCATGAGTGGCACCCACACTTAACCTCCTAAGTGGGCGGACCAAGGAATCTAAACCCCAACATATACCAATAATTCAACTACGAATAACAACAATAACGCGGAAGCTCCAAAACTTATTAAAGTAACCAATCAAATAAACCTCTAAAGTCTATTACATATTATCCCCAAAATCTGAAAGTCATCACATCAAGGACATCTAATCTTTAAATACTAAGTCTAAGAGTATTAAAGACACCGAAATAAATGAAATAAGGTAATTTGTGTCCGAAAACTATGGACATCAAGTCATGACCGAGAGAATCCAACACAAGCTCGAATAAATAGCTCACCCTTAAACCTGATATGCTGAGACTGGCTAGAGCTGAAGGCGAGTCAAATTCGTTGGTACACTCGCTGCACTCCATAAAAGAAAACAAAGGAAAACACAAATAGGGCTCAGTACAAGGCAACATGTACTGAGTAGGTATCATCGGCCAACCCAAAATAGAAACTAATATACAATGAATAATAGTATAAAGTCAACTGTAACACTTAACAGGTGATAAGAAACCACAACATGAACAAGTGACAGCTGAAGCAAGTACGTAATCAATCACAATATCAAGCACACACACGAGGACTCATGCCTCCACATCACACTCGTTTGGGAAATGTGTTCATTGAGATTGAGTACATTAAGTTAATTCAATATCTTTTTCCTTTAATGTTACCGTGTCGGAACGTGACACTCCGATCCAATTATACCGTGTCGGAACGTGACACTCCGATCCAATAATACCGTGTCGGAACGTGACACTCCGATCCAAAAATACCGTGTCGGAACGTGACACTCCGATCCAAAAATACCGTGTCGGAACGTGACACTCCGATCCAATAATATTATTAATTTATCATTTATTATCACCGCTTTTCAATTCATTAATAATATTACATCAAGCCTTCTTTATTCAAGGCATCACTTCGATAGAGAGGTTTTCAGATTATAAATCTCACGGTCTCAGGATTTTAGACCAATCACAAACCATGCACACAACCAAGCCACACAATCACACAGTCAAGTACATAGAGAACTTCACAATATCATTCAATGCATATCAATCGCTATTAGGAGTTTATCTATCAAATAGAATAAGCCATAACCTACCTCCACCGAAGAACCGAAGTCAAGAAAACTACTTCTCCAATGCTTTTTCCTTTCCTCAATGCCTCGGAACCTTTTCAATCTATCAAGTATATGCACATAATTTGTAAGTTAACGAATCTATAAACACTCATATTATTCTATGTCTAGCCTAGACCCAAAAACTCACCTAATTCCATAATCAATTTCCTAAAGTTCAAACCTAAGAGTAAGTCTTAATTCTTGCAATTAGCATAACTTTAATCCCGAACTTTCCAATCAAGAATCACGTGAATGCAAAATTAATTTGCAACTTTACTCTATAAAATTTTATGTATAGATATATGCTCGTAATCCTCAATTTCAGTGTCACCTATTATTTAATGATAATCTCTCTTCCACTAATTAATAGGAGTAACAATTTTTACAGATCATATCCTTTTCTATTGGCACTGGCAGTTCAATTATATACTACCTTATCCACCGATAATCTCTAATACAAAATGCACCCAAATAATGATATTTTAATGTATTAACCTCAAACATACTAACAATTTCACCTCAGTTTCCTTAGTAATCATTAGGTCATTATTACGTACAGACCTTGTCCCAACTTTAACATAATTCTAACATTCTTTCCATCTGTAACGCATGCACAAGCCTAATTGCAACTCTAATCCATTATAATTTATGTAACACAATAAAAGAATTGATACTAATTACCTGGATATCGGTCTTCTTGACAGATGCTGCAGGTATTGCTTTCTCGCCTCAAACCCTTATTTTTTCTACAGAATATTTACTCCCTAATTATTATATAAGACTAACTATAAAAGTGGTAAAAGTGACCTGTGCTAATTTTAATGTTATCTCCTTTTACCATCAACTAAAATAATTATTAAAACTACCCCACCAAAATTCATAATTGTAGTTACGAATAGTCTAAAGTACCCATTTAAAATCTATCGGAAAGTATTTTATGAAATAAAAAGCTCTACTACTCAAAACGACCAAACGGGTCGTTACATTAGATACCAATTTACCCATCGTTCGTCCTCGAACGATCAAAAGAAAGGCGAGGGTAGGAAGGGTAACTGTCTCAACGATTCTTTCAAAATGTTAGTCCCCAAGGTCTCACCTCAAATGTATCAAACTAACCAATTGAAGACTTACACCTCCTCTCATACAATGCCTCAAATGGGGCCTTCTTAATACTCGAATGATAACTATTGTTATATGTAAACTCAATGACAACATAAAATATTCTCAATATCTAGCAAAAGTTAATCGTACACACGTCTGCAACATATTCTCAAGGACATTGACACAACCATAAAGACAAATATTTTCCCACATAGCCATGACAAAATCCTAAATCAATATTGGCTACAACCAGAAGTGAACCTGAACCAACCACCACACTCTCATAATGCACAAACCATCATAGGTCTTATTAATATTTCCTTCTCATAACATAAACTTTTCACGAGCTTAAGTTATAAAAATATGATCTTTAGACATCAGGTACCCATCAAGGGAGAATCAAACTCATCTGATCCAAAGATGGAAATGATCAAGTAACCACCATCGAGTGAGACACCCAAGCATACAAAACCTCTAACAACACTGTCGAACTGCTAGATTAGTAGCTATTATAGACAAACCTTAAGAATGACAAAACTAGACCCCACGGTCCCCACATTCAAACACACATAGCCAAAACATGATACCGATGATGAGATAAATCTTAAGTCTTTCAAAAAAAACTGGAAATTTTCATGGTAGCTCTCCTATAAATTCTCATAAGCAAAGTTGTGCATGTAGAATCACTAGTATACTTCAACTATCTCAAACAACACCAAATCTTCCATGACTGGAATGAATAAGTCTAACCAAGGATGTCACCCTACCAGGAGGACAATCACAGAATCGGTACACACAATCCACTACTAGGAACTCACCCATAGAAGCGAAACCACACATGGACGTAGAAAGTGAATCATTCTCTAAATTATGCCCAGAATGAAATAGTTTGTCACATAAGAATGTACATAACCAAGGTTGAATAACTCTGGATACTCCTTCCATAGGGCCCATATCAAACATTTTCATTCATGCGACTCTATCTCTTTGATTTTCTAGCTACCCACAATCACCAATTTAGTCCCTATTATAATTGCACACATACTTGGTTTATCGAACCACCATCTATTGAAGTCAACACTCTGAATACTAACAAAACATCATAACCACATCGATCATCTACCTTGCTCATAAACCATCATTAGTATCAAGGTATTCTTATCAAATACATGTTTAACTATGACTATCTCTCTTTCTATTTAAGCCTTTTATGACAAATACGAGTCCCAAACAAGGCTAATAGCACTATTTTCAAATTTGATAGTACCTTTCCATCGAGATAAACTATAAAATCACACCCAAAGTCAACTTCACACCACTTTCACATACCATGCTTTAGCTACCATTCTAACCCATCACATATCTCATGCCAACACTTAGGGAAATTCTTGGTCACTCAAATTGTTTTGTATACTATAAGCTCATAACCTTTATGCACCATCAAATGTCTATGTAATGCATCTTAACATTCTCTGTAGTCCCATCAATAGAGTAATACTAATCCAACTCTAAATTCTTAATAACAATGTAGAATTATATCTCACCTTGTACATCATCCTTAAGTCATCTATCATAATTTGAGCAATCTAACCCCACGTAAAACTCTAAATTTTCCATGCCTCATTGTTTGTCACCAAACCAAAACTCAATCTTTATAAAAGTCGATGATAAATTTCTAGTAAGTCTGTACCGAACCAGTTCACATCTCACAATCATATCTAAACTCATAGGCAAAAATCAATACAACATTCAACTACACCCCGTGAGTTTATACGAGAGGTTTTATTCCTTCACTTTTCTCAAATTCTTCCCATGGTGCAAAATTCTAGATATCTCAGCCCTTCAATATATCAGACTCTTGTTTCTCTAGCTCGCCTAACGATCTCATCCTTTTACCAACAAACCATGACGTTTTACTTCACACTCTAAATCAATACTCTGAGGGAAATCCTTCCTTAGATCCTTTAACAATCAAAAGTAACAAACTTTACGACTCCAATCATGTGTAAGTTCTTTCAAATGCTCGATACTAGATTCAATCAATCATTTATTACCTTACAAATTTATACCTTGACAAAATATATCACCAGACATGCAAACTTATAATGAAAATTTTGAATTGTAAATCCAACTGTGTAACCCAATGCCATTATCTATCTATATTTGCTTATACTTTGAAGACTTTTATGAATTCCTGTATCTTAGCTTATCATTGATCGCCAATCCATCGACCTTACCATATCCTTCACTAACAATCCAACCATACTCATTACTAAATTCAACACTACAACTGAACTTATCATCACACTCGAGCTAAACGTCTGTACACTCATTTCTTAAGTTTATCCAATAGGTTTTAACCAATTTGATGAACCTGTGACACTATTACCATAGAAGAGCAAAACGGATGAAATTACACATCTCTGAACCCAATTCTCAATCCCATTGAAGATACCTTTTAAGTCCTTACAACCGGAGAAAATATTCTTACTCTCACCACTTTCCGAAGGCTATACTCATCCCACTAATTTTATTTCATTTTCATTATGACTCTAGATCCTTTAAATTCTATTCGAGTGGTGCCCCAACATCTCAAAAAAAAAAAAAATTATACAACCACGTTACTCACTAAATAGTAGAAAATGCAACCTTAGATACTCACAAGTCATTATTACCATACAAAATTTATTTAACCAAGAATAGGTATTCTATATTTGCATCTCAATCACAATCTATCACTAACTCGTATTACCATCATGCTCAGTAAGCCCTTGTCATCACTACGAAGTCAACCTTTTCATTGACATGACACATCAACCTAGTTATATCAATCAAATCCAAAGTACTAACCCCAAATTTTATGCACACTTTCTAACTAAAATCTTCAATTGCATTCACCCAAGTATACTCACTGACTTTCTTTATCCATAAGTTTGTCATTCCGGTATCAATCTACTCCTTTGGACCTTAAGATAAAATCACTAGTCCTATAACCCTCAAGATATACTTCACTACCTAATGCATTAATACCGTACCAAAGATCCACCACTAAAAACTTCCTTAAAACAATGCTTAACCCAAGCATACGTAGTAACAAACTAGTTGGTTTCTCAAATGGGAATGCAACACTGAATCTCATTATCTGAACATGTCATACAACTGATAACTCTTTTAGTAGTTAGTATTTCCACTTGACAATCAATTTATTCATTTTCATATAACACTAGAACCACATCGTGAAAGACTGTTAGATCCATCATTAGAACACATCATACTTATCGAGAAGATCGTACCCAAATAGCCCACACATTTCTACCCATTGAATAGGTGCAAAACATTACCAAATTTGTTCGGTCTTTTGCCCAAGCAATTTGCATTCTTTCTTAGATCAGGTCGATAACAAAAGTAACACACTTCATAACTCTAATCAAGTAAGTATCAGTACTATTCTAATAGTCGTATCATGACCCTCTTTGGTACACATTTAATCTATAAAATTGAAGTAAAGATCCTAACCTCAACTGGCGCAACCTAATTTCATCACTCGCTAAACAATCCATACATGTTATGAAGACTTTACCAACTGTATTTTCTAATGTAATGATGTTCATTTTCTAGTTGTCCCTTACGAAATTACTTGCATATTGTCACATATCTAGATAAAGTGCAAAATTTGACCTCACAGGCTGCAACACTTCCGTTTCTCTGTATTCAGAAAACCATCTCTCCTCATATTGCTCAAAGTTTGGGTGTACAATTGGATGAAGAAGCTAGACAATGCTGCCTTAAGTCATAGGTAGTGCCTTTACTAATCGGCACTCAACATGAGACTATCACCACATTTTGCATCTCCTCGAAACTAGTATGTCACAAACTCAACACTAAGCCTCTCCACTATACTCGTTTTATGAAGCAGCTCAAAACAATCAACTATGAAAGCATAAGCATCTTCATAATCAATACCCCTGAAGGATTCAACTTTATGAACTTAATAAAAAAAAACATGTTGATCACTAGTCATTACAGGCCCTGTAGTCAATCGAGAAAATATACATATTTCCAAGGACACATTTTTTTTAATTTTATTTCTAGTATTGCTATTTCAACTTCTAATACTCTAATACTAACCATATATGAATTAGAGTGAAGAAGTTCAGATACCAATTTGGATCACCTAGATACCAATTGAATTCAAGTAGTAGCATGATGAAAGAAGGAATGAAGTTTTCCTAAAGTCCTATAGCCTCTCGAAGAAAAGTAAAGGCGTCCCCATACCGTTCCACAAGACTCTACTAGACTTGTCCTTGTGTGATGAGATCACCGAACCTAACGCTCTGATACCAAGTTTGTCACGACCCAAATTGAGTCATGAGTGGCACCCACACTTAACCTCCTAAGTGGGCGGACCAAGGAATCTAAACCCCAACATATACCAATAATTCAACTACGAATAACAACAATAACGCGGAAGCTCCAAAACTTATTAAAGTAACCAATCAAATAAACCTCTAAAGTCTATTACATATTATCCCCAAAATCTGAAAGTCATCACATCAAAGACATCTAATCTTTAAATACTAAGTCTAAGAGTATTAAAGACACCGAAATAAATGAAATAAGGTAATTTGTGTCCGAAAACTATGGACATCAAGTCATGACCGAGAGAATCCAACACAAGCTCGAATAAATAGCTCACCCTTAAACCTGATATGCTGAGACTGGCTAGAGCTGAAGGCGAGTCAAATTCGTTGGTACACTCGCTGCACTCCATAAAAGAAAACAAAGGAAAACACAAATAGGGCTCAGTACAAGGCAACATGTACTGAGTAGGTATCATCGGCCAACCCAAAATAGAAACTAATATACAATGAATAATAGTATAAAGTCAACTATAACACTTAACAGGTGATAAGAAACCACAACATGAACAAGTGACAGCTGAAGCAAGTACGTAATCAATCACAATATCAAGCACACACACGAGGACTCATGCCTCCACATCACACTCGTTTGGGAAATGTGTTCATTGAGATTGAGTACATTAAGTTAATTCAATATCTTTTTCCTTTAATGTTACCGTGTCGGAACGTGACACTCCGATCCAATTATACCGTGTCGGAACGTGACACTCCGATCCAATAATACCGTGTCGGAACGTGACACTCCGATCCAAAAATACCGTGTCGGAACGTGACACTCCGATCCAATAATATTATTAATTTATCATTTATTATCACCGCTTTTCAATTCATTAATAATATTACATCAAGCCTTCTTTATTCAAGGCATCACTTCGATAGAGAGGTTTTCAGATTATAAATCTCACGGTCTCAGGATTTTAGACCAATCACAAACCATGCACACAACCAAGCCACACAATCACACAGTCAAGTACATAGAGAACTTCACAATATCATTCAATGCATATCAATCGCTATTAGGAGTTTATCTATCAAATAGAATAAGCCATAACCTACCTCCACCGAAGAACCGAAGTCAAGAAAACTACTTCTCCAATGCTTTTTCCTTTCCTCAATGCCTCGGAACCTTTTCAATCTATCAAGTATATGCACATAATTTGTAAGTTAACGAATCTATAAACACTCATATTATTCTATGTCTAGCCTAGACCCAAAAACTCACCTAATTCCATAATCAATTTCCTAAAGTTCAAACCTAAGAGTAAGTCTTAATTCTTGCAATTAGCATAACTTTAATCCCGAACTTTCCAATCAAGAATCACGTGAATGCAAAATTAATTTGCAACTTTACTCTATAAAATTTTATGTATAGATATATGCTCGTAATCCTCAATTTCAGTGTCACCTATTATTTAATGATAATCTCTCTTCCACTAATTAATAGGAGTAACAATTTTTACAGATCATATCCTTTTCTATTGGCACTGGCAGTTCAATTATATACTACCTTATCCACCGATAATCTCTAATACAAAATGCACCCAAATAATGATATTTTAATGTATTAACCTCAAACATACTAACAATTTCACCTCAGTTTCCTTAGTAATCATTAGGTCATTATTACGTACAGACCTTGTCCCAACTTTAACATAATTCTAACATTCTTTCCATCTGTAACGCATGCACAAGCCTAATTGCAACTCTAATCCATTATAATTTATGTAACACAATAAAAGAATTGATACTAATTACCTGGATATCGGTCTTCTTGACAGATGCTGCAGGTATTGCTTTCTCGCCTCAAACCCTTATTTTTTCTACAGAATATTTACTCCCTAATTATTATATAAGACTAACTATAAAAGTGGTAAAAGTGACCTGTGCTAATTTTAATGTTATCTCCTTTTACCATCAACTAAAATAATTATTAAAACTACCCCACCAAAATTCATAATTGTAGTTACGAATAGTCTAAAGTACCCATTTAAAATCTATCGGAAAGTATTTTATGAAATAAAAAGCTCTACTACTCAAAACGACCAAACGGGTCGTTACAAAAACTGAATAATCATAATGTATTTCCAGCATTGTATTGGCAATTTGGCAGCATATAGGACATTTCCCAGAGAAATCATAACTTTGAAGGGAACAAAATGTATTGGCAAAGTAAACTAATTGGGCTGTAAATGCTTCCAACAGTATCAAATATTTGGATTGTATTTATGTATGTCTTTTGGCTGGAAGTTGTGTTTCTTTATGGTGATTAGCTTACATGAAAGTTTATTCCAAAAATAAATGTGAAAGTCATATGTAGACCGACCTTTTACACCTTTTTTGTTGGTGTGGGTGGTTCAAATTTCGGCCTCACACTTGAAGAACCAACTGCAGTAGTTATTGCCATCGTCTCCACCTCACTTATTCCCAAAGGCCTGATCTTTTGGAATTCCTGTCAATAGTGCTGGGCGGAAGAGTCTATTCTTTTTCCACTTAGAAAGAATGGACAAAGTTGTATGTGTGTTATTTGAGTTGCCCTAAGATGACTTCCTTAGCTGAATGTGAAATAGTTTGTTCGACAACATCTCATGGACATAATTAACAGACAATGATTGCCTCTATAAATGTAAAGAGTCACAAGAAACTTTTTAGAAATAAGCATATATGATAAACTGTTTCTGATCAAGATATATGGTGTTGCGACAATAGACGTGTAGAAGTAGCCACAAAGAAAAAAAAACAGATTTAGTTGCATGTATTTGAGATTACTTTATTTTTGTATATAGATAAGTAAAAAGATATTTTCTTTGATATACCGATGAAACCTTTTCTTTGAATTGCACAGATAAGGCCTAAAAGGAGAGTTATCATATTAAGAAGATAAGGTGTTCTAAGTATTACATAGAAGAATGGAATTTCAATTTGTAAATATGTATGCTACGGGATCTATTGTGTATGCACTAATAAGAAACCTAAAAAGAGGTAATCTTTAGAGGATACTTTCAATTATGAAGAAACATTTTATCACCTTTATATTCACAAGGGGAACTAACCATATGTAAAACAAAATAACTCAACTAATCACAAACATCACAGAATGTGTTATTTGGTCCTTGTCGAATCTGTTTAGCACTCTAGCACACATGGATCGATAAAAAATTTACTTGTCGATATCTGAATTTGACCAACAGGTGTAACCTGCAACAAACTTAAGAACAAATATTAGTTAAAAATAAAATAAAATTTACAACTATATTATTTTGGGACTAATAAATTTACCCTACAATATTGTTTCGTGACTAATTTCTAGAGTAGGTAGTAGCAAAGTAAGTGTTTTAAGAGATAACTATCCCAATTATGAATGCAATAAGTATTTTAATGAGATTCGATACAACATGTGAAACAATACAAATAATGGTTGAAGACTATTGTTATGAATAATATTGGTACTTCAAAGTTAATTTTTTTAAATATATAATTAGCTTAAATGGACAACCTGCTCAACTATCTTTTCTTTTGAGCAGAAAGCATGATAAAACAGTCGTTCTCCTATCCATATTATTCTTCTCCACATTCAGTGGCATATATCCCTCCTTACACTTGTGGCTATAGGAAATCTCACAATAAGAATGTTTAGTCGGCAAAAACTCCCCATGAATAAAATGTTCCATCTGAAAATTGTAGCGAGAGCATTTAAACCGATGCTCAATAGTGAAGCAAATTAGAGAATCATAAACTTTAGATGGTTAAAAAAACACAAGAATCAAAGAATTAGTGATTGCAACATTTTGAACCCTGGGCACATCATAATTTTGAGTCTTTGAGCTAACTTAGTGTGAAGACTAAAGCTTAAGTTGAAGAGAAAAATAAGCAAATCATGAGACACTATATTCTATCAAACTATCTGAACTACCAATCATCATATTTCTCTACCTAAATATTTGAGTCAATTACACATTTAAATTTATATTTTTTCGAATAGTCTCTCTTATATTTTTTATTGAAAATCAAAAATTATTTCAGGCAATAATTATATACATACCTCAGAATTTCAGAATCAAATAATAACAACAAATAATCTTGACTACTCAACTGAAATGATACCAATTATAGTCAAATTAATGTTCCACTGAACCTCCAGCAGAGCATTTGGTCCTTAATTCTCAAAACATGTGAAGACCAAAAAAAAAAAGAAATATATACATACATACTAATTCAGTTAAGTATCCATTAACCAAAAGATAAAGAAATGATCAATATCTTAATGTGCATTACAATTTAAGTATCTGACTTAGTTTACCTCCATTTCTTGTTACATGACATATGCATATGACTTTTTAAACAGGAAATCAATAATACTACGATAAATTTGTTCACCTAAAATAACTTGAGAAATTGTTTGATATTTTCACAATATGCTTACTTGCAATGTCATGACTCAGAAGCACATCACTCTAGGTGTGTATGCCAGCTTCTTAGTTACCATGTAGCAGTCAAAGTTGAAAAAACTGGTAGGAAGAATCTTATTAGTTTGATTGGTTGATTATCTAAATTTGTGGGGAGAATCTTATTAGTTCGATTGGTAAATTATTTGAACTTTCACTTTATTGGTGAATGTTCAATTACCCACCGTGTAATCCTCTCTACATTTCCCCTACTGCTACTCCTATATATATATATTTATTTAAAAAGAGAGTAGTATGGTGGATAGTATTCAAAGTTGTTACAAGAATATGATTCACATAAAAGATCAGGTCATAGTAACCTTTAACTTTTTCTTGTTTGATGAATGTTGTACCTTCAAATAAGTTTTTATTTGAAAAGTTGATATAATTAAGTTCATCCAACATAGATCATATTTATAATTTTTCACCACAAAAAAGATGTTAAATTGAGTTTATTGAATTTTATTTTAGAAAGATAATATAAGAATACACTAACCAAATTTAGAGCCAAATTGTTGACATCTAGGAGAAAATTTCGAAGTTCCCTTACAATCATTTCTTTCCTACACATTCATGCTGGCTAATTTTAGCTAATGTTCTTTGTGGTACAAATTCATGTAGCCCATTTCCATTATAGGTTTCCTTACCAGTAACCCGAGTTCACAAAAAGAAGAAGAGAACTTCAATTTATATGGATTGAAAAATCTCACCTTTAGGGCCTGGTCGAGCTTTTTGTTCAAATCTGAAAACAAAGTAGTCTTTCCAGAACTTGAAAGTCTCCATAGCAAATTCAATTCTATGGGGCTTAATCATACCACTTATATTTTTGTGAGTTGTGATCTGCCTCTTCACAAGAGTAGCTACCTGCAAATAAATACCATAACCATCATATTCATTTTCCTCATATGTGATACACAATGGCAATACACTGAATGTTCTGTTGAACATTTGTTGAACAATAACTATTATTAGTAGTTTCAGTACTTTACGATATGAACTAGAAGGTTAACTTATTCATATCCATAAATAGGAAAATAAATAAAAATAACATCAAGCAAGAAAACTTAATACACATCAGCTACAAAAAACAAACTTTGTTTCAATATATAAGCTGTCTTTGTGCTGTTAAGAAATTGTTATGTGAGAAAGCTGGCATTCATATAATTCCACCGTTCATATGGTTGTTTTATGTATTTCATCCTATTCCCTCGTCCCTCAAAACAGTTGAGGGTAAAACAATTGCAACAACTATTCTAATTCTAATTCTAATATTCAAGAGAGAAAACAAAGAAGATAGAGATGACTTAAATGTTGGCTAACAGGTGGAGCAATATTAATGGACACAAAGGACTTTAGGCTATTAAGTTGCGACATATAATATGGTTTAGGGACCAATTTGCCCTTAACCTTTTATAGAAGAAAGACACGTAGCTTTCATATATCAGCTTTTTCATAAAGCTAAATGACTGAAATATCCTTATTTTTAAATTATTTGACATTAAGCTAACATGTTGAAACTTGAAAGTGTCTCTTCTTTTATACTAGATGGGGGAGGCCCGTGGCAAGCACGGGCCCAATAGTCAAAATATTATGCTTGTAAAAATATTAATACTAATGAATCAAGGGTGATACCTTTTGCAGAAGATGGATAATATCATATATTATATACTATGAAATATTTAGAATATGTACAACAGATATCAGTATGATGTCAACTTGAACGATCTGCAAATACTAACTAATGTAATACAACCAAAATAATTACCCTTACTTAGAAGAGTGATATAGCAGATGTTTCAGTTTTGATATATAAGATTAGCATGTCATTGTTTATCATATGTAGAGGATACAAATTGTGCAACAAGCTAAGAAATGTATGCTTTATAGTTTATACTTGGATCCATATGTGACTATTTAACACGTGTTTGCTCTTTAGTTCCTTATTTCTCTTCATCTTCTTTCGGGTAGCCCCATTTTGTATTCACAAATTTTTCTGGTGCTTCTCTCTCTTCTTGATTCTTTGCATGTATCATCTCTCTTCTTGTGTGCTTGAAGATTTTGGGGCGTCACACTTTCAAATGAAGTTGAGACGGTCCGCAATCCTATTGCCATTTCCTCTTAAACTATATATCTTGAACTTCACTTATTTAAAGGAAAAGTTGAACAAGAAATTTTTAAAGCAAAACCTATCCTACATGCATAATGACATAAAATGTGAAAACTTCTTCATAAAATATTATGTGTGTCAAAAATACAGATAATAACTCATTAAGGAAATGAATATTACCTAAATCATTTCCAAACATCATTAGTCTCCTATTGTATGATCATCCTCTCAATTCCACAATTGTAATTATGAATATGATAAGCTATGGTGTTTTGGTATCGTCTGCCAGTCTGCTAATAAATCAGAAGTTGCAATTCAAACAATACAAAAATAACGGAAGAAATTTAGATGATACTAAAAGCATAACTTCTATCTAAGAATAACTACTAAATACTAATACAACATCATCCAAAATAGAACACTATGGTTCCCTACAAATCTTAAAAGCTTGAAAAGGGTGTGAAATTGTACTTGAAGGCTTGAAAATTAGAGAAGCTGAAATCAATCATTTTCCAAAGCAGGTCTATTTCTAGAAGTTGACTATTTTTCTCGGTCACTTGCCTCACTCAGCAACACAATTGTTTAAGCGAGTGAGGATCCAAAAGTTCTAATTGGCAAATGTATGAAACGTTTTTGAATTAGAGAGGAGTCAAATAGTACTTGCAGGAGGACGAACAACTCATTCACGTTTCAAAATTCCTATTGACATTGATGAGAATTTCACTTGCAATATTAGTAAACAGAGTTCATTAGCGACTCTAATTCAAGATTCAAAGTTAATTGTTCGGGATGAGCCTTCATCTTTTCCCTGTTGACATGTGTATTGTTATTTAGTTTGTAAGCAAACCACGTGCACTCCTGAACACCGCCACAAAAATTGTACTATGTGCTGGGATATTTTAGTCATTGAATAAAAGTTTTAATATTCTAGCCAAGTAGTATGTATGTAAAATTTCCTACCATTTATAAAAATTACAAAAATCTGCTCTTGGATACATCCCTCCCATTATGAATCATGTTCATATAGTTATGTATCCCACAATACAGAAATGGATCCAACACAACAACATAGTAGAAACAAATGTATCCAACAATAGAGGAATGTATCTGACACAACAGAATCAGTAGAAATCAATGTATCCGACAATATAGGAATGTATGACACAACAACGGAGTAGAGACCAATGTATTCGACAGTAGAGGAATATATCCGACGCAACTGAATCTTAAGTAATGTATCATTTGCAATGTATCGAACAATTGAGTAATGTATCTGAGAGCAATGAAAATTTCAAAATTATTGTAATTAAGAAGACTTCCGGAATAGGATGTAATTAGCACGGTATGAGATTTCTCTATTTTATACAAATTTTAAAGAACATTTTATCCATCAATTTTCTTTTCTCTTATTATTTTACTCCTATATTATATATTTATTATTACCCTTATTTAGAAGTGGCACTTCTAAAGGATTAACACAGCTTAAAATAATTGTACCTTGTGCTGAAAATGTGATGAGACAAATAAGGGCAGTTTTGGTATTGTGAGATAATTTCATAATTCATAATTCTATATCCTTATGTTCATTTTCTTAGTTTAATATTTCAGATGAGTTGAATTTTTCAGTTCAAATTTCAAGAAATTGTATCCCTAAATTATGTATTTTCACTTCAAAACTTCTAAATGCAACTTATAAGTATAAAGTATTAAATATTAATCAAAACTTAACATTGTCAAATTTGCTATTCTAAGTTTGGATTTTTCAGTTCAAAATTTAGAACATTATTATCGTAAATTTCAGTTTCCAATTCAAAACATCATGGCACTGTCATAAATATTAGTTTTCCAATTTAAAATTAGTATATTATATCCTTATGTTTGGTCTTGAAATGTTCATCATGTTGCTCAAACTTGATAATTTTAATACCAATCTTCCAACTTGTATATCTATGTTCAACAATAATTATATATGTACAAAATAAGGCTACAGAATAAGGCTTAAATGGAGGAAATGATTCAGACAATGATTGGTTCACATATAAGGTGAAAGGACGGCTACACTGGTTGAGGTGTAGAGGAGGTGGGAGTAAATAGATTATAATTGAGAAGCCAATAGAGAAGGTGATGTGACACCTCTCTATTTCTTGACCTTTTTTTTTTATTTCTTTCAATTTTTATTTTTCTTGCAAAATCATCTTCTTAACTTATACCTCTTCAATTATATAAATTCTATTCTTAAATTAGAATTAATAATATTCATAACTCCCAAACCTTTCATATTCATAACCTCTCAAGCCTTTCATATTTGTAACCTCTAATTATTTAATATAGAAGGTTATATTAACACTATAAAATCACCCTAAAATTGTGTGTTATATTGTAGTGATCTTCAATTAGAGAATTAGTGGTAGACATGTTACAATATTTTTAAGCTTTAAGGTGCATTATCTTTTGGAAATATGATTTCATATATTACTTTTAATTAGCAAGTAAGGCTAATATGTCAAACCATATTTTTGTTTCTTTTGGATAAATTATTTTGGTTTGTTATTTTTATGATTCTCTTTATAACCATAAAAATGGAGATTCATTTTAGGAGTAATAATTTGTTATTATTTTTCTTGACTCTTGTATATAGGATGAAATGAAATCATCCAAAGATGGAGATTAATGGATTTTTAGCTATATAGATTGATTATTCTTTATTTTTTTAGGTGCTTAAGAAGTAATGTTTCTATTATATTATTTCCTTTTGGATTATTTATGTTTTGTCAAAAATGATTATATGTGTAGGAGAACTTATGATTAAATGTAATTTTCTCCTTATTCTTTATCTTTTTCTTCTTTTGCTAGATAATTTTTTTACTTATTTGATTATATTTTGCAAATTATAGGAGATATATCTATAATGAAAATGGTTAGACATTCTTACATAATTTGATTTTACAAGGTAAAATAATTTGATATGTCTAATATAATTACAACCCTTTCTTTGTTGAAATCATACATTTAATATTATTTTTTTGTGTTCGTGAAGATATAAATCTTGAGTTTTTTTAAAAAAATTATTTAATTTAGGGAAAAGAGTCTGATATAACCCTCAACTTTGTCATTTGGAGCTGATATGCCCCTCGTTATGATAGTGGCTCATATATACCCTTACCGTTATACAAACGGCTCACATATACCCCTACCGTTACAAAATGAGCTCACATATACCCTTAATTTAACGGAAGTGAAAAAAATAGTTTTAAATTTATATTTTTGACTTTTAAATTTAAAAAAAATCATGTAGGGGTATATATGATCCTTCTAGCGAATTTGAAGGTATATTTTAATCTTTTTTATACATAAATTATTTTTTGAAGTCTTTGATTATCATTTTTTGAGTTTCTTATTCTTATTTTAATTTTTTCTTTCGTTTGTTAGTGTAAAGAGAAATTTTTAAAACCAATTTTTTTTGTGGCTATATTATAATTTAACACAATTTTTTTCCACTATATTGTTATTTAGTTTTTGTATTGAAAAAAAATTGGGACATCTATAATAAAGTTTACCATAATGAGGGGTATATTAGCTCTAATTGATAAAGCTGAGGGGTATATCAGGCCCTTTTCCCTTTAAATTATTCTCTTTAGACCTCTATGTAATTCTTATATAATTTGATTATATTATATTGATAACACTCTTCAAAAAATTTATTTCTTAATGTAAATTCATATCTCACTTTTTTGTTGATAATAGTAGTTTATTGTGTTTGTGGGCTATAATATTTTAAAACATAAAAGCATGAAATGAGTCGATGGATATTGATATGCTACTTAAAGAAATACGTACATATACTTTGATAGTTTGGTGGAGCAATTTTTACTAACAAAAATGATAGAACATGAAAATGAAAAGTTAATTTATAATTTTGAAAATACAGTTGGTTTTATTAAAAATAAATTATTTATTAATGTGTAAAATTGCAGTCTTTAAAATATTCATTTTTGTTGTTTTTGAGGAGATTTCAAGTTGTTTATTAATAAGTGAAGTTGCAGTCTTTATATTTTTCATTTTTGTTGTTTTCCAGGAGTTTTCAAGTTATTTCAAAATTGCGTTAATTTATAATTTTGAAAATACAGTTAGTTTCTTTGCTTTCTATTTACTTATAATAGAATATTTGTCTCAATAACTCTATTTTTATTGTCTTCATTTTCTATAATTAATTTCTTTATTAGTGTAAGAATGTACAAATATAACTCCTATTATGTTACAAAATTTATTGTATTGAATGTAATATTTATTTAAAACGTGAAATATACTTTTTAATATTTTTGTGTTTAAGCCAAGAAAAATTAAAAGAAATAGGAATTTGTATGTGTAATTTTTTTTAATCTTTTTTGCATAGTTAATTCTCTTTTTTGTTCTGTTTTATGTTTATTTTTGAATTTATTTTCTTATATTCTTTTGTTTTCCCAATATAAGTTGTCCCAAAAAGTAACTGGATATCTGAACTTAAATATAATAATATATTAAGATATGGAACTAACTAATTAAGATTATTATTTTTCATCATTTAAATATGTAAACTTATTTTTATTTAAAATGCTTTGTGTACAACTTGGTAGTGCCGTGTTCGTCCTCTAAAGTGTCACTTCTAATAAGGAGTAATATAGTAGTATTTTTTAATGTTTTATCGTAACGATAAATAGGGTTAATGAGAAATAGTTTTTTTATCTCTAAAGTAGAAAAGATGAGATCTCTTTGCACTTTACCATCTTCAGATTCTACTTTATAAGACTACAGTAAATATATTTATTATTGTTGTTGTTCACTATCACAAACAGAGATCTTCGCTATCGTGAACCAATTAAAAAATTGTGTTAAGTCCCCACACGTCTATAAACTTGGTCCAATCTGATTGGCTATTCAATATCTTTCACTTTTGTATAAATACCTATACTATAGTTCTTTCTCATCAAACCATGTCTACTATTTAGGCAAATTTTATTTTCTTGATTTGCCTACCACTGATTTCTTCCATTGCTTTCTAAATTTTTATTTAAAAATCTGTATGGTTATACATTTTTTCTTTTTAATGGTTTTCAAATTTTGTCATCTGATAGTGAAGAATTTATCGTTCAAATTTTTTTATTATTGAAATTTTATTGTCTGTAATCACCATTTGTTTTTTAGGGTTGTTTTGAATTTAAAACAAAAGGGTAAAATCTAAATGGGTCTACAATACAATTCCTAGAAATCCAACTTGAAAAATTATGTTAAAAATGGAAAATAAAAACTGAAATAAATTTAATTGAGAGTTATCCTCCGTCTGTTCCATTTTATGTGACACTTTTTATTTTTCGAGAATCAAATAGTTTAAGTTTGAACGAAAATTTGCGCATGGTATCTTCAATTTTTTTAAAATGGAATTTATATATTTGTAAACTACGTAAATATCAAAGTATTATAGGTCACAATAATTAATAATTCAAAATATTTTAAAGATCTATAAAAAATTTAATATCAAAGATTAACTAAAGAGAGAGTAAAAGGGGAGAATGGAAAGTAGAAAAGAAGGAAATAAAACGAATATATAGAGAGAAACTGAGGAAAAAAGTCAGAAAAGTAATTCTTCATGTGGGTTGTTGTATATGTAGAAAGACACGTGTACAATTAATGAGGCACAATTAATTTTATAGTACAATTTGAAATGCTTTGTGTACAACTTGGTAGTGCCGTGTTCGTCCTTTAAAGTGTCAACTCTAATAAGGAGTAAAATGAGTAATAATAATAATTCTAATAAGGAGTAATGAGTAATAATAATAATTGCAATGTTAGTCCTTGTAAGTAATGAATAATAATAATAATTGCAATGTTAGTCCTTGTAATTGTCATTTATAAAAGTTAATGTACAATTCTTTTTGCACGTTGTTCAACTAATTTAATGCAGTCAAAAGTTAATGTACAAAATTCTATGCATGTTGTACAAGAGTAATAATGCAGTGTTAGTCCTCCTAAGTCCCATTTCTAAATAAGAGTAAAGTAATATATATATATATATGAGGAGAAAAGAAAAGACCATAAAGCTCAATTAACAATGAAATGGAGCCCAGTTGTACGGTACGAATTAAATTGTTGTTCGTACAACCAATTAGTGCTGTGTTCAATTTGGACAGCTTTCGGTACAATTTTTTAATGCTGTGTTCGTCCCAACAACTGTCATTTCTAAATATTGGTAAAGTAATATAATATATATATATACTACAACAACAAAGAAAATAATAATTTTTATCCTTTATTAAAAATACAGAAAATGATCAAATATCCCTCAATCTATTACCAAATTTCTAACTACACATTTAAACTTTATGGTAAACAAAGTTGCTAAATTATAAAATAAATAATTATAAATACATACCTTTGATGTTGATTTCATATTCCAGAATCTAATCTCCATTTTTGTATAATGATTATATAGAAGAGGGAAAAAATTAAGAGAGATACAAAAAAAAAGTTGAAAGGAAGATTTGCAATTTGTGTTTTTTTTAATCAGAGTGGTATATATAAAGCTTTTTAAAAAAAGTTGTAAATGTTTTCCTTTTACCGTAAAACTCCTGTTCCTTTTAACTGCTTTTTTAACCGTGACAGTTGCTCTTTAAACTTCTATAGAATCTTACTTTCGTATTCTTTTTCCCCGTTAATTTCAATCCTTTTTTTAAATGTAAAAAATATTTCTAATTTTTATTGAATTACTTTTTGGATAAGTTTCAATTTATAGATTAAAATAATTTAAATTATGAAATTTTTAAAAATTGTCCCACTGTTTTTTTTTTTTTAAAAAAAGGCAGTTAGCCTTTAATTAGGTATAGTACATTCAAATTATTATTGGGATAAGAGTCTGAAAAATATCTCTAACTATGGTCGAATTTGTTGTTGCAAAATTAAACTTTCATGAGAACCTATTACCTCTCTAGACTATTTAATATCGTATTTTAAACATATATATTTGTCCACGTGGACATAAAAAATAATGCAAAATTATAAATAATAATGTGTCCACGTGGGAACATATATACCTTTAAAATACATTATTAAATAGTTCAGGGGGTAAAAAATACGGTATTAAATAGTCTAGGGAAGTAATAGGTCCTCATGAAAGTTTAGTATCGCAACAGCAAATCCGACCAAAGTTAGGATATTTTTCAGACCCTTATCCCTATTTTTTTTTAGAAAAAAGAGATCAAACCATCAGTTTTTAACGTAAACAAAATTTGTTTACAATTTATGTTTTTTTAAAATGTTTTGTTTTTTAGATATATATATATATAGATATATTTTAAAAATGAATGGAAAAAAACTACCTCATTTCTACAACTAACTACTAATTGACCGTTTTAACAATTTTTTTAATGGTAATTATTGTTTTTTTACAATCAGTTTTTTAATTGATTTTTTAAATAATAATTATAGTTTTTTTGTGGTGCTGACACGTGACACTTTTTATTCTCCTATTTAATTTATTTTTAAAATAATAATTATAGCTTTTTTGTGGTGCTGACACGTGGCACTTTTTTATTCTCCTATTATATATAGATAGATAATAGTGATAGTTTGAATTAGGGCATTGGATAAAAACCGATTTAAGTTGAAATATTGAACCAAATTGACTAAATAAATTAATTTTATTTGGATTTGAATTTAGTTTGGTTTTTGATTTTTAAAAATTGATAATATTTAATTTGGTTTGATTTTGATAAACTGAAGAAATAATTGAACCGAATCAATAAATTACATACATATATTTTATTATTATACATGCATAATATATTATTTTATAGATAATTTTAAATATCTTATACTATTTTTATTAAAATTTTATTTATAATTTGTTTATGAAAGTAAAAATGTCCAAGACGAGATCAGTTTTTTATTGGTTTCATGTATATGTTTGTCTATGGTTAAAAAATCAAACTGAACCGCAATGCCAATCAAAACAATTAAAAAATCGATATTTGGTTTGATTTGGTTTTACATTTTGAAAAATCGATACTATTTGGTTTGATTTTGATTTTACTAAAAAATAACTGCAGAAATAACCAAATCGAACCGATAAATTAGATATATAAATTTTATAATAATTTATATATTATTCATAAATAAAATATAAATATTTTGTTAAATTTTAAGTAACTTAAGCCTTTAACTTTATCATTTTCTCAAACCCAACACGTAAATTTCAGCCCATTTATTACAATCATAAGTCCAAGTCCATCAAAATTCATTATTTTAGTCTTTACCTACCATCCTTTCATAAGATAGTTAGACCCTCTCTTAATTGAATCACTTTATTCGTGTAATGATAACTTTAGTATTATTTAATTGCTTAATTGAACCAACTATAGTTTTTCAGTGAATTGTTCATGTACTAGGTGTTTGGGTCTATCAAGATACGTATATCCTCAAAAATTTATTACTTTCAAATTAAAAAAATCAAAAAAACTGAACCAAACCGAACTAAATCATCAATAACCAAATCAATGGTTATTTTTTTTCGTTTGATTTTAGAAATTTAAAAAACCGATTAGATTAATTTGATTTTGATTTTAACTAATAATCGATTCAAACCGAACGGCGAACACCCCTGATGATATTATTACTCCCTCCGTTCCATTTTATGTGGCACTATTTCCTTTTTGGTCAGTCCCAAAAAGAATGTTACATTTCCTTATTTGGTAAATATTTAAAGGTACAATTCCTCTTTTACCCTTATTGGTCCCACTTAATCTTGAAAAGAGTACTCCAATACATTTATTAGGAGAGAGAAAAATGAGTCTATTTTTTTAAGGGCAATTTGGTAAACATTTCAAAGTCTTTATCTATTTCTTAAACTCCGTGCCCGGTCAAATGTTGCCACATAAAATGGAACGGAGGGAGTATTTTTTAAGAGAGAAGAAAAAGAAGGTTTTCTAAGGAGGATGTACCACGTGGCTAGATCATAGAATAAGATATTCGTGTTTGCTTTGTCCTTCTCCTTTTTATACTCAATATATATATAACTTTTTTTCTATTTTCATAGGCTACTGTCAAACCCTCTCTATCTACGTGTTTAATTTTATATTGTGTTTTGATCTCTTCTTTTTCTTTCTTTTTTCCATTCCTGTATACGTATTTAATTTTAATTAATACTTCCTTTATTTCATATTAATTGATGTGAGATAATAGTTAATATATATATTCAAAAATATTTATAAACATAATTCGAATGATACAACTTCAAATTAGATATTAATTTTTTAAATAAAGTAATTTAAAAATACGTAACATTTATGCCAAAGGTATCCTACATAAAAGTGGGCCTACATTATACTCTATATATAGGGTATGACCGTGCTATAGGGTTGTCCATGATTATAATTAAAAAATTAAATTGAACCATAATTCAAATTAAATTGATATTCGATTAGATTGATTAAATCTGATTTTAATTTTGAAAATCGATATTAATTGAATTGATTTTATTTTATTTAAAATATCGCATAAATAATCAAATCAAAATGAGAAATTATATATATATAAATTTTATAATTTATACCTTATCCATAAATAAAACATCAAATTATTTTGTTAAATTTTAATTAATTTTATTTCCGATTAGTTGTTTTGGACATTTCAAAATAAGAAGTGTCATAAATTAGGACAGATGAACAAGTAGTAAATAGTCTATAACTTTATTGATTTTCTCAAATGCAAAACTTAGCCAAATATTACAATCATATGTCCAAGTTCATCAAAATCCATTACATTAGTCTTTAGCTATCCTACTTCACATAAATAGTCATTTTCTCTTAATTAAATTTTTTTATTCGTGTAATAATAACTCTAATATTGCTTAATAAATTCGCCAATTTTTTTTATTATAGATTTTTCATGTACTAGATATCTATATCTATTAAGATACATAAGTTGTCAAAAAAATTATTACTTTCATGTAAAATAAACTGAATCAAATCGATAATAAAAATTTGATGATTATTTTTTTGATTTAATTTAATTTTTAATAAATAACTCATCCCCGTTTCAAACACGGTAGCTGTGGGCTGTGAAATGTGGTAAAGGGTGATGGAGATAGCAGGGGAGTGGGACCATAGTTGGCAATAAATATGACAAGTTTGGTCATCCACTGGCAAAAGAGGAGATACGTGTCTTTCGGTGTTCATAGAGTTGATGCCGCAACGACCGCTCATTTTGCAATGCAACATAACACGTTATATGCAGCAGCAGGACACTCGTTGAATTTACAATTAAAAATATTATGCCGCCTAAAAACCTCACCGCATACTTGGAAATGAAAAATAGTAGTACTAATAAGACTATGAGCTGTCTGCACCTTCCCAATAAATTGTTAAACTACTCATCTCCATATGTTAGCTTTTTGTTATTTGGTGTTTGAAATCTATAACGAAGTTGTCATTAAATTTCAGTCGTGCATTGAAGGATATATTTATGGGTGACGCCTCTGAAAAGTTTTTTTTGATATGACTCAAACTCGAAAGATTTAGTTAAAGAGTACCACAAGTTCACAACCTATATTGATCATGTATTGCATTTAAAGTCACTGATGCCATGTAACTACTATTTCTTCTGCAGGTTTGGTTCATTTCTTTACTCTTGAGATTAGGAATAATTGGTTCATCATCTTTTGAGGATCAATCAGATCGATTAACTATATACTTAACGTGGAAAAATAAAGTAGTAGTACTCCGATCCCTCTGTCCTATGTGACATTTTTCGTTTTTCTTATCTTCAATTTTTTTAAATGAAATTTACATATATGTAAACTACTTAAAAAGTTATAAGTCAAAATAATTGATAATTCAAAATATTTAAAATAAGAAAGTGCAAAGTCAAAAACATATTTAATTTTTTTTTTAGTTTCATATATAAATTATTTGGAGTGTAAGTTTCATATTGAAATAATCATTCATTTGTTTGAAAAATACATCTCAATAGTGTGTAATGTACTCTCTTTTACTAAAGAAAAAACATTCTCATATGACATTCTACATGAATACAACATTTCACATTGACAAAAAATAAATAAATTCTTAGTATTGATTAATTAAAGTTATCACTATCAAAAAAATTATTTCTTTTAAAAATATAATTTAAAACATTTTTCTTACCCCACTTTAAGAAGAATATATATATCATTTATCAATTCAGTTTGATTATTTCTTCGATTTTTTCTGAACAAAATCATAATCAAATTAATTACTATCAATTTTTAAAAGTCTAAAACTAAATCAAACTGAAATAAAATCGGTTTGGTTCAACTTTTGCTTTGGATCGTTTATGTTTAATATTTAGTCTGGTAGTTTTCAAGAGTAGCACATCAAATAATACTGACTTGGCCTATTTCTCTCCTAAACGAATCATTTGTAGACTTTTCTTTTCCATGATTTACAAGTGCATTTTATGATCTTGTTAAGAGGGTATAGTGAAGCATCCTTGATGTGATGTTATATTCCATTGTATTAAAGGAGTCAATAATTTGCTTCAAATCCAATCAAAGAGCAACAAGTTTTACTTAATTAAAATATATGTATGGTGCGAAAAAACCTAATTGATATGAACAGAGAGATGCCTCCATAATGCTTTCCAAGTTTTGGTTGTGTGAGAGAAAAAAAAATCATTCTAAACTTGACTAATAATTGCTTTCATCTCCTTTTTTTTAAAACCAAAAAAATCATTCTTTTTTTTGTTTGGAAATAAATGTGTAGTTTAATTTCCATATATGTATAGGCAAACAAAATAAGGAAAAAGAAGAAAAGTGAGAGGTGTTATTGAAAATTAGAAACGTGTCACGGGAGACGGGACGAAAGTAGTAAACTAAGATTTGTGGGACCTATAAAACCAGCAAAGAATTGTACTGACAAGGCACGTGTAAATGTATAGGCTGGCAAGCAGAGAGGTGATAGAAGAAAACTCATGCACTCGTCCCGTCCCCTTCACTTTCACCAGTATGATATGAAAAAAAGAAAAGTGATTGAAGTAACGTGTAAGAATAAAATTGACAAAAATCAATAATTAGTGTGTTATATTATTGGTTTCGGTATTAATGATTATAGACTTTTTCAACATAAATAGAGTGTATTAGCAAAAATAGTACCTAGATTAGCTTTATATATTAGCAATATTTTATTTGGAATATTTTTTTTATATTATGTATAATTAATAAAAGAGATAAGTGTCGAAAACACGAATAATTTTTTTTTTCTTTTAGTTTCATACCTAAATTATTGTGAGTGTGAATTTTATACTTAAACTATCACTTATTAGTTTGAGAAACACACATCAATGACGTGTGTAATATACTCTCCCTTTTATTCTCAAAAACCTTTGCTACTTGGACAAAATATTCCACATTGATAAAATTAAATAAACTATTTGGAGTCATATTAGTTAAAAACTAAAGATTAAAGTATTAATATAAAAAAAAATATTTTTTTTAAAAGTATTTTTCGCACCCCACTGGACCATCTCCCCCCACAATCACCCACCCTTTTATTTTAAAATTCTTTTATAAACTATATTTTTTTAAAATTCAGACCCAACCCCCTCCCCCTCGCGCTCCTAATTTTTTATTTTTTAAAAATATTTTTCTCGTTTTATGTTAGATGTGTACATATATTTTTAGGGAAATATTTTTTTTACTTGCTTACCGAATATAATAAAAATAAAATTTTATTAATTTTTTTTTTGCGACAAGTAAAAAAATATATTTGAAATGAGAAAAAACTGAAAGTGGAGAGTTACTTGGGATGGTTATAATTTTTTTAAAAAAAACAATATCTAAATTATTATCGTAAGGAATTAGGGGAGAGGGAGGGGGGTACGGTGAGAGGAAGGAGTGGAGTAGGGTAGAAATATATTTAACATTTATTTTAGAATTTTTTTTGGAAACTAGTAATACTTTAATCTTTAACTTTAATTAATACTAATAATTTATTTAATTTTTGACAAGGTGGAATGTTTTGTCCATATGGAGTGTGATGTTACAGTTTTTTAAAATAAAAGAGAGAGCGTACTACACACCATGATGAGAGTGTAATATACGAGAAGAGTGTATTTCTCAAACTAATAAATGATAGCTTAGGTATGAAATTCAAACTCTCAATAGTTTAGGTTTGATACTTAAAAGTATGGGATAACTTAAGTGTTCTTTTGACCCTTATCTCTTAATAGAAATCTATAATTAATATGAATTTCTATGTATTAGTAATGCAAGAGGAGTTAATGCATGTATTAACATGGTTAAATACTCAATTACCTCTCAAAATCTTTTTTTACTTCTTTTCCTCTATAATTATGGAGGATATTTTTGTATATAAATATTTTAATGCAAGATCAGTGTAAAAAACACACAGAAATTGTTCTCTTTTTTGAGTTTCATACCAAAACTATTGTGAGTGTGAGTTATACTTAAACTATCACTTATTAGTTTGATAAACACACATCAGTGGTGTGTGTAATAAACTCTCCCTTTTATTCGCAAAAACCTTGCCACATGGACGGCAGGGGCACCAATATCCCAAAAGTATGATGGAGGATATTTGCATACCATTTACGATAGTTCGGGGGGAGGGGTATATTTGTCCTTTCCCCCCTTTAATTAATATTAATAATTTATTTAATTTTCGACAAGGTGGATGTTTTGTCCATGTGGAGTGTGATGTGACAATTTTTTTAAAATAAAAGAGTGAGTGTACTACACACACCACGATGAGCGTGTAATAATAGAGAGGGGTGTATTTCTCAAACTAATAAGTGATAACTTAGGTATGAAACTCACACTCGTTTGGTAGAGCGTATTGAAAAAAATAATGTATGCATTAACCTTGTGTATTACTAGTACCTTGTTTGGTACTCTTTTCCAACCTATGTTATACACTCTATTGTGTATTAAACTGTGTATTGCTAATATCATGGATTTCTAGGTATTAGCAATGCAATGGTGTTAATGCATGCATTAACTCAATTAAAGACTCAATTGCCCCTCAATACCTATTTTATATCTTTTAAACCATAATAGTAAGTGTATCTTTGTAAATAATTTTTTTAATGCAATGCATTCTATTTTTAATGCATCAAACCAAACAATGCATAAAATTAATCTATATATAATTAATGCAAGAATAACTAATACAGGATTTGCTAATGCAAGCATTACAAATACACTCTAGTTATCATTATTTTTATACACTCTACCAAACGACCCCTTCAATAGTTTAGGTAGGAAACTCAAAAATATGGGATAATAACTGAAGTGTGTTTTTGATCCTTATCTCTTAATAGAAATATATAATTAATACCATGAATTTCTAGATATTAGTAATGCAAGAGGATTTAATGCATGTATTAACATGGTTAAACACTCAATTACCTCTCAATTCTTTTTTTACATCTTTTCCTCTATAATTGTGGAGAATATTTTTGTATATAAATATTTTTATGTAATGCATGTTATTTTAATACACCAAACACATGCATAAAAAATAAACTATGTATAATTGATAAAAATTTTTATTAATACACTTTATTTACCGTTGTTTTCATAGACTCTATCAAATGAGTCGTTGATAGAGTGTATAGAAATAATGCTAAATAGAGTGTATTAGTAATTAGGTCGCATTCTAGTCTCTAAAGGTCACTAGTGACGAGAAAAATCAGGTCGCCAACTGTCCTTATAAGCTCCGTCGCTAGGTAAATAGGGACGAGATTTAGGTGCCAGTCCTTAAAACTGTTTCACGACCGGATAATGTTCTAGTCTCTAAAAGTCTTTTAGGGACCATAATTCTGGTCCATAAATACAACGACCAATTGGCGCCTTAAAACATTACAACGAACTTCTCTAGTCCTTAAAAGGTTATCACAATAAAAAATCTAGTCCTTAAATAGTTTTAAGGACTCACACACTGTTGGCCCCTAAATCTGTATTAAAAAAATTATTTATTTATTATTTGATATTAAAGATGATTTTTGACCAGAAAATGTGTTACATAAAAAACACGTACTTTTCCGTCCATGGCTTCTCATAGATAATATAGATAACTAAATGCATCAAGATAATTTTGATTAAAAGTATTTGTAACATCTCGAAATTTGAAATAGCTAGGAAGAAACTTATAATTGGAAATAGTCATTTTTGGAAAGAATTAAAATTTGGAAATTTGGGTAAGTTGGGAAAAGTTGAGTTTTTGGTCAACTTCAAACCACCATAACTTCTATATCAGGATGAGTTAGGTGTAATTCCAGTTATGGTTGGAATGATCTTTCTAACGCCGCCGAGTTTGCGCAAATCCGAGTTCGTATGAGTGAGTTATGTCCTTTGGAAGTTGGACTGTTGGATTAAGGAAAGTCCAATTCGGATTTTAAAGGGTAGTTTGGTCTTTTCCTTACCCTTTTATTTTGATTCGTTTTTTGTAATTAATTAGGGGCCTAAGCTGAATTAGATCAGTTTACGCTTTTGAAAAAAGGGTTAGGGTTTTGAGAGAAGAGAAAAGAAGAGGAGAAAGAAGAAGAATCACCAAGATCGTCGAAGTTTAACTTGTGGAATTCGTCGGGGGTGATCCCTACAAGGTATGTGAGATCACATAGCGTTGGGTTCTTTCACCCACGCACCAATCATGATTTATTCAGCGTAATTTAGTTCTAAAATTTAAGGATTTAAGTTCTTGATGAGTTCTTGATAAGTGTTCTTGAAGTTTCATTAAGTTTTGATGTAAGATTCTACTTGGATCAACTTTAAACGACCATATCTCTTAGAATATAAAGAGTTACGTGATCCATAACCTATCCAATTAAAGGTAGTTGAATCTACTTTCCAACGCCACCAATTTTGCGTCAATCCAATATCTGAGTAAAAAGTTATAACTATTTTAGTAACCTATACAGTGCTGTTACGAATTAGCCGACGGGAAAAATATTAAAAAGAGTCCTTTTTTTTGTCTTTTTACCTCCAAGAAAATCATAAATGAATTTCTTGACTAATAAAAAGCTCAAAACAATCAGATTTTCATCTTCACTCATGAAAATCATAATTTTTGGCCATAGAGATTTCAAGAATCTCAAGAAAGGTCTTTTTGATTGTTTACCTTTAAGCTAGGGTTTCAAGGCTTCTAATCAAGTTCTTCATCAAGAACCTTGTTTTTTTCAAGTACGTGAGGCTATCATAGTGTTGGACTAGTTTGTCTTCATGCCCTACATCTACTTTCAAATCAGTTAAAGAGAAATCTAAGATTCTTTCCCTAGATTTGAGTATTCTTGAGATAAGATGATTTCGAGTTCTTGAGTTCATGTTTCTTTTAAAAGTTCTATTCCTAATTATCGAATTGATATATTGTTATTGAGATCCTCCATAAACATGAGATCATGAACCTTGAATCCATAATCCAATTCAAGGAAAGTTAGGATCGAAGTCAAGAGTCAAGTTAAGAGAAGTTCATAAAGTTTTCCAAAAGTCATTTGCAAACGTTTTAACTTTGTTTTAAGACTTAAGTTTTGAGTTCAGTAAAGAGTAAAGTTGAATTTCTTTCTTCAAAAGTATATGGGGACTATGTATTCCCAAAGAGTATAAAATGTTTTCATATTTAAACAAGAAAGGAAACCTCTATTTTCAAAGAGCCTTCGGGCTAGTTTTCAGAAAAGAGAAATAACTTTCTAAATGAAGCAAGCAGGGAAACTGAGATTTCCAAAATAGCATTTGAGCTAAGTTTTTGAGCACTAATTTCAAGTCATAGAAGAAGTATGTTTTTAAAAAGAAAGAACTAAGTATATATTTGGGAGTAGTATTGAACACCGATATGGGGATGCGAGTTCATATTAACTCAAGTCTCCATAAACCATGTAGCCATCATGGGTAGAAAATGGTCATACTTTTTAGATGAATCCTTTTCACATAGATTAGTGGATCCACTTAGTGAGTTAGCTTCCTATATCACGGCAAGGTATAGGATGGGCCTCGGCAGCGTGAGGTAAAGCGCTGTATCATCACTATAGTTCTTAAGTGATGATTGTCGGTTAGAGAAACTCCCACAACAGTAGTAGCATGGTTCCTCAAGGGGTTCTGCTTAGTGTGAGTGGGGGTATGAGACTTCATTCATTCATTGCACAAGTAGACTTTGAGAGGTTGCATGGTTTGTCTTTTTTTTTTTTATGATATTATGATTATCAATTGACAGCATGGTTTCAACAGTTTTTCTTTATATTGTACTTGTTTTAAACTGCTTTATAATGAAATGAGTTTAGTTAAGTATTCAGGAGTTGAGAAGAGCCAAGGTAAGTGTTTCTTTCATAATCTCTTTCAAGCCTATGTTGTTTTAGCATTCCAACACGCATGCTCATATATTCAATGTACTGATGCCAGTTCGCCTGCATCGTATTATGACGCAGACACAGGTAACTTGAATCGGCATCCGACGCATTTGTTGATCCAGTGAGCAGTTCAGAGTCTGTTGGTGCTCTTTGCATTACAGAGGACTCCTTTACATTGCTTTCAGTTTTAGTATTAGTTCATTAGGATGTCATGGGCTTGTCCCGACATCCATCTCAGTTGTTTAGAGGCTTCATAGATAGTTAGACAGTCAGTTAGTTAATTTAGTTGTCTTTACGTTTCATTTCATATGTTAAAGACTTGAGTTTGCCTTAATGGCCAGTTTAATGTTCCTTTATAACATTCTAGTTACTTCATAAATGTGTATGTGATGAGTTAAGTCTTCCGCTGAGTTAGTAAGCCATGCCAAGGGTTCGCTTGAGGCCAGCAATGGTCTTCGAGTGCCGGCCACGTCCAGGATATAGGCTCGGGGCATGACAATATTATATTGATTAACATACCACAAACAATACTGTTTTAAGAAATATAGTCACAAGAATATTACACAACTCTTTCACAAAAAAAAAAAACATTTCTAAGTAAATAATATAATGTGTTGCCATACAATCCTAAAAACAAGATAATCAGTTTGTCATTTTTTTCAAAGTATTCCAACTTGCATCTTGACCAGTAAACGGATGTCTCCAAATCCTGTAACCAACTTGCATCTTGACCAGTAAACGGATGTCTCCAAATCCTGTAACCAACTTGCATCTTGACCAGTAAACGGATGTCTCCAAATCCTGTAAAACGTACAAAATAAATTTGTTTAGAAAAAAAAAAGAAATTATGTGCACAACCAAATCAGACTATATTTTATTGTTGATAAGAAATAAGAAATTATGTGCACAACGAAACACTTCAAAGTCATTCAAAATATTGTTAGAAGGCTATTTTTTCTTTGAAGAATCCCTTGCTATGCTCGGCTAAGGAACCTAAGAACTTACTCAACTCACAAGAGAACTCATAAGTATGTCTGTTAAGTCTTCTTCTCTCCCAAATCCATTAAGCTGGTCCTACTCACGAGAATTCAGAACTAGGAACATAAAAAAATAAAATAAGGATACCTTATATAACAACATGAGTGCACGCAGAACCTTGATGTTCAAGTCCAATAACTGAAGTCAAATGATGTTGATCCTGAAAAAAATTTCCGAACTTGATGTATTGTCATAATAGTAATTAATAATACATAGTTTCTTTGGATTCTTACAGTTTGGACCCAATTCACATAATTGATAGCTGCAAGATAGATGCTTGTTAATGATTGATTGTGCTGGGATATAGATTCTTATCCTGCATAATAGCTGCCCCAAATTCAAGTGAGCACCTGGAAATCAATCATTTGAAAATTTACTGCTAAAACTGTAGCAACCATACAACAACAACAAACCTAGTGTAATCACACAAGTAGAGTCTAGAGAGTGTGGTGTTGTTAAAGTGCAACAATGATATCAGGAAGAACAATTCCAATGATTATATTGCTTTCAAGGTGAAGACAACAAATCCAATGAAATAGTGTAAGCCCAACACTTGAATTGTCATGCCTCACTCTTCCAACGATATCATAGTTACAATGCAACCGCAGAAAGAGGAACCACCAGTGATGCAATGCAAGGATAAATTCCTGCTTCAAAGTTTTGCTGCCAGCCCTAGAACTACTGCAAAGGACATTAATCTCGAGATATTCAATAAGAAGTCGGAGAACTACATAGAGGACTGCAAGCTGAAATTGATTTACATATGTTCCACCTCAAGTGCCACTGCATGTAAGGGAGGGGTCTGAGGAAGGTTCTTCTCCTAGGGCTATAGTATCCGAATATAGCACTGTAAATATATCCAAGCTTAGTAATATTTCAAGGTGATATAATGCACAACAACACAACTCGTTTGAGACAAAGGCACTAATTTGAAATCTGACAGAGGGGAATATTTCTATTATATATGCAACAAAAAACCCAAGCTTCAGTCTCTTTAGACGGGAACATAACAGAAGTCGTGGTGGTATCCTATCTATATATGTTCTCATTATTGCATTGCTGGATATCCTTCTGGGCTATCTTCTCAAAGAGACATAATCCTTACACATTCTTGCTATATTTTCAATGCTCTAGTTGTTTGAAAAATTTCAGAACCTTAATTCAATTAGTTGTCTGGTTGACTTAAATGTGTACAAGTTAATTTCATTAGTTTTGTTGTAATGGCCTTGTGCTTCAAGCAATCATCATATGACCAACTAGTTTGACATTCTACTTTTGGCAACTCGATAAGACAACATTAGTATACTGATCAAGTGTATTTCCTAAGTTATGAATACATCCAAGCGTTAGATACTATTGATAAGTCATTGTAGTAGATTTATTTTATTAACATGACGAATTACTTGGATTCGAAAAAAGACGAAGAATTTTAAAAAATAGAAACACACTAGTAGCACTCGCTTGTCTCTTGGCAATGCCTTCTTAATTTCTTGTCTTCCTCTGTTTCCTGATATCTTTTTCTGTCATTTATTTGAGTTGCAGGTACTCCATAACTCTTTTGAAAGTTTTTTGGTTTTTTCCTCTTCATGTTTCTTTTTACCACATTCATCCTCTTATTGCTCCTCACCTTTCTCCTCATATTCATCCAAATATTTATACTCCTGAATGAACATAACGAAATTGTCAAATCAAATATAAGATGAAAAATTCAAAAGCATCATAGAGATCTTAAATTACATCTCTTTCATATTCGCGCATATATAGTTGTTCAGGAGCAGCCAACTAAATTCTCATTATAGTCTCCAATTGCTAAAGTGGTGCAGAGAACTAGTAAGCTTTGTCCCTGTGATTATTTTTTTTATACATGACAAGATTATCATGCCCCTCTATAAATGGACGCTAGGTAAGTATCTTCACTTTAACAAATTAAAACCAAAGAAATGAAGTAGACCAAAGCTCACAAGACTACCAAAAAACTAAAAAAATGTTTCTTCTTATAGGTCATTTTATTTGGTTAAAATTTATAAAATAAGATGTGATCTCTACTCTAAAAATTTTGCAAATATAAACTAGTAACTTTTAGATTTCAATTATATATGCATAAACAATCAATAAACCAACTATGAAACTTGTTATTTTTCCCTACAGATGTATATATTTTTAACCTGGAAGGAACATGTAATTTCAAACTCTTTGATAGCACACATGAACTTCTTTTAATCAATATAACGAAAACAAAAGAGCATAATTATATTGGAATGGAAGAACCATGAGATTCTTCAACAAGGAACCTTAATTATCACCATACATAATAATGGAAGACAATTTGACAAAGTTACTGCTATAATGCAAGTGTTCATAAGCTTTTAAGCAATAAAGAGATACACAACCACAAGAAAAAGTAAATAGTAATAAGAAAGGCTAGAAAAAAAGAGTGCACTACTATAGTTAAAACACTAGGTTATACTCTTAAATTTCTAAATAATTCTTTGACCTCATATTATGTATTTCGAATCTTTTAGCATAGATAATCTCTTATATATCTTTGCTTTAACTTCTAGTGATTAAATGTCTGTGGACTAATTTTATTTCTTAAATAATGTCCTGTTGTAGTTAAAACACTATCTGAATTCAATAAACAATCCTGATTACCTCTTTTAATTTTTGTTGTTTTTCCCATTCAACAATTTTTTTTTTGGAAAACTGCAGCTTTTTTTGTGCAAGCTCCCACACAATGTCCTTGATAATGTTGAACTCTACCTTACAAAATTCTTAGAGCTCAAATAAATCACTTATCAGTTTTTATAAATAACAATGCTATAATATGTGGAGAACATATAATCACACTAAGTGCCAGAGCACCAAACTTTCAATAACAACATAATTTTAAAAAAGAATAGAGTAAATTGCAAATGGTTAATCTCTCTGAAACACTAAACATATATACCCACTTCAATATCAATATCAATATCAATATCATAATCTCAAAGATAACCCTAACTCATAAAATAATTCTTACTTGACGAATCAAGATCTTAATAGCAAAGATAACCCTAATTTAGGAATCAATACCATTTGAAAAGAGGAAACTTCATCTAAAATAATTTTAATATGGAATATCATTTTACTCCTATTGAAAGATCAACATGTAAAAAAACTATGAGGCAAATACAAAATGGAAAGGAAAATTCGAGTTGGATAAAACAATGAGCTGTATATAAACAAAACATCTAACCAAACAGAGAGATTCGAAGATATCAATGGTGTCTGTACATAGCTCCAAACTCGACTGTGAAATTGCTATGAAAGAGATCAAAAGTAGAAGGGACGATGGCGGCATGAGGAACTAAGGTTTGTGGAGAAGAGCGTTGTTGAAATCGCTCATCTCAGAGATGGTGTTTATTAGGGTTTTGAGACATCAAGTACGTTTCTACCCTTCAAGTTTACCTTTAGTTTTTTCTTTCTTTATCTCACTCTTTTTAAGAGTCAAATTTATGAAGTGATGCTCTGTACTAGAGTTGTTAATATGGGTTAGCCCACCCCATCCGGGCTAACCCATACAGACTTTGACATTTTACGAGTCAGGCCAGGCTATCCTATTTTTGGTGTGGGCCAGAAAACGATCGGCCCAACCCACAAGTACATGGGCTACAGGCCTGTCGGGCCAGCCCACTTTTTTAAAAGTTATATATATTTTTATAATTATTAAATTAAATTATAAATTATAATTTAAAAATATTATCATAAATATCAACACAACAATATTACATGGTGTTAATGTTACTACTTGTTAATCAAATCCACAAATAAAATTATCTTTATAATATTTATTAAGTTTTTTTTCAAGTAAAAGTATAAATATCTAAATAGAAATATTAACGTAATTGTTTTGCAATGATCACAATAAAACACAAAAAATATGACAATATTCCAACCATAAAAAAGTAAAAAATAAACTCCTTAAAAATCATGAAACTTATGGCGTATCTAACACTTCATGAAACCTATGGCGTATCTAACACTTCATGATCATCTTCATCAAGCATATATGAATCAACTTGTGGGAAGGTTGTCTTAACATCTTCATTTTCATCTGCAATTTATATGCGGTTTCAATTAGTTAAATATTAAAAAATAACTAAATTGAGAATTATAATATTTAAATGTACACAAAAATATATTACCAGTTTGAGAAAAACCATGTAACCAGTTTCGAGTAGCAACAAGTGTTTGGACATTTTCATGGTGGATGCAACTTCTATACTTAGTGATTTCCTAAAAAACTTTAAATAGATTTTGAGTTTGGATCTCTTTAATTTTAAATTTTAATATTATATTATATTTTTAAATTAATTTTATTGGCCCACGGGCTGGCCCTACCTATATTTCTCAAGCCCCACAAATCAACAACCTTATTCAGGCCGGCTAAAAAAAGCCCTTTTCTTAAATGGGCTCCAAAAATTTTAGCCCAGCCCTATTAAATCCCGGGTTAGGCCAGGCCGGCCCAACAGGCTTAGCCCATATTGACGGCTCTACTCTGTCCCGTTTAGTTTGGAGTATAGGGACCAGTTTCTCACATTTTAGGGACCATATTTAGTCCCTTTGCTATAAAATCAGGAATTAGGGACCAAAAACAAATCTCGTCCTTATAGATATACATTTAGGGAGTAGACTTTTTATCTGTCACTAAATGTTGGTCTTAAATAAGGCTTTTTCTTGTAGTGTTAAGTGTGTTTTTGACCCTTATCTCTTAATAGAAATATATAATTAATACCATGAATTTCTAGGTATTAGTAATGCAAGAGGATTTAATGCATGTATTAACATGGTTAAACACTCAATTACCTCTCAATTCTTTTTTTTACATCTTTTCCTCTATAATTGTGGAGAATATTTTTGTATATAAATATTTTTATGTAATGCATGTTATTTTTCATACACCAAACACATGCATAAAAAATAAACTATGTATAATTGATGCAAACATTATTAATACACTCTATTTACCGTTGTTTTTATACACTCTATCAAATGAGTCTTGATAGAGTGTATAGAAATAATGCTAAATAGAGTGTATTAGTAATGCTTGCATCAATTATACATAGTTTATTTTTTATGCATTGTTAGGTTTAGTGTATTAAAATTATGCATTTGTATAAAAATATTTATTTACAAAAATATCCTTCACAATTATGATGGAAAAAATGTAACAGGAATTATGAAGGGTAATTAGGTCTTAACCATGCTAATGCGTGTATTAAATTCCTATGCATTACTAATATCTAGAGATCCATTAGTAAGGCTTCAAGAAGAGAAAAGTTATGTTTTCAAGCGTCCTTCAAGAATTGTTAATTTTTGCAAAGAACATTGTTCTTTTCGGTATGTAAGGTTTCTCACAATGTTGGACTTGTTCGTCCTCATGCCATACATCTAATTCAACCATGAAATCGTTGTATGTAAAAGATTCTTGAGTAGTTCTTGATTTTAGTTTCATTCTTTAACAATGGAGGTTATGAGTTTCTTGGATTGAGGATCTTTAGTATGAGTTGTGTTTCTTAAAAGGATTGTATGAAATTCTCATGTAATCGTGTTGGGTTTGAGAAACAAGAAGAGTTTAAGAGAAATACTCCAATTCTAACATAGTTTGAAGCTTCAATTTTACCAAAAATATTTGTCAAAGTCACTGGGCAAGGGCAAGGGCGGTGCGCCGCAGTACGCCAAGAGTGCTAGGGTGACGTGCCAGTAGTACGCCCAAATCTTGCCCAGTACTTTGGGGCCTGGTGCGGCGTGCCACCAATACGCCAGGAGTGCTGGGGAAACACGCCAGGAGTCGCTTACCCAATTTTTCCTTCTTTCATCCGGCTCATATTCCTTTAAGTTGTGGCTATGTTCCCTTCTTTGCATTAGCTCCTAAAGACTTCATTCCTCCTTGAGAGTTCCTACTTGTTCTAATCACATGTTTTAATTTTCATTCAAAACTTAAGTGAGTTTAAGAGCTTTTATTGAGTTTTGAGTGCTAAGTTTCTATATTGTTATCGAGGTCCTTGAGTTGATTCATTCATGTCTATATTTCCGCATGAACCCTATGAATTGAGTATTCTTGAGATGAGTAGTGTTTTTGAGTTCCGAGTTCTTGAGTCCTTGAGTTCTGATTATTGAGTTTTCTATATTGTTATTGAGATCCTTGAGTTGATTCGTTCATGTCTATGTTTCAGCATGAACCCTATTCTAGTTTTGACTTTTGAGAATCTTTTAAAGTCAGCATTTGTGTTTAAATGGAGTTTTGAGGAAGTAAAGAGGAGTTGGACAAAGAGTACAAGGGAACTAAGTATTTCCCAAATGTTTCATTTTTCTACATGAAGAAAGCGAGTATTATTTTGAGAAAAGAGAAACTTTGCTTTCTAAATGAGTTTATGAGTTCAGAGATATTACAGAGCAATTATCTCTTTTAAGAGGATAGTTTGAGCAATTATCTCAAACTAGAGAAAGAGTATGTTTTATAAATTTGAGCACGTTATATATTATTGGGAGTAGTATTGAGCACCGATATGGGGATGAGTTCAGATATCTCAAAATCCTCATAAACCATGTATGCCAACATGGGTAAAAGATCATACTTTTTAGATGAATCCTTAGTGCCTTTAGGCAAAGCTTAGTAGATCCATATAGTTGAGGTGTTCTATACCCCGACAAGGTATAAGACAATTCTGACAGGGTGGGTGAGACGTTGTATCATCATGTAGCTCATAGTGATGGTTGTCGGTTAGAGAATCCCCCAAATAGAGTTAAAAATGTATTTTTATTATATCACTTAATATGTAGAGTTCAGAGATGAGTGAGTAGTTTTGTAAAGTTTTAATGATTTCACTTCGTTATTTCTTTACATTCAGTTGAGTGTGTGTGTATATATATATATATATGTATATTGCAGTCCTTTCATTCAGTTATTTTTTATTCAGCTATATTACATACTTGTACATTCAATGTACTGATGTCATTCGACTTGTATCTTTTAATGATGCAGATACAGGTTCATAGGATCCTCAGCAAGATTCCGTTGAGATCATTTCATCAGCTTTTGAGTAAGACCTCCTTGCTTCTGGATATGACAACCCGGAAAACTAGTAGGTGGAACTAGAGCCTTACGATTGTGTTGTTGAGTTGTTATGGGGTTTTATGTTGTAGAATGAGTTCCCGAGCTTAGGTTGAGGGGTTAAATGTCAAGGTATGACTTCCCAAGGACCAACCAAGGTTCCTTGAGGAGGACCCTAAAGTCTAACCCCCAATGCTGCCCAAAAGTCCAAAATCTGCCAAATTTTGATGACCCACGGATGGGACCTACTGGGCGTAGGTCCCACGACGCCTCGTGGAGAGGCTCCGTAGGTCAAGACCCCTAGTTGACAAGTCTCTGAACCCAACTACGGACTTGTAGGATGGGGCGTCAATGCACCCACGGTCCGTAGGTCTAGGGGGGTAGGTCTCACCTGCAAAAGTTGTCTAGGTTTGGCCAAGGCTTAAACATTTTAGGTAATTCCTTTACAATTGTTTTAAGTAGGGGTCATTTAATATAGTATTTATACATATATATAAACTATTTTAAGTCATTAAACACCCTACTAACTCATTATATCTCAAGACCCCAAATAATAACCATCTCCTTCCCAAAATATTCTCTCTAGAAACTCCATTGAAGAGCAAGAACAAGGTCAAGTTTAGGGTTCAAGGAGCAGCCTTTATTATTCAATTTTGTGTGGAAATCTTCATAAGGTATGGTAGTTTTCATCCTTCGGTAGCTATCACCCAAGGAGTGCCTTCAAAAGCTTTTATCTCAAATCTAGAAATCCCCAAAAGCTAGGGTTTCAACTCAACTCCATGGATTCCTTTCAAAGTGGATTTTAAAGGTTGAATTATGTTCTTTTATGGATGTATTACTGATTTTATATGATTTTAACTTGAATTCCTCAAGAATCCATGAGTTCCCCAATCCTAGCTATGGTCCTTCTTTACATTAAGAATGTTGTTGCAAGTTGGTCCAATTGATTGGATGTGAGTAGATTATGATGTGATTGCATGATTTTAGTATGATTCTATATGTATACTTGATTAACCTAAGAACCTAGGGTGAAATTGATGTGTCCTAGGGCTAGGTCATGAAAGTGACAAATTGAGGATTTAGATGTGATCTTCTAAGATTGATGAACTTCTTGATGAATTGCCTTAGATTAGATCACCTCGACATGAACTAACTTGATTAGGCCTTACATGATGAATCATGGTTGAAGTAGTATTGAGATTTAGTTTACTTGATGCTCTATGTCCATAATTGAGTAAGAATGAATCATGTGGTTAGTTTACCTTGAGAGTTAGGTTTACATGATAACCATGTGAGGTGTTGCTTGAGAGTAATGCTCATAATATGAAGATGACTCCTAAGGCTTTAAGGGTAAAAGATAATATGAATAAGCTATGAGTGTTAAGGCTTTAAGAAGGAAGCTATTATGTATGTTGAATTATATATGGCATTATTGTGAAAGGACTTCATCCACATGACCTATAATATAAGAATATGAGTGTATACATGGAATGAATGTTGTAATTGAGTTATGACTATATCTATGTCTCATGTGGTGAATGCTAGATGTGTTGACTTAACATGATCCTTAAATGCAAGATATGAGGGGTATGCATGATTATGATGTTATGTGCATGCTTTATGAACACTTAGAGAGTGAAGTGTCTATGATGATAATGTTGTTGTTGTGTCATTGAAAGGACAATCACGCACCACCATGCATGAACATGACTATGATGTGACTAAGTTGTTGTTGAAAGGCTAATTCTCATATGCATCCTTACACATGACTATGCATGAAGTATGTATGTTTATGATAAGCTTGTTGTGTTGATTGAAAGACTATTCTCATGAACACACTATGAATATGATGTGAAAGGTTTACTCACATATTGATGATTTTAAGGTTGAAAGGACATTCTCATCTAATGGATCTATGAGCTATTATGAAACTATGTTGGTTTGAGTGCCTAGTGCATTCTTTAATGAACATGAACTTAAGTGAAGACTTAATATGAATTTTTAAGGAAATTATGCTTAGCACCGAGTGGATATGAAAATGAGATAGAAGCTTTTACGTTAGAAAGTTCGGCTTCCCAAAGTAAGTTATCTCATGAAATAGAAGCCTTTTACTTTCGAAAGTCTGGGTTTTTAGTAGCAATCTCCTTATCCCATAACTATGTGCCCACATAAGTCTTTAGGTAGTGGATCCACCTAAAAGCTAATATGTTAGTTCTACCTTAGGCAAGTAGGACACCTCTTTTCAGTGTGGGGGTAAGACACCGAATTCCATGTAGCTCACATGGTCTATGTCGGTTAAGGCTAATTCCCTATATGCTAAGAATATGAATTATGATAAGAACATGAGTTATGTACTATGGTTCCTCAAGAGGTTCTACTTAGTATGAGTGGGGGTATGTGACTTCATTCATGCATTTCACAAGTAGGCTTTGAGAGTGGTCATGGTATGTTTCTCCTATGGTATGATGATTTTTGAGTTAATGCATGTTTTATATGAATTATGAACATGAGCATGAACTATACTTATGACTTCTTAATGAGCTCTACTTAGTGTGAGTGGGGGTATGCGACTCCACTCATGCATTGCACAAGTAGACCATGAAAGGGGTTATGGTGTGGTTTCCTTATGCTATGAAGAGATATGAATTTATGCACGTATGATATGGAGTGTTGCTAATAGTGACTTTCCTTGTTATAAGCTATGGACATGAATGTTTCTTTGTCTATGATTATTGACTATGGATGAGATCAAAGCATGATAAGTTTGAGCATGGTGGCCTAAAAGTAATACTTAGTGTAAATGGAATTATGGGATCCTATCTATGCATTGCACAAGTATAACCTAGGGTTACATATGTGATGGTTCTATTATGATGAGACGATCTTGGTATTTAACTATGTGTGTGAACTATGTCTTGTGATGATTGTGGTATGCATTATGTACATGTTGGTGACTATGCTTTCTGATTATGATGATATCCTTTATTCTATGATGAATTGTACATGAGTTGTTTTATGAGCTACATTCCTCAACTATTTCAAGAAGATGTTCAAAATTGGCATATAGCATGGTTTCAACTAAAATGTCCCTTTTAACATGTTTTAAGGATTTTTATGCATGACTTTCATACTTAGTACATTTTTGTGCTAACCCATATTTCTATATTTTCTACAAGTGTAGGGTTTGGTGATATCGGCTTCTACCCTCGTGGCTAGGACCATAGTAGATCAAGAAAAAGAAGGTTGGTGAGTTCTCATAGTATTCGAGGGCTTGACCATTATGTCCTTTAAGTCTTTCTTTTATGTTTTAGACTTTTGTAAGGGTCGTGTCCCTAAGATTGTATTCAAGTGTTATAGATGTTTGAGACATAGTGTTATAGACTCTCTCTTGTTTTATAAAGGACTTCGATTGTAAAGAAAAGTTTTAATTCTTCGCATTTTTCCCTATGCTCTTATGTTATGCTATGCTATGAGGCTTGTATGAGGCTCTTCGGAGTCTTGTATGGTGTGTTACATATAGGGGGTAGCCTTGGGTCGTGACATTGGAGGACTCTAGTTTTTATGAGTTGTTACTAGTAGTTCTATTGAGGAGTCATGGGTCTTGTCCCGACACTCATCCTTATATACAATAGAGGCTTCATAGATAGACAATTTTCGAGAGTCTTTCGGTTTCAGATGTTTTATTTAAAACTTATGTTTCATACTCAGTATATTCGGTTCAATTTTGAGATTCAGTATTAAACGTTTCTTTCAATTTGATGCCTATGTATGCTCGGGTTAGTCTTCCGCTTGTAGTCAGGATGAGGGTTTGCTTGGGGACTAGTAATGGTTCTCGAGTGCCGGCCACATTCAGGGTGTAGGCTCGGATCGTGACACTAGAACAATTCAATACTAAGAATGTTAAGTCTGTTAGCACTCCTCTTGCCGGTTATATGAAGTTGAACAAGAAAATGTATTATCCAAACTTTAATGTATGTAATGGTATGCACTAGATTTGATATTGTTCACATAGTGTTGTTAGTAGGTTTTTTGACAATTTTGAAAAATAGCATTGGAAAGTTGTGAAGTGGATATTCAGATATCTGAGAGGAAGCTCAGATCATGAATACTTGTATTTTGGAGGACCAAATAATCCAATCTCGAAGAGAAATAAAAATGTTAATATTACATGTGATCTTGATAATAGAAATCCACTACTGGATATTTGTTTACTTATTCAGAGGGAGATATATTATGGTAATCGAAGTTACAGAAATGTGTTGCACTGTCTACAACTGAAGCAACGTATATTGTGGCTATTGAAGTCGGCAAAGAGATTCTAATGTGATAGTAAGAATGCAATAAGCTTGGACAAGAATTTCATGTACCATGCAAGAAAAAAATACATCAATGTGAGATATCATTAAATTCATGAGTAAGTGAACAACAAATTATTTTCACGTCAAAATAATTTACCCAAATGAATATCCTGCGAATATGCTGATCAAGACAACATCAAAAGACAAGTTTAATATGTGTAGAAAATTTATTGACATGAACTCTGATGAAAAAAAGATATCTCCTTCAGATGTATGAGACTGGAGGAGGAGTTTTTTTTTAAAATTTAAAGTCAGGTCATAGACCCTTTTTATTTCAAAATAACAAAGATTTGTACAAGACTAGGCCCAAAAGTGACCTAGCCCAAGAAGACAAAAATGGAAATAAGTAAAAAGACGAAGTTGACAAAGAAGTGGAAAGGTCACATTGAAAATTATCTGGAATGATTACGTTGGAAGAAGCTGACCATGGAAAAAAGATTGCCATCATTTTCCAGAGTCCCAGAGAAATCACACCAATACTTGTCATCATTCACCCCCGGAGAAGCACCAATAGCGACTTGGAAGGTAATCTCCATCTTCACTTCTAGCTAAAGTGAAAAGGAAAATAAATCTTCTCTATCTTGCAACAGGATTTAGGAACCTCAGAGCTTCAAGATCGATGTGTGTTAGTTGAAGCATACGGTATAGAGGATCTTGCATCAGGTAAGAAATTACCAGATTCTACCAGATCTATTGATTTCGTCACTTTGCATACACGAGAACCTTTCCTTTTGGTGAAGTGTTGGAACAAAACAATCGGCAATCAACTCTATTATATTGCATAAATTTTCTAGACTAAAACTTGATGGATTGAATCTCAAAAGAAATTAATATCACCATCTAAATTTTAGTCTAAAAACTAAATCACAATTTTTAGAGGACAATCTTAAAAGATATGAGACCATGTAGTTTCTTTGCATATTCGAAAGATAAGATGATGCAATATAGAGTAAAACAATCATCCAATATTATTAATAATGTCTTAATTGTGTATTTCTTGGACTCAAAGCTCCCACTTGGTGCGAAACGCATAAACCATAACAAAATTTCTTCAGGTATTACTGTTGTCACTGAATATTACACTTTAATTCTTTTTATGCCTCTCAATAGTTGAATCTGCATCAAGACATTAAAGTGATTCTGCTAAATATTTTCTGATATTAGGAGTACCACTTTTATTCATGCATATAATCTACCAGCCTTCATTGGGAACTTCTTGTATAGAATTAAGCTGATAATTACCTGCAAAAATAAAAACTAAGTTAGCAAAATAATCATCAAGAGTATTTCCTTCCTTGAGGGAATGTTGTACTCTTGCTGACACAATTCCTTTTAAATTCTGAATAAAGCTGACTTCCAAAGTCACACTCCATAGAATTTCCCACTGTCCCTCGATAATGTGAACCATTGCCAGAGAATCAGTCTCAATAATAATCTGAAACAACATATTATCTCTACAAAACACCAAATATTCCCTTATGGCTATGACTTCTGCAATCAAATTGGTGGTCTCCTGAATTTTGACCCCTTTAGCTGCAATTAAATTTTCTTCATGATCTCTTATACAAAAAGTAGCTGAAGTAAGCCCAGAATTGCCCTTAGAAGCACCATCAATATTACCTTTAAGCCAATTTATGAGAGGAGAAACCAATTTCACCATTTTGAAGTTATAAACCACTCTATACCCTTCAAGATACTGCACAATTAGAGGCCAATTATTCAAGCCAAAATTATCCTTACATCTTAATTTAATGAAATTCAGAATATTTTAATTGATCTCCCAGATCACCTTTCCAATAGAATAAGATCCACCATGTATTATAGTATTTCTCCTCTTCCACAAAAATCACATTATAACTATAAGAATAGCTTGATAAACTAGCTTTATCCTGTAGTTACCATCAGTAGACCACCATATTCTCATCATGTGTTTCACATTCTATATGGGCCCAATTATTCCAACTGCTCTGGAATAATAAGACCATATTTTGGTTGCAATCTCTCCTCTTAAAAACAAATGATCAATAGACTCATTCACAAGAATGTTACAACACCGGCAATTCTGAGAGATATTAGGATTCCAAGCATTCATTAAGTTAGCCACAAGAATTATACCTTGCCAAATCTTTTAGGCTAGAAATGAGAACTTGAAAGGTAAACCCATAAAGATTTAAAGTTTTCATTGATGTTCTCCTTTTTCCTTAGCAATTCCCAAACACTCTTAACATTGAAATATCCAGTACTAGATTTGGTCCACCAAAGTTTGTCTACTAAATCTTCCAACTGTAGAAACCTCATATTGTGTCTGATATGATCCACTACATATTCAGGGACAACATCCTGAAGAGCATCAAAATACCAACCCTCTTTATTAAAAATGTCTCCTATATCTCTCATGGAGTGACATGTTGGGGTGTCTAACTGATATAAGTGAAAAAGCCCAAGATTGGTCCAATTATCATACCAAATAGAAGAAGTTCCACCCCTAGGTTCCCAACACAAATGTTGTTCAATGACATCTCTATTTTCAAGCATATGTTTCCATATTCGAGTAGTGTACCGCGGCTTCCCCTTCCTCTTGCTTGTCGTCGCTCTTTCCTCCCGTGTTACCTTGGCATTGGGGAAAGCTCCCACCTCATATAGCATAGGGTTTCTTCTTTTCCAAATTCCAAATACACCCTTACTTTTATGTTTTCACGCCGCAACTCCACGCAAGCGCGCTATGCAGGCACTTGGACGCGCGAATGACGCGCGGAGAACTAGTATGCAGCTCAAAATTCACGCAGGCGCGCGAAAAAGCTGTTACTCCAATTTTTGCTCATTTTTCTCTGATCATGTTCAAAACTTGAATTGACCACCTTATATACATGAAAAGTATACCATAAATTGCAAAATTCACATTAAAACTTGTCTAAACTTTCTCATTTTATTCTCCCATCAAATACCCCCACACTTGGGCTGTTGCTCGTCCCGAGCAATTTTGAACATACTTGACCCCCTCTAGACCTTGACAACACTCACTAGAAATAGTAATTGACTTCAACCATCTCTATTGGCGCATGCAATGCTCATCGTTAAATGACTACTAGTGACACTGAAATTTAAGCAAAAATCAATCCAAGAACTTCCTCACAACAAGAAGATGTCATTTATTCACAGGACTCATGGTCATGCATCATAAAAAGAACTCTCATTTCACTCCTACTCACAAAGAAATACATCATGTTTTTACAGAATACCATAGGCTTGGCAATTGAGTAATTTTCCACTAATGTAGGACTTGTCAAGTTAGAATCATGTAGGACTTGTACAGGTATAATCTGTGGTAAGGTTGGTTGTGGAAAGTCATTTTCCCCCTTTTTTTTTTTTTTTTTTTTTTCTTTTTGTCTTCTTTTGAAGTTTGTAGACAAATCCAAACAACTTTCGTTGTCCTTCTCTCCTTTTCACCCTTTTTTTTATTTTTTTTTATTTTTTATATATATATATATATATATATATATATATATCACTTCTCTACACTTGTTTATTCATCCAATTAAGAGAGTGACACCCGGGGGATTAGACTAAAAGGATGTATTGGCTAATCAAAGAAAATAGATTATTATAAGGCTCAAATTTGTTGACTAGGGATACTTATCAACCAAGGTTGGTGAATTAAGGCTAGAATTGGGTAACCAAAGAAAGCCTACAATCATATTCTTCCTCAAAAAGTCCTAAGATTTCGCCTCAAAAAACTACCATGCCAAGTTCTAGATTCTTTCAAACATGAGTACACATCAAAATCATTTCACCACACAATATTCAAGGATTGATTATGCCTCAACTTCTCATGCCAACAAGTATGCAAATTTCAATAAAGCAAGCAACACAACCTCTAGATAGGAATCCATCAATTTCTACCTCTAGTTCTTGTTAAACAACTATGCTATGACTCCTATCCTAAAAAATGTCTAATTCAAAATAAATACGACTATGGTAAAAGAATCAGACAAGAAACCCATAGAAGTACAACAAAGAAGCTATCCTAAGAAGAAAATCTTTTTTTAATTTTTTTGTTTTTTATTTTTTTTTTATTTTTTTTTACTTCACCCCCACACTTAAGTTATGACATGTCCCCATGTCATAAAGAAACTGCAAAAGTAAAGGAAACTTTCCTGTCCGTTTCTTCAATCAGTATCGGAAACCGTGCTGGGATCCATTGAGCATGTTCGGCCAAGCGCGCGTAACCAAGCCATGATCTTTCTATCCGATTTACCTGTGTTGACTGTAAGCTCGTTCATCTTCTTATGCATATCAGCCATCGAAGAGTGTAGCGCATCTACCTGATTTTCAAGAGAGTGAAATCGCTCCTCCCATGACCTCCCCATTGAATCCTGAGTGCTTTGGGTAGGTGACACTACATAATCGGGCAATTCTTCCACATCATCACTGTCATCGTTGCCTACTTCTTCAGTACTTGCGGGCTGTCGTATTGCTTTTCCGATTGTCATTCTATCCGCTCTGAACTTCGGACCAGCCATTAGAGTAACATCGGACTTCTTGAATTTAACAGCAGAGAGTCTACATAGCCTTGTGATAAGAGATGGAAAAAAATAACCATACTTGGGAGAAGTGGCTTTATCTAACATCTCTTCTACAATCAATAGGCCAGGCAGGATACGCAGTTTGGTCATCAAACAAAATATAAGAGCAGCTCTAAAACCATGTACCTCAGTAGTATTGGTGGAGGGAAGGATACGACTAGTGATAATATGAAACCAACACTTAGCCTCAATGTTCAAGCTCTTGGAGTGAAATTTGTGATTCTCCTTCAACCAATGAACTGGCTGTCCGGGTGTACAAATAACTTCAATGAACATGTCCCATTTGTAAGGTTCCTTCATGTATGTTGTACGATATTCATCCTCCGCTGTACCACCAAATTCCGGGAAGTTATAGGCGTTTTCAATGGCTTCTTGTGCAAAATTCACCGTCTTCCCCCGTACCATGCACACTTGATACTCATGCTCTGGCAAGTTTGCATAGAATTCCATCACAACTGTCATATTAGCCTCCTCAGGCTGCTCAAAAAGAACTTCCCATTTGCGCCGCACAATCTCTTGATAAACCTGCTGACAATTGCCCATCAACGAACCTTGCTCAACTCCCTTTTCTACAATGGCTTTTTTGAATGATTTCACCTTAAACCGTTGTTGAGCTTCCCAAGAAACAAATTTGGTGGCATCATATGATTTCAATGGTGGCGGTTCTTTTTCCTTTGAAGGATTTGAACTCTTTTGTGTTGAGGAACTTCCTCTTTTGCTTGGAACAACTCCCAATTTTTTTCTCTTTCGTTGATTCTCCATTAGTTTGAGTATTCTGCCAAGAAGAAAATAATTCACTTAGTATAGTAACTTGGCATTCCAATTCTAGCAATATGCAACTAAAATCACTAAAAGTGGGTTGCTTCCTTTTTCATTCCCTCTCTTTTCTTAAATTCTTTTTCATTGTTCCCATTGAGGAATTTTATCAAACACCTTGTGTGCATCATGTTTTTACTCTACTTGGAAACACAATTGTGTAAATATCTATCCAACAATCAAGCAGATTATGCAATTGACATTTTTATCACATGTTGGATCATCTAACACTATTATAGAAAAGAGAGAAAAATATATATATATATATATATATACATAATAATAAACCTACTTACACCATCTTCTTTCATAATATCTTAGGCAAGACCACCATAAATAAAGAAAATTAGTGAAATACATACCTTGAATTCTTGATGAATGAATGAGAATGAGAAAAATGCTCCTACTGTAACACTTTTAGAGAAGAATGAGAAAGAATTTGGGGTTAGGGTTATTCTTGAAAAGAAAGAAATAAGAGAAGTAAGAAGAGAAAAAGAAAAGAAAGAAAGAAGATATAAACTAATAAGGAAAATAAAAGAACAAGGTTTATTTATTTATTTTTTTAATTTTTTTTTTATTTTTTTAATAATTATTTTATATTTTTAAACCTAAAAAATAAATAAATTAAACTTACCTGGTGGGACGCCCGCGCACTGAGCACGCAATTAAAGAAATAACCCACGCGATCGCGCGGCGAGACAGCACGCTAGCTGAAACCCGCGCGCTGGTAGCGCGTTTGGGCCTGGTTTCGCGCGGTCGCGCGGCGAGGCAGCGACCTTGTCTGTTGTGGCGCGCTGGTCGCGCATTCTGAATGGAATTTGCGCAGGCGCGCGAACGACCTTTTTTTTTTTGATGGGTTGCCTCCCAATAAGCGCCTGATTTAACGTCGCGGCACGACCCAGGTAGCCCAATTTGGGCTATTCAATGATAATGTTAGAAGATTGTTTTTCAAATCCTCCAACCACATATTGCTTTAAACGGTGTCCATTAACCTTGAAGCTTTCAGTTCCTTGTGCATTGAAGATTTCAATTGCACCATATGGACTTACATTCTTCACCACATATGGTCCCGTCCATCTTGATTTGAATTTTCCAGGAAAAAGGCGCAGTCTACTATTGTAAAGTAACACTTTGTCCCCTTCCTTAAATTCTTTTGTCTTGATGAGACGATCATGCCATTCTTTTGTTTTTTCCTTGAAAATTCTTGCATTCTCATAAGCATCTCGCCGGAACTCCTCTAATTCATTCATCTGCATGCACCTGTTCTCTCCTGCAAGACTTAGATCAAGATTAAGTAATTTTATAGCCCAATATGCCTTGTGCTCAATTTCAACAGGCAAATGACATGCCTTTCCAAAAACTAATTTATACGGGGATGTGCCTATTGGTGTTTTAAATGCAGTTCTATATGCTCATAAGGCATCATCTAACCGTATTGACCAATCCTTACGAGACACACTAACCATTTTTTCAAGAATTCTTTTTAACTCACGGTTAGCCACTTCTACTTGTCCACTAGTTTGGGCGTGGTATGGTGTTCCTGTTTTATGATTTACCCCATACTTACCCAGCAATGATGCAAATTGTTTTTTAATAAAATGAGATCCATTATCACTAATGATGACTCTTGGTGTGCCAAATCTAGTAAAAATATTTTTTCTCAAGAACTCGCACACCACACGAGCATCATTTGTCCTAGTAGGAATTGCCTCGACCCATTTGGATACATAGTCAACTGCTACCAGGATATATTCAAAAGAGTGGGAAGAAGGGAAAGGTCCCATGAAATCGATGCCCCATACATCAAAAATATCACATATTAAGATTGAATTTTGGGGCATCTCATTTCTCTTGCTTATATTACCTGTCCTTTGGCAACTGTCACACTGAACCACATACTTCCGTGCATCCTTGAATAGAGATGGCCAATAGAACCCTGCTTCTAGCACCTTGGAGGCTGTTCTATTTCCACCATAATGTCCACCTGCTGCTCCATCATGACAATGAGACAGTATACTGGACATCTCTTCTTCAGGTACACATCTTTTAATGATGCCATCTGTACAAATTTTAAACAAAAATGGGTCATTCCAGAAATAATTTCTTACCTCGCTTCGAAGTCTCCTCTTCTGCTCATAGCTCAGATCTTGAGGCACCCATCCACTAACCAAGTAATTAGCTATGTCTGCATACCAAGGTGCTCTTTCAGAAATTGCAGAGACTGAAAATAATTGCTCATCTGGAAACTCTTCCTTAATTGGTACCACCTCCATAGGAGGATTTTCCAGTCTTGACAAATGATCTGCTACCTGATTCTCTGTACCTTTTCTATCAATGATCTGGAGGTCGAATTCTTGAAGCAAAAGAACCCATCTCAAAAGTCTTGGTTTTGCTTCCTTCTTTTGCAACAAGTATTTTAAAGCTGAGTGATCAGTGTGAACGACCACCTTGCTTCCTATCAGGTATGATCTGAATTTGTCGAAAGCAAAAACCACCGCAAACAGTTCCTTCTCAGTGGTTGCATAGTTCACCTGTGCATTATTTAGAGTACGACTGGCATAGAAAATTGGTCTAAACAATTTGTCTCTCTTTTGTCCCAACACTGCACCCACAGCAAAATCACTAGCATCACACATAAGCTCAAATGGCTGACTCCAATCAGGAGTAACCATTATAGGGGCACTCGTGAGCTTCTCCTTTACTAGGTTAAATGCCCTTAGACAATCAGTTGTGAACAAAAACTTAGTATCTTTGGTGAGCAAGGTAGTTAAGGGCTTAGATATACTAGAGAAGTTTTGAATAAATCTCCTATAGAATCCTGCATGACCCAGAAAACTTCGTATGCTCTTCACAGATGTTGGTGGTGGTAGTTTAGAAATAATCTCCACCTTGGCTTTGTCTACTTCTATGCCATCAGCCGAAACCTTGTGCCCCAACACAATTCCTTCTCTAACCATAAAGTGACACTTTTCCCAATTTAGAACCAAGTGAGTCTCCTCACAACGCCTTAAAACAACTTTAAGATTCATTAGGCAATTGTCAAAATCTTCACCAAACAATGTGAAATCATCCATAAAGACCTGTAAGCATTTCCCATTCAATTCAGCAAATATAGACATCATGCACCTCTAGAATGTTGATGGTGCATTGCACAAACCAAAAGGCATTCTTCTATATGCAAATATTCCTGACGGGCATGTAAAAGTGGTCTTTTCCATATCTTCAGGTGCAATGGGTATTTGATTGTAGCCAGAGTACCCATCAAGAAAACAATAAAATCCTTGGCCAGCTACCTTCTCCAACATTTGATCAATGAAAGGAAGTGGGAAATGGTCTTTCCTAGTTGCATTATTCAGCCTTCTATAATCTACACACATTCTCCACCCAGTGACAGTTCTGGTCGGGATCAATTCATTATCATCATTCTTCACTACAGTCATTCCTCCTTTCTTTGGTACCATATGAATTGGGCTGATCCAAGAGCTATCAGAAATTGGGAATATAATTCCCCCATCTAGAAGTTTAAGAACTTCTTTTTGTACTACTTCTTCCATTTTCTCATTCAGCTTGCGTTGTGGTTGTACCACTGGCTTGCTATTTTCCTCCAACAGGATTTTGTGCATGCATAATGCTGGGCTAATCCCCTGAATATCTGCAATAGACCACCCAATAGCCTTCTTGTATCTTCTCAACATATATATCAGCTTTCTTTCCTGTTCTTCTGTAAGATAGATTGAAACAATTACTGGAAAACTGTCAAATTCAAGAAATACATACTTCAAGTGAGTGGGCAACACTTTGAGCTCTGGAGTAGATGTTTGCTGCTCTCTCAAAAGTTCATTTTCAGTGTCTTTTGGAAAGGATTCTCGTTCCCTTGCTTCTTCATTATTCGATTCAGTGATGCATCCCTCTAATGTCTCCTCCATAAAGTTTTCATTCTTATATTCTTCAGCCAGATCAGTCAATATATCTACTTTGAAACAGGAGTAGACATTTTCCTCCTCTTGAGGAAATTTCATCATCTTTTTCATATTGAAAACTACTTTTTCTTCTCCAACTCTTAGCATCAATTGTCCTTCATATACATCAAGTATTGCTCTACCAGTAGCCAGAAATGGTCTCCCAAGAATTAATGGAACCTCCTTATTTTCTTCCATGTCCACCACTATGAAATCCACTGGGAACACAAACTTGTCCACTCTAACTAAAACATCTTCAATTATTCCTTCAGGAATGATTGTAGATTGATCTGCCAACTGTAAGGAAACAGGGATGGACTTAATTATTCCAATTTCTCCTTCGAGTTTCTTGAAAATTGACAGCGGCATGAGGTTTATAGAGGCTCCTGAGTCGCATAATGACTTCTCAAACCTAACATTTCCTATAGCACAAGGAATAGTGAAACTACCCGGATCACCACATTTCTGAGGTAGTTTATTTTGAAGGATGGCACTACACTGAGCATTAAGCTTGACTACTGATGTTTCCTCCAATTTTCTCTTGCTAGATAGAATTTCCTTTAGGAACTTTGCATATGCAGGCATTTGCGTGACAACCTCTGTAAATGGTATATTCACATGTAGTTGTTTTAGCATCTCAAGGAACTTTCCGAAACATTTATCAAGCTTTTCTCGTTTCATTTTCTGAGGAAAAGGCAATGGAGACATATGTTTTGTATCCCCATCAACTTCCGACTTGTCCTTATCTTTCTTGGTTTCATGAGATTCTTTTGTCTCCACTTGGCTTTCCTTTGACTTCTCTTTTGGACTTTGACAATTTTCACTCAACATCTTCCCAGAACGCAATGTTACAGCCTTCAAATCTTTTGGATTCCTCACTGTGTCACTTGGTAGAGTTCCTGGAGTTCTTTCAGAAATTTGATTTGCAATCTGTCCCACTTGCTTCTCCAAATTGCGAATAGAAGCACTTTGATTTTCAAACTTCTCATCTACCTTGGTGATGAAACTTTTAAACATCTCCTCCAAATTTGATTGGTTTCCTTGTTGTCCCTGTTGAGGTTGATATTGTGGTCGCTGATAATTCTGATACCCCTGGGGTGCTTGTCCTTGTCCTCTCGCATTGTTCTGTTGCCAAGCATTCAAACTACCATTAGGTGCACTCCATGAGAATCCAGGATGTTTTTGCCCCATTGCATTGAAATTGTTCCCTCTATTATAGTTTCCAACAACATTAACCTCTTCTTCCGCCAGTGGAACTTGTTGACATTCATGAGTAGGATGTCCTCCTGCACAAAAATCGCAGATTATTGATTGTGTCATTTGAGCCTGCGCAAGAGTCAGCTGCTTCACATCCTTTGCAATCGATGCAATTTGCGCTTGCAAGGTAGTGTATGTATCTACTTGATGCACCCCTGCACTCTTCTTTCTTTCAGAATTCTCTACAACCCACTGATTAGCATCCGCTGCAAGTTCATCAAGAATTTCAATTGCTTCTTCAGCTGTCTTCTTCATGATTGGTCCTCCCACTGCATTATTTAATATCCTCCGTGACGCAGGCGATAACCCTTCCCAGAAATTTGTCAACTGCAACCATGGCTCTATTCCGTTATGTGGACACTTCCTCAACAATTCTTTAAATCTTTCCCATGCTTCAAACACTGTTTCTGACTCTAGTTGACTGAAATTGCTGATCTCCTTCCTCATTCTAGCTGTTTTTGCTGGTGAGAAATACTTATCAAGAAACTTTGTCGTCATTTCATTCCAGGTGCGGATTGATCCTGCAGGTAAACTTCGTAGCCAGATCTTAGCATCATCCTTCAAAGAGAAAGGGAATGCCCTTAAGTATATAGCATCGTCTGAAGCTCCATTGTAGTGAAAAGTGTTCATAATTTCATCGAAATCCATCAGATGACTGGTTGGATCCTCATTCTGCTTCCCTCTGAAAACACAGTTATTTTGTATTGCTTGGAGAACACTATGTTTGATTTCAAAGTTATTTGCAGCAACTGGAGGACATCTTACACTGGACTGCATCACATTGTAATTTGGCTTAGCATAGTCTCCTAGCAATCTCCCCGCCCTTCCATTATTTTGATCCATTTGATCTTCCACTTCAACAGGAAGGCGGTGGATTCGTCGGTTAACAACACCAGGATTTTCAGCATCATCTTCAATCCCCAGTCGATTCAGGTTATCCGGATTGACTGGGTCATTCAAACCTCTATTACCAGCATTTATATCACCCATTGTATTAAACCCTTGAGGCTGCTGTGAAACCCTTTCTGCAAGTTCCTTCTTAAGCAAGCGTAAAGTTTTTTCCAACTCCGGATTGTATTCGATAACTTCTTTTGAGGAAGATCGTGTCATGCACCAAAGTTGTGGTTAATCCCTATTGCCTGCAATAATATGAACTTGAGATATTAACTAAACAAACAATTAAAATAAACCTGAATTAATACACAAAACTCTATGAAAACTACTTGTTGCCAATCCCCGGCAGCGGCGCCAAAATTTGACGAGCACAAACACACTATAAGTTTAATGCTTCGCTAGTCAAAGATAGTATAGTATAAAGATCGTTTCCACAGGGATTGGTACAAATAATAATTCAATCAAATCTTGCTAATTATTATTCAGGTGATCAAAAGAAAAGAGTTGATTGTGGTTATGCACCACTTTTATAGACTAAATGATAATTAAAATCAATTGGTAAACTATGAAGATTAATATCAATACTAAAAGATAGGGTAAAAGACTAACAAGTGCATAATGATAGTTAGGATTTGATTCATTCATTTACCACATTTAAAGTTCTATCGATTCTCTCGAATTCGATAGCTTATTAGAGTATCCTTTAAGCCTTAGATTTTTCTTCCGAGTAAATCTCAAGTTAAAGAATAAACCAATTATACCCAAGTGATTCTAATATGCAAAAACATGTTAATGATTGTTCTTAAGGAAGTAACGTCCTTCGACTATTTTTCCTTTAGATTTAATCAATAATTATCAAGAAGCTCCTTCGATTACTTAAGAGAAAATATATTGATTCAATCCAACCAAACTATGCAACAATATTCACCAAGATACTCCTCTTTCGATTAAATAAAATAATGAACCAGGTTGCAATTTAATTCCAATTTCCATAACAAGTTCAAGCATAAGAATGAAAGTCAAAATCCCAACAGATTCATCAATACAACATGTTTGTCAAATACCCTATAAGAATCTACTCCATGGATGAGATTAAGTTTACTAAGAACAAAAGAGAAAAAGAAAACATAGCCATCAAACTTTGAATCCCAACTTCCGTTTTGGATTCGAGTAGTGTACCGCGGCTTCCCCTTCCTCTTGCTTGTCGTCGCTCTTTCCTCCCGTGTTACCTTGGCATTGGGGAAAGCTCCCACCTCATATAGCATAGGGTTTCTTCTTTTCCAAATTCCAAATACACCCTTACTTTTATGTTTTCACGCCGCAACTCCACGCAAACGCGCTATGCAGGCACTTGGACGCGCGAATGACGCGCGGAGAACCAGTATGCAGCTCAAAATTCACGCAGGCGCGCGAAAAAGCTGTTACTCCAATTTTTGCTCATTTTTCTCTGATCATGTTCAAAACTTGAATTGACCACCTTATATACATGAAAAGTATACCATAAATTGCAAAATTCACATTAAAACTTGTCTAAACTTTCTCATTTTATTCTCCCATCATATGATCCACTACATATTCAGGGACAACATCCTGAAGAGCATCAAAATACCAACCCTCTTTATTAAAAATGTCTCCTATATCTCTCATGGAGTGACATGTTGGGGTGTCTAACTGATATAAGTGAAAAAGCCCAAGATTGGTCCAATTATCATACCAAATAGAAGAAGTTCCACCCCTAGGTTCCCAACACAAATGTTGTTCAATGACATCTCTATTTTCAAGCATATGTTTCCATATTTGAGAGCCTCTTTTCCATTGTACAAGAGAAGGAATATGGTTCTTGCAATATTTGTTCCAAAAGAAGATTGACCACAAATTGTTTTGTGTCCTAAATTTCCACCACAATTTAGCATATAAGGCCTGAGAAACTTCAAATAATGATCTGAAACCAAGCCCTCCTTTCTACTTTGGTAGACAAACTTTGATCCATTCAGCCCAATGTTTACTCCTACCAGATTCCTTATTACTCCAAAAGAACTTAGTGAAAATCTTATGTAATTCCTTGATCTCACATATCGGAGAAGTGATAGTAGATAATACATATATAGGGATGTTTTGCAAAACACTAGAAAGTAGAGGTTTTTTACCACCATATGATAACATCCTTCCGTTCCATGCCTGAAGTTTACCTTTAACTCTTTCATTCAGCTCTGCATAATGTTCCTTTCTCTTTCTTGTATGGGTGATAGGACACCCCAAATACTTCATATGAAAAGAACCCTTGTTCATTCCAACACACGGCTCCACTAAGATTGGAATTCCTGCTGCTGCATTTTGATGCAAATAAAAGAAACTCTTGTCTTTGTTCATCTTCTGACCAGATTGATGCTCATATTCATGTAATACATCTATTAATATTTCAGAAGAGTATTCATTAGTTGATACAAATATAATAGTATCATCTGCATAAGCTAAATGATTTAACATTGTACTCTATTTAGGCAAACCATAGCCCACATAATAAGGATAATCAAATAAAGAATTAAGAGCTCTAGAAAGAATTTCATATGCTAAAATAAATAAGGCCGAAGAGAGAGGATCTCCTTGCTTCACACCCCTTGTAGAATGAAAGAAACCGTATGATTGACCATTAATAAAGATTGAGTAATAATTGTTAGCAGTAAGTCTCCGTATCATATCTACAAATCTTGAGCCAAAGCTCATCTTTCTCAAGACATTCATCAGAAAAAACCAAGACAATCTATCATATGTTTTGCCATGTCTAATTTAATGACAACATTAGCAGGCTTCCCTCTTTTAGTAATGTCAGTTTCCAACTCTTGAGCTAGTAAAACATTTTCAATAATACTTCTACCTTTAATAAAGCCAGACTGATTTGAAGAAATCAGTTTTGGTAACATATCTTCCAGCCTATCATGAATAATCCTTGATAGGATCTTGTTAACAAAATTACTCAAACTAATAGGTCTCATATCAGAGAAGATTTGTACATGTTCCTTCTTTGGTATGAGAATCAAATTAGTATGTGTAATGGATTTCTGAAAGGTATTGCCAGCAATAAAATCATGCACCATTCTTAGAATATCACCACTAACTATATCCTAGCACTCCTGAAAAAATCTACCAGTTAACCCAATCATGGTCGCTAGCACTGTCTACACTTGGCTTAAAATCTGCATTTTCCACATTTTCTAAAATTGGGATAGCACACAAAGCTGCATTCTCTTCCTCAGAAACTGATTCAGAGAAGTGACACAATAAAGGAAAATTAGTAACATCACCTTCTTGCTGAAAATGTCTATGGAAGTGCTCTATTGCTACGTTCGCAATAGCTTCTTTTTCTAACCAATCACCTTGTGAATTCTGAATTCTACTTACTCTCCCCTTCTGTTTTCTTCCTTTCACCCGACTGTGGAAGAATCTGGTATTCCTGTCCCCATTTACAAACCAATCATATCCAGCTTTTTGTTGCCAAAAAAGCTCTTCAAAATGCAGATATCTATTATATTCAGCTTTTACTCTTTGCATGGCAACTTTATTTTCACTAGAAGAGTCTTCTTCAAACAATTTTTCTTTAATTCTCAGAATCTCCTCTCTAATGATAAGTTGTTGAAAAATATCCCCATAAGTCCCTCTACTCCACATAGTTAATGCCTTTTTAATTTTCCTGATCTTTCTTTTAAAGTCTAAAAAAGGGTTAAATGAAATATGAGAATCCCATTTCAATCTAACCACTTCTTTAAAGGATTCATGCTCAGTCCCAAAATTCAAAAACTTAAAAGGTTTCTTTTATAGCATTGGAGCATGGTCTGAGCATGTTCTAGGCAAGTGATCAATCTCTAACTGAGCAAAAATATTCTGCATCTCTGCATTTACCAGTATTCTATTCAGTCTTTCAAAGATACAATCATCTCCTGCTCGAAAATTCCTCAAAGTAAAAGTACTACCTTTAAATGGTACTTGTGAAAGATCGCAAGATTCAATACATGTCTTGAAGTCATCAATATCTACAACATCTACTAGTACTCCACAATTTTCTCCTCTCCATTAAGAACCACATTGAAGTCACCACCTATAAACCAAGGTCTATCCATCCCAGTAGAAATAGAATATAGCTCCTCCCATAGATTCAACCTCAGATTGCTATATACTATAGTTGCATAAAAGCTTAAAGCATTATATTGGTTTTTTATCAAAACAGTGAGCTGCTGATCCAAATTACTCATCACCGAAACATCAAAGCCATGATTGATATATAACCTATCTTTTCATTGTTATTATGAATCCCCAAGGGCATTCTTAATCTTCTTCTATACTTGTTAATGTGTCTAACTGCTTGAAAAGGCTCCAATAATGCAACAAAAGCAAATTTGTGATGATTATGTAAGATTTGCACCCTTTGAAAGGCATTTTGTGTCCTCACTGACCTTATATTTCAAATGAGTGCATTCAATTATCATTTTGCAAAAAGGGATATGACATGTCTCTTTGGTTGCACCCTTACTGGTTGTGCTGTATCTCCATGTCCCTGTTTGTTTACTTTCCTTGGACTTAGTAGCTTTAGTAGCTCTTGGTGACAAATCTCCTTCATTTAAAAACAACTCGTCTGAATATAAATTTTCAGTCACCTTAACCTCCTCCAAGTCTTCCAAGTTTTTGTCTCCTAGCTTGTGAGTAATTATATCATGCAAAATTCTGTTTGGGGAATCTGTATTCACCATAAACACAAGGAGATTTGTAAGGTCCAGTCCATGAGTTTAAGGAAGATGTATTATCTTCCTTTGGTAAAAAACATCAAGGCTCGGAGATATGGTCTCAAAAAATTTATTCACACAACTTTGTTGAATTGACAACAGGTCAAAGATCTCTTCATACACCTTTATTGAAATTTACAACCCGTCAAAAAATTCTCTTTCACATATTGAAATTGCTATATTGACTTGGGCATATTTTTCTTTTTCTATAAATTGAAAGTTTTTTGCTCATCTGTAAAACACATGAAAAATAAATAAAATCATATTAAAGAGGAAAGCGAGGTATACCATAGATTATAAAATAATAATTAGTGAAAGAAAAACACATGAAAAATAAATAAAATCATATTAAAGAGGAAAGCGAGGTATACCATAGATTATAAAATAATAATTAGTGAAAGAAAAATAGAGTTTGAAGTGATGTTTTAGCAAGGTGGAAATCAAAAGTGGGTTATTTCTTTTGAGTACGTAGTAGTTACTTTGAATATTGTATTTATGATTAGACAATGTAATTTTTTTTTTTTACTATAGTGATATCAGTTGCTCTTCTTGACTAGTGAGTTTTTCCTTATTCAAAAGTGTTTAATGTAGAATTCTTGGTATCATTATTTTTTCCATTTTATTTTCATTGAAAATATTATTGTGTTAGTCTGCTTTTTCCTAACACTAGACACATCCTAAGAGAGTACTACATTTCCTGTTGAGTCGCGATAAAATCACAAGACACTTAATGATATTATCAGGTCAAACTCTTCTTAAATAAATCGTTATTACTTGACTACTAATTAACGTCAATTATATCCATTATTGTCTTTATTTCTGAAAAAATATGTACGTACCTCATCATCTTCAACTTTATCTTTTGAGCTTATACACAAGGAAGATATTAATAATGGTCTTATATATGATGACATCCACTAGATCACTAAGAACATAAGTATCTGCACATGAAAGAGATACCATCCATAGAGGAGAAAAAGTCGAGACATATTTAAGATTTGAATTTGATCAACCTCCTATTCTGTACTTATTGCACTTTAGGAATTATGAACTTAAAATATTTATTGAAATTGTAATGATTTTTTGCATTATATTGTGTCAAAATTGATGAGTTTATCAATAGAACTCATGCTACATCGCGCCTCAGGAAGAAAATATCAATAGCTTGTGAAATCGAACCCATTGACGGTGAATCCTCCATCAACAGCTATAACTTGCCCAGTGATGTATGATGCCCCAGGAAGACAGAGGTAAGCAACCAGGGATGACACTTCTTGTGCTTCTCCAGGGCGCATTAACGGAGTTCTACTTATTATTCCATCCAATAATGTTTTATTTTTTATCACCTGCAAAACGAAACCATCAATCTCAGCAGCTAATACATGCATTATTTTTCTTAACACACTCTACCAAACGTATTTTAGTGTGACCTCCAATTTTCAGATATATATCCGTGCTAAAACGTTTGGTGATTGTATGAAATTGATAAGCAGGATTCAAGAATATTACATATTCCACAGAAGATGTCTTTATATACCACGGGGCAACACCATTAACACGAATGTTGTCTTTTGCCCACTCACAAGCCAAATCCCGGGTAAGCTGATTCATCGCCCCTGAAGTTAATCAACGAAAAGAAAAAAAATCTCACGAACTCCTTGGTATTCCATAATGAATTTAAGGAGGGATAGTTACAAGAATGAAGCGAACCTTTTGTTGCTGCATAAATAGAACTAGTAGACAAGTGAACCAAACCAGCAACAGAAGAGATGAAGACAATAGATCCAACTTCAGATGCTTTCAGAAGAGGATGAGCAAGTTGACAAATATGGTATCCAGATTCAAAGTTTGTACCAAATAAATGTGCATATTCTTCAGCAGTGTAATCGATGGTGGGCTTCCTAATGTTTGTCCCCGCATTGTTTATCTATAATTGTAGAAATAAAGGATTAATACAAAATGATAAATCAGCAAATAGTTAGTTGATAGCTGTGTATAGATTAGTTAGTTAGAAGTTTGTTATTAAAGTTTCCAATTAGAAGATGACAAGTGGATAGTTAGTTAGTAACTAACTTTGTAAATACTCTGTATATATGTGTATCCATGATTGTAAGGATACATCTCAGACGCGTGAATAATAAAGAATCTCAACGCAACACAATTGCTCTCTATTAGCTTTCTTCCCTTTCTTTCACAGAGCTCATCAATGGTGGCCTGAGTGCATATTTTATCATGGTATCAGAGCACGGTGTCAGTGCGTTCCATAGCTGATGAGCTCCTTCATCGTCTTCTTAATTTTCCCCCTATTTTCCTTGAAATTCTTGTTCTTCTTTACTGATTATCCGATTCAAAGCTTTTTCAACAATGGGAGACAATTCGACATCTGCTAGTACTGGAATAACAGGTCTAAGAACAATTCCTCAATTGGACCACAATAACCCACTATATATGCAACATTCAGATACACTAGGTACATCTCTCGTTCCTCAGTTGTTGACATGAACTGATAATTACTCAGAATGGAGTAGATCGATGTTGTTGTCTCTGTTAGTAAAGAATAAAGTAGGGTTCATTGATGGATCTTGCAAGAGAGAAACGTATCTGCAAGATGATTTCAAGTTACATCAGTGGGATAGGTGTAATGCGATTGTACAGTCACGGATCATGAGTTCTGTGACTCAAGAATTGAGGAAAGGCATTGTGTATTTTGAAAGTGCTCACAAGGTTTGGAAAGCATTTAAGGAAAGACTTGATAAAGTAAATGCAACAAAAATCTTCCAGGTTCATAAGGAGATCTGTATGATTGATCAAGGGATTCAAAACATCTCTGTTTACTTCTCCAAGTTAAATGATTTGTGGGATGAACTTGAGTCTATAATCCCTTTTCCAGCATATGATTGTGATAAGTCTAAGAATTTCACAGCTTATTTGTATCAGCAGAGATTTATGAAATTATTGATGAGCATGAATGAGACTTATGCTCCACAAAGAAGTCAAATTCTTATAATGACACCTATTCCTACTTTAGATCAAGCGTATTCTATGTTGATTCAAGAAGAGATCCAAAGAGAAAGTAATGGACTCTTGGGTGTTCCACCAGTAGAAGGGACTCACAGCTCTCTAATTGTTGCAAATACCTCTAATATGAGGCCTAGAAGGAATCCAAACTCAGAATTAAAGTGTGATTACTGCAAGTTAAAGGGTCATACTAGAGAAACATGTTACAAATTGATTGGATATCCTCCAGGGTTCAAGTTTAACAATAATAGAAGGAAAACCTTTTATGATAAACCATCAGCACATAATGTGATGAATCAGGAAAAGTATATTTCAAGGAATGGTGATAGGGTTCACACGACTGATGGTATAGGTTCTATCTTCTAAGGTCTCAACAATTATCAGTACTTGCAGCTTGTACAAATGATGGAAGAGCTGAAGAAGAAGAATAAATGGGAGGACAATGAAAATTCACCAGTAGATGTAGCCAATATGGCAGGTATGGTATCCACTAAATCAGACTGTTGGATTATTGATTATGGAGCCTCAAATCATATGACTTCTTCTTTGAGGTCACTGATCAATCCTATTCCTTCATCTAAACCTACTTATGTTTATCGTCCTACTGGGCATAACATTGAGATTACACATACAGGGTCCTATAGTTTATTACCCTCTAAAACTCTTCACAATGTTCTGTGTATTCCTAAATTTAACACCAATTTATTGTCTGTAGCTAGGTATACAAGAGAACTTAATAGTTCAGTACATTTTTACCCTAATTTTTGTCTCTTTCAGGACCTCTCAAGTGGCAAGGTAAAGGGGATTAGTAGACAAGAGGGTGGAATATACATCCTTAGTCCTTCAACACCTGCTACAAGCTTCCCTTTCAAATGCATGACTACTGCAGTATCTAATTCAGTGTCACATTTATGGCATCAAAGACTAGGCCATGCTCCCATTTCTGTTTTGAAAAAAATACATGTGATAACTAAGTTACTAGATGGTGTTGTCCATTGTCACTGTCCTGTTTGTCCCTTAGCTAGGCAGACTAGGTTGCCTTTTCCTGTTAGTTTTTCTAATATTTCAGCTATGTTTGATCTTGCTCATGTTGACATTTGGGGGCCTTACAGGTTCCCACTTATAATGGATTCAAGTATTTTCTTACTCTTGTTGATGATTTTTCGAGAATGACTTGGACTTTTTTACTAAGGCTTAAAAGTGATGTGTTTGTGCTGCTTAAAGATTTCATTCTTCTTGTTGAAACCCAGTTTTCTACCACAGTAAAAATCTTGAGATCAGACAATGGTAATGAGTTTTTTAACACTTTATGCACTACTTTCTTAAAAACTAGGGATTATTCACCAAAGTAGTTGTGTTCATACTCCACAACAAAATGGAGTTGTGGAGAGAAAACATAGGTATCTTCTAGAAGTAGCAAGGGCTATTAGGTTTCAGGCTAGTATACCTATAAAGTTCTGGGGTGACTGTATACTTACAACCACTTATATTATCAATAGGCTTCCTAGTACTGTTCTACATGACATTTCACTTTATGAAGTTTTTCATGGTACACCACCCGTTCTATCTCATTTGAGAACCCTTGGTTGCCTTTGTTATGCTACTGTTCCTGTTTTCCATGACAAATTTTCTTCCAAGGTTGTTCCAGGAGTCTTTTTGGGGTATTCTGTTGCTCAGAAAGGTTACAGGGTATATGACATTGCTGCAGAAAGGCTTATAGTTAATAGAGATGTTACATTTCATGAGAATATGTTTCCTTTCTCTTATCCTAAGTCACAATTTCTTCCTGGTTCTAAGGCCTCTTCTACTACTTCTGTGCCAGATTCTCCACATGTACCTTCACTAGACCTTCATGATGAGCATCATGACTGTTCTAATCCTTTTTCCTCCTCACCTGATATTTCTTCCCATGATGCTACACCTTCTGTTCCTTTAAGAAAGTCCAATAGGCTTACTAAGCCTCCTATATGGCTCACTGATTATGTTCATCCTTCTTTGCCCTCTACTACTTCTTCTACTTCTGCTAGTTCTTGTTCTCTTTACCCTATCCAATCATATCTTTCATATTCTCATCTTCTTGTACATTCCAGGCTTTTCTTGCCTCATTTTCTTCTATATCTGAGCCTACTTCTTATTCCCAAGCCATTAAGTATCCTAGGTGGACTCAAGCTATGAAGCTTGAACTTGAGGCTTTAGATTATAATCATACTTGGGAGGTGGTGGATTTGCCATCTGGGAAGGTTCCTATTGGTTCTAAATGTGTTTACAAGGTAAAATATCATGCTGATGGGACTGTAGAAAGGTTTAAAGCAAGGTTAGTAGCTAAGGGGTATACTCAGCAGGAAGGCATTGACTTTCATGATACTTTCTCCCCTGTAGCAAAAATGACCACAGTTAGGACTGTGATTGCATTGGCTACCCTTAGGCATTGGCCTATCTTCCAAATAGATGTCCACAATGCATTCCTTAATGGTGATCTTTCTGAAGAGGTGTACATGACTTTGCCACAAGGTTTTAGTAGCCAGGGGGAGTCAAAGGTATGCAGGCTACTCAAATTCTTATATGGTCTGAAACATGCTTCTAGACAGTGGAATCTAAAATTGACACAAGCTCTAACAAGTTCTGGATTCACACAGAGCAAGCATGATTATTCTTTTTTCACAAAAACAGCTAATAGCAAGCTAATGTTGATTCTTGTTTATGTAGATGACTTGCTTAACACAGGGTCTGATCTACAAGAAATCAATAGAGCTAAGCTTGATTTGCATAAAAACTTCAAGATGAAGGACCTAGGAGAATTGAGGTATTTTTTGGGAATTGAACTTGCCAGGTCAAGTGAGGGAATTCTCTTATCATAAAGGAAGTATGCTCTGGAAATGATCTTAGAGACTGGTTTGAGTGGTTCAAAACCTAAGTGGACACCAATGGAGCAGAACATGAAACTAACCAGCAGTGAATATGATCTTAAATTCTCTACAAAATCTGAGGATGTTCCTTTGGAAGACAGGAGTATCTATCAGAGACTAGTGGGAAAGCTCTTGTATCTTACAATCACAAGGCCTGATATATCATATGTTGTTCAGTCCTTAAGTCAGTTTATGCATGCCCCAAAAAGGTCTCATTATGAAGCTGCTTTGCATGTGGTGAAGTATATCAAGATTCAGCCTGGGCTTGGTCTCTTAATGTCTAGTAAAGGGGATGAGAAGATAGAAGCATATTGTGACTCTGACTGGGCTTTTTGTCCTATGTCTAGAAGGTTTGTCTCTGGTTTTTGTATCGAATTGGGAACATCTCTCATCTCTTGGAAAGCTAAGAAACAAAACACTATCTCTAGAAGTTCTGCTGAGGCAGAATATAGGTGCATGGCTCAAACAATTGCTGAATTGACTTAGTTAAAAAGTATATATGTTACAAGAGTTGCAGGTGGAGGTGCAATTACCAATTGATCTATATTGTGATAATAAAGCTGCATTACAGATAGCAGCCAATTCCATGTATCATGAAAGAACAAAACACATTGAGATTGATTGCCATTTTATAAGGGAAAAATTGCAGGAAGGTTTGGTGAGAACTAACTATATTGCAAGCAAGGAACAACCAGCAGATGTGTTTACCAAAGTTTTGGGTCGTCAACAACATGCTGCATTACTGGTCAAGTTAGGAATGAAAAACATTTTCCATTCTCAACTTGAGGGGGAGTGTAGAAATAAAGGATTAATACAAGATGATAAATCAACAAATAGTTAGTTAGAAGTTTGCTATTAAGTTTCCAATTAGAAGATGACAAGTGGATAGTTAGTTAGTAACTAACTTTGTAAATACTCTGTATTTAAGTGTATCCATGATTGTAAGGATACATCTCAGATGCGTGAATAATAAAGAATCTCAACGCAACACAATTGCTCTCTATTAGCTTTCTTCCCTTTCTTTCACAGAGCTCATCAATGGTGGCCTGAGTGCAAATTTTATCAATAATTATCACAATATATATATATATATATATATATATATATTGTTCAGCAAATTAACCATCTATGAGTTAATTTCCTAAAACATACATGTTCAATAGCTCAACAAATAACTTCAAGGAATGACAACATTGCAGGTTTTCTTAATTAGCGATTTATCATATATGTTCCAACGCTTAAATATTACTCCCTCTGCTCCATATTAAGTGAGTTGTTTGTGTATTACACACTCCTTGAGAAAAATATTTTAGGATACAAATAATTTTTTTTTTTAATTATCGTCTTTTTGATTATTTCCAAATTAGCTAGTCTCCTATAAAATGTAAAGTAGTTAAGAATCCCATTAAATGAAGGACTATGAAAAAAAAGTTTTAATTATTCTCTTGAACTTTGAACAATTTATTTATTTTGGATTAAGAAAAAAACCTCAACAATTCATTTAATATAAATTAGAGAGAGTATACAGTTACTCTCTCCGCCTCATATTAGTTGATCATCTTACTAAAAATAATTGTTCCATATTGGTTGTTCACCTTATTAAATCAAGAAAATATTAATTAAAATTTTCCTATATTACTGTTGCAATTAATCTTTTCAAAAATGTTCACATTTGTTTGTAAAATTCTCAAAAAGAAATTTAAGGGGCGAGTTAGTAAAATTATCTTTTTATTTATGATTTCTTAATATACGTGTAATATACTATTTCAGTGTGAGTTGTGAAATAGAATCTTTAGAATTGAAAAATCTTAATAGCTCAAATTAATCTCCTTCCTATTTCTATATTGAAAAAAAAAGAATTTAAAAATAAATAAATTAAAACTACATAAAAAGTACATTCTATGTTCCAATGTTCGAGAATAATGTAAATTTTTTTAATAATTAAAAGCAACTTAACTTTAAAATTCTTTTTTTTAATCTCTAATTAGATAATTTATAATTATACAAATATCTAAGGTGTATTTTAGACCATAATTTAAAAAAAAAAATATATTTTTAAATTTTTTGAATCTAATCAAACGATATAAAAAAAGTATTATAAATTATAATAATTAACTATTTAGTTTTTTTAAAAGACTCATCATTAAAAAAAATTGGTGTTATATATATATATACTGATTTTCTAAATTGTGTCGCATGATAAAGTGGGACAGAGCAATTACTTACTGAGGGTAGTTTGGTCAGGAGTAAGTAAATTATTTCTTAATATATGCGATTATTTATTCCATTATTAAAGTATAAATGGTGGGATTGAGATAAATAATCACATGAATTTCTAATACCTTCAACCAAACGTATGATAAAATAATTTTATATTTTATCATCAGAGGCGTATCCAGGATTTCGGCAAAATAGGTGCATAATTACGAAAAAATGCATTTAGGTTCTTAATATGAACCATTAAATTTTAAAAATTATAGTTCCAAAATATATAATACTACTAGTTTTAAATTTTAATATACACATTTGATTTAATTATATAAAGATTTTACAGTGCTAAAACTTTTAGGAACTTTCAATGTAACACACTTAAGAAATTTGAAAGATTAAAGGAAAAAACAAAAGAAAAATTAGTTAAAACGTCAAAAGGGTAACCGATAACCACTTGGGGAGATGTTACTCAAAAAAGGACAAGATAGATATAAGACTTAAATTTTTATCCTCACTTAGAGAAGGTGCACCCAATTATCATCGTATTATTATTTGATACTTTAGACGTGAGTTCACACATTTATATTTAAATATTTTTTAAAAAATATAACACTATTATATATGATTTAGAGAAGAAAGCATGTGTTCACGTGAATCCATGACACCCCCTCTAGATACGCCCCTGGAAATTATTATACCTTATATATATCTCACTCCAAATGACTCCTACCGGTATATATTGGGCGCCCGCCCCTGCCTAGGGGGCAAGGTTACAGAGGTCATTTGACCAATATATACCTACCAACAGTAGGGGAGCTAATGCTTAAGTTACAGGTTAGATCAAGTGCAATAATTTTGTTTTTCGAATACAATATTTATATTTTAAAATTCATTGAATATTTATGAAGAATAAATTTAAAATTCAATAACTTTAACGAATTAGAGCTTTAAATCACGACTTGACTTGACCTCTGCTAGATAGGAGTTATAGAACTTACAAGAATGTTCAACTTTCCATGGAAAGCTGAGGAGACATTTTCGATGAGCTTCACTCTTTGAGGCGTTGAAGATACATCACATACACAACCATTCACTTTAAGGCCTTTCACAGACCACTCTTGCAAGCATTTGTTAAGCGCTTCTTCATTACGTGAACATGTGTAGACTGTTGCACCCAGCTCCGCTAGTTCCTCAACAACAGCGTGCCTGAAACGAATTACATCGTTCAAATCTAACTATGAAAGATATTAAATCGGATGAAGTTGGTTTACCCAATTCCACGAGTGCCTCCGGTGACGAGAGCGGTCATCCCTGAAAGATTCCATCTGGAACTGCTTCTAAACATTGACTTGTGTAATATGTATAGTACTATCTATATGGAGCAAGAAATTAGAAGTGGGTTCCTTATATGGTTAAATATTTAGTTTAGTTTCCTTCTTTAAATAGAGAGTTGCAACAACCCAACCCCTAGTACTAAATGCTACTACTAGTGGTTATGATGTTTAAATTAAATTTGTCTGACCTGCCAGGGAAATTGGTTCCACTGTCCTCACGAAAGTAGGTGAAAGTAGTTAGTATTTCTATAAATAGTCACTCTTTAAACTTAATTGAACATTTAGATAAAAGTCTTAAAAAATTAGTACTTTAGACATCATATATGACATCACTCAATATTCTTCCAAAACATACAACCTCCTACTCTCAAATTTTTCATACTACACTTTGGTCCTCACTCATCCAACACAAATGTGGAATTGTTTTTTATTTTTCCATTTATTAAAAAATTTGACCGGAGAAAAGCTCTCCAAGAAAAAACCAAAATGCTCCCATTTTTGCAACTGATTTAGCTGATTCCGACGACTTTTCCGACGATATTTTAGCTTTCACAGGTGAAATCATCATCATTCTAGTCATTGCTTCCATTTTTATACCATTTTCTTTCAAATAGCTTCAAAGAAAAATATTTCCCGCCATTCTTGAAGCTTGCAAAAATCTTCCAAAATCACTTCATAACTCGTTTTTAGATAAACTTTAGTTGTTTAGAAGGACTATAGATACAAGTTCTCCATTTCGAGCTTGATTTGAACCCATTCTTGTTCATTCGCGTTTTGTACGGATTTCGTACCAGTCATCGACCGCTAGTTATCGATATCGTAATCTAGTATCTATCAATGTAGTCTATATATGATAGTAGCTGAATTTGTTGTTGCTGGTGGTGACTATATGGGAGTAGACTCTCAAAAGGTGGTATGGGAAATCTTTTAGTAAGACTATAGTTCTCATTGCGTTGCGTCGCAATGGTTCATATGACGATATGATTGCAAGCGTAATTGAGGCCAGTGAGCTAGCCTGTGAGCCAGGCAACTTGGTGAAAAGCTATCAAATGAATGGGAGGGGAAAAATACACCCCACATTCATAAAGAATGATAGGCATGTGAGCTTGTACATGATGGATATTGTTGTTGATGGCTCTAGGCCTATTTTGAGGATAAATGTCATTGCGAGATCTTCAATTGAACCAACGAATTCTTTTAACAACAACGACTCGGTTGAAAATGAGAACTTAGGTGATCAACCAAATGAGAGCTTTTGTGATCAATCAAATGACAACTTGGGTGATGATTCAATGAATGGGCATGATCATTCATTACATATTGAAGATAAGCCAGTAGATGCAGACGATTTCGAACATTTTGAAGAAGATCATGGAGAGCCAAAATTGAGATCACAACCAAGTCATTCTTTCTCTGATGGAACTAATTTTTACATGTATCAAACATTCAGTACTAAGAGTGAGCTACAATTGTTATTAGTTGAAGCAGCGGCGAGAAAATCTTTTGATTTTGCTACAGTGAAGAGTTGTAGTAAATACTTAAAGGTGAAATGTGTGTCTCATATTTGTGCGTGGATGCTGCAGGCAAAGAAATATGAGTGTTTGAATAGATTTCGTATCTACAAGTATATTGGCGATCACAGTTGCAGTGTTGAACATTCCATCAACAACCATAGAAAACTCTCGACCAAAATGCTTTGTGTGAATCTTTATCGCGATGGCAAGGGTCCAAATGTTAAAGAGATTCAAAGGACTATTTTTAATATTTTTCATTGTAGTCCAAGCTATTGGAAATGTTGGAAGAGAGGTGTGACTGCCAAGGAAATGGTTCGAGGGACAACGGAGCACAAATATTCATGCTTACCGACCTTTTCATATATGTTCGACACTCTTAATGTTGGTTCTAGCTATTGTATCATGTGGTAAGCGGGAATACTAATAGATTTATGTATTACTTCTTAGCTTTTGGTGCTTGCCTTAGGGGATTTTCCCACAAGAGAAAGGTAATTGCGGTTGACGACACTCATTTACATGGTAAATACGAGGAAGTATTGTTGAGTGTTGTTGCACATGATACAGAGAATCATGTTTATTGCCTTTTGTGTCGTGGACAAAGAGAACGATGCATCTTGGACGTTCTTCTTTGAAAAGTTGAAGGATATTGTAGTCGATGAATCAGATTTATGTTTTATTTCTACACAAGAGCATTGCCAACGGTATTTCAAAGGTTTACAATCATACTCATCACGGATATTGCATGAGGCACCTTAGTGAAAATCTTTGGGTAAATCACCAATGTGGAGATTTCCTCTATCTATACTACAACGCGGCAAAGGCATAATCTTTGGAGGAGTTCAACGATCATTTTTTGGAATTCAAGGACAAATCCCCTGAGGAAGACTTTGTCCTTGAGTATGATGTTGGTTTTGAAAAGTGGAGCAGAGCACATTTACTAGGCAACAAGTATGATATGATGACCACAAATATTGCCGAGTCACTCAACGCTATGTTGATAGATGAGAGAGAGTACCCCATGACATCCATATTTAATTCGATTGCTAAGAGATTTGGAGAATTGTTTAGGGAGAGGCATGTATAGGTCCTTAAATCAAAGGGTAATAAAATGGTGCGGGCTGCCGAAAGGATCGTAAGAAAATAATGATCGAGGGCGACTCCTTGTACGTAGAGAACATAACTGGGGATGGAAATCATTCACTGTGTTCGGCACAGGTTCTACTTCCACTGTTAACCTACTGACAAAGTCACGTTCTTATAGGGAATATGACTTGGTCAAGATACCGTGAACTCACGCAATGACTGCTTTGAGATCGAAGCATGGAGATGAGTATGGTATGAACATCTATGAATATTCTTCACCTTTATATAAAGTTGAAACATACCTCCTTGCATACTTTGAATCTCTTAATGTTGTCCCTATCGAATCAGAATGGTGTGTGCCAGAAGAATTGCTAAGCGTGAATATTCTTCCACCCCTTGTCGATACCAAGCTTGGAAGGAAGAAAAGAAAACGTGTCAAGGGTGTTGGTGAAAATTTCAAAAGCAAGAGGAGGAACAAATGTTCAATTTGTAAGAGATTCAGACACAAGAGAACCACATGTATGAACAACAATAAATCTTAGATAAATTTGACTAATTATGTTTTTGTAACTAAGCTACTGGATGTGAAGGTGTTGTTTATTTTGGACCCCAATATTTTGGTCAATGTAATGTCAATTATTATCAAATTTACTCATGATCTTATATAGATGACATACATTTTGTACACTGTCTATTAATATTTATTATTGAGTCCACTTGTTGTGTATTAGGGTGTGTATAATTAATATATGAAAATTTATGGTAATGCAATGATTTTAATGTATGCATTAGAATGCAATTTTTTCCAAAACATTTATTTTTATATTTTTTCCCCGCTAAAACTGTGAATTTTTCTCATGCATGTTATTTTTAATGCCCAAAATAAAAAAAATGCGTAATAAATAACCTATGCATAACTAATCAAACATATAACTAATACAAGTAAGACTTAGATATACACTTCACCAAACAACACGTTAAAGAATTGTCAAAAAATCAAACGTTGACATCGAAAAAGTAGTAATTTGTACTTTGTTACCATTGTAAAATTTGGATAATTAAGTATTGTCACTGTTGGTTAAAATATATAGATAATTAAGACAGTCAATACTTGTTCATGTACTTGATTTATATTGTAACAACGACATCTACACTTCAACACTAATAAGGTATATATGGCTTGATATCTTGATCCAAAAATGATCTATACTGCACCTACTAGAATATGACACTTAAATATAAACCGTAGCTAGTATAATTTAAAAGGGAGAATGATTAACTAATAATAAACTATATTATTGAAATTTATTCAATTATAAAAGTTTAAACAAGTCATTTAAGGGTTTACATACATTGGGGGTGGAGATAAATGATGTATGAGAAAGAGTTGTAGTTATACAATCAACATCTTCAATGTAATGTGTGAGAAAGCACAAGTATGTTGAGAGAATGTTGATTGTTCAACCCCAACTCTTCCAAAACATCATTGTAAGGTTCCATACAAATTGAGGGTGGTGATCAATAAATCATTGTGGTTGAACAATCAACATTCTCTCAACATACTTGTGCTTTCCCACACATTACATTGAAGATGTTGATTGTATAACTACAACTCTTTCTCATATATCATTTATCTCCACCCCCAATGTATGTGGACCCTTAAATGACTTGTTTAAACTTATTTAATTGAATAAATTTCAATAATATAGTTTATTATTAGTTAATCATTCTCCCTTTTAAATTATACTAGCTATGGTCTATATTTAAGCGTCATATTCTAGTAGGTGCAGTATAGATCATTTTTGAATCATGATATCAACCCGTATATACCTTATTAGTGTTGAAGTGTAGATGTCATTGTTACAATATGAATCAAACACATGAACAAGTATAGACTGCCTTAATTATCTATATATTTTGACCAACAGTGACAATACTCAATTATCCCAGTTTTACAACGGTAACAATGTACAAATTGCTACTTTTTCAACGGTAACATTTGCTTTTTTAGTGTATAAAAAGAAAGATTCATGAACTCCTCCATCTTATTCTATTTTAAAATATTTAAACATCTCTTTTAATTATGTCTCAAGCATCTCAAACATCCAATGCAAAAAAGTCTTATGTTTGTCGTTGTGGTAATTCAGCTACGTTGAGGACTTCACACACCGATACGAACCCATGTCGATAATTCTTTAACTGTGCAATTAGTGCATTCTCTTTTTTTAAGTGGCTTGAAAATGATTCATCAACGAGCATCCCATCAAAATTGAGTCTAGCACTCGAGACATCAAATTTTCAAGGCGTTACCAAATTTCAAATATTAGAAAGGTTTCGAACTCCGAAGAAAATAAGAATTTTGTCACGACCTGAGTCTATACCCTGGATGTGACCGGCACTTAAGAACCATTGCTGGTCCCTAAGCGAACCCTCATCTGGTTGACTACAAGCTGAAGACTAACTTAAGCATGCAAAAGCTTAAAACTGAATAAAAGTCCATAAACTCAACTTTTCGAAAACTAACTCAAATGAATAACTTAGAATAAAAATAATATATTCAACTTGCCATAAAATAGTCAACTTAAGTCTTTAAAACATTTAATAAAATAAATGAATAATACAGACTACTCAACTATACTGACTATCTATGAAGCCTCTAACTGATAAAGATGGAAGTCGGGACAAGACCCACGACATCCTGACTAAACTGAAAAGTAAATGAAATCCTTCGGAAACAAAGAGGCTCACCATAGTTAACTCGAACTCGCGGATGTATCAACGAATCTCCTGTTGAAGATCTGAATACCTATGTCTGCATCATGAGAAGATGCAGGGCAAATGGCTCAGTACGTGGAATGTATGAGCATGTAAGGGAAATTCTAAAACATAAACATAAGCTTGAATCTTGATAAAAAAAAGAAACATACTTACCTTTTATCAACTCACTCAACCCAAGAATAAGATACTCAACTCAAAGATATGACACTCGACTTGAAATACTCAACTCTGGATACTCAACTCATGAATACTTAACTGAACTCATTTAATTATAAACCAGTTTAAAACAAGTGCAATATAAAGAAAAGGAAAACTATTTTAAAACATGATGTCAACTCATAATCATAAATTCTTAAAAGACATACCATGCTCCCTCTCAAAGTCTACTTGTGCAATGCATGAATAAAGTCTCATACCCCCATTTATACTAAGCAGGACCCCCTGAGGAACCATGCAATTATTGTTGTGGGAGTTTCTCTAACCGACAACCACCACTATGAGCCTAAGTGGTGATACAACGTCTTGCCTACGCTGCCAGAACTGTCATATACTTTGCCGTCATATAGAACGCTTAACTTAGTGTATCCACTTGCTTAACTTATGTGATCATCTAAAAATCATGACTCATTAATACCCATGATGGCTACATGGTTTATGGAGACTTGAGTTAATATGAACTGACATCCCCATATCGGTGCTCAATACTACTCCCAAAAATATACTTAGCTCATATGTTTTAAAACAACTTCTTTCTTTGGTTTGAGATAATTACTCAAAACTTAGCTTAAAAGCTCTCATGGAATCGATGTTCCCTGTCTTGCTCAAAACTCTTTTGGAAACCTCAGTTTCCTCTCATTTTAAATGTGAAAACATTTACTCTTGGGAATACTTACTTCCCATATATCATTTTAAAGAAAATGAACTTTACTCTTACTCTTTACTCAACTTTAAAGCTTAAGTCTTAAAACAAAGTTTAAACATTTGTAAAAGACTTCTTAAAATATGGTTCATGCCGAATTATGGACATGAATGACTCAATGCAAGGTTTTCAATAACCATAGATAGAACTCAATACTTGGAACTCAAGAACTTCAATGATACTACTCACTTAAAGAATGCTCAACTCAGAGGGTTCATGCGGAATTATGAGCATGAACTACTTAACTCAAGGACTCAAAGATACTTCTCGTCTCAAGGCTGCTCGAATTATAGGGGTTTATGTCGGATTATTGACATGAATAACCCAACTCAAGGACTTCATGGGTAACATGTAATAGTCCCATGATTAGGAATGTAATCTTAAATGGGTTAGAAACTCAATACTTAAGACTTAGGACATGAAGATATTACTCCTCTCATAGATACTCAACTTCTGGAGTTCATGTGGAATTTATGGGCATGAACGACTTGACTCGTAGGTCTACATAACATTATGAAACTCATGTATACAAATCTTCTTTCTCTTACTTACTTCCTCAAAGCTTAACTCAAATTGATGATAGATCTCAAAGAATTCACAATTGAACTCAAATGCTTTCTTGAACTATACTCTTAACTCTCTTTTGAATATGAATTATGAATTCAAGAGTTATGGTTCATGATATAAAAGATCTCATGATGACAAAATAGACTCATGAATACATTCTCCTTACTCTCATGCTCACTTACTCGAATTTTGAAACAAGTTACTAGAAGTTGTAGAAGACTCCACAAAATGACTCAAATGGACTTTCTTAGAATGTTCGAAAGAATTCTCAAAACTTAACTCTTAACTCTACCTTGAATTTGAATTATGAATTATGAATTCAAGGTTATGATCATGTTAGAAATGATTTTAGGTGTTTAGAAGTAGATTAGAATCGAAAAAGAGTGAAGGTATCCTTCGACAGAACTCAAACGGAGCAACCGATTGCAAACTGGTCGAGGCAGGAGACCCTGGGGATATCGGTGGCGTGGAGCAGCAACACCTAAGATTCAGAGCCTACTTTGGGGCACTCTGGCTTGCACGACACGCCAGACCCCAACCCAGAAAATGCGACGAATTTCTTTGCTCGTTTTCTCACCCTATCTTACCTAGAATCGAACGGTTTCTTCCCCAATCACTTAGAATCAATTACTTAACAGAAGTACACTCTAATCTACTCAATACATCCCTTAAAATACTCACTTTGATCTCAAGAAATCATCAACAACCCAACACAACAAGATTTAGAAAGAACTTCAAGAACACCTATCAAGAACTTAAATCCTTCAGCTTTTTGAGAATGAAACTTCGCTAAAAGTAATATGTTTGGCCTGTGGGTGAACAAACCCACCATATGGAAGCTTAAATACCTCTTAGGGATTAAACCCATGGTGAAAATCCGCAACAAAACGCAAGACTCTCGACGAACGATTTGATCCTCTCCTTTTTTCTCCTCTTTCCTCTTCTTTTCTCTTCTTGAACTCTCAACTAAAACCCTAGGCGTATATTAGGATTATAAAACTGAACCTAATAGGATTATACCCCTAAAACATTACTAAAAATGAATTAAATCTGATTGGGTAAGGAAAAAACCAAAGTACCCCTTACTATTTTTGGATAACTTTCCTTAACTGGTCAGCCTACCTTCAAAAGGCCATATCTCATTCATCCGACCTCGAAACTTAGCAAACTGGGCGGCGTTGGAAAGATAATTCAAGGGCCTTTTCAATGGTATCTGGTATCACAGCTAACTCATCTTGAGCTAGAAGTTATAGTCGTTTAAGTCGACCCAAAACTCATACTTAAGCATAACTTGCAAAATTTCAGATTTTGCTATTTCCAATTTAGTTCTTTTTCGAACTCAAGGTGCTAAATATAGTGAACTTAACACTTAAGAAATTTTAATTCCTCGGGAAAATCCTACTCACAATGAAGGATGGTTCAAGTCTTAGCTCAAAAATTTTCTGGGCTGTTACAGATTTGCTATTGATTTTATTCAAGGAAGTCGAAGAGCAGAGGGATCACTTTAAAGGATTGCAAAAATACACCGAAATAGATAGGGATCAACTAAAACTCAATACTTAAGAATTGAACTCAAAGGCTTTCTTGAACTCTACTCTTAACTCTCTCTTGAATTTAAATTATGAATTCTAGAGTTATGGTTCATGATATGAAAGATCTCATAATGACAAAATACACTCATGAATACACTCTCCTTACTCTCATGCAAACTTACTCGAGTCTTGAAACAAGTTACTAGAAGTTGTAGAAGACTCCACAAAATGACTCAAAGGGACTTTCTTAGAATGTTCGAAAGAATTCTCAAAGCTTAACTCTTAACTCTACCTTGAATTATGAATTATGAATTCAAGGTTATGATCATGTTAGGAATGATTTTAGATGTTTAGAAGTAGCTTAGAGTAGTTAGTATCGAAAAAGAGTGAAGGTACCCTTTGAAATAACTCAAACAGAGCAACCGATTGCAAACTGGACGGGGCAGGCGACCCTGGGGCTATGGATGGTGTGGAGCGCTAGTACCTAAGATTCAGAACCTACTTTGGGGGATCTATGGCTGGCGTGACACGCCAGGCCCCAACCCAGAAAATGCGATGAATTTCTTTGCTCGTTTTCTCACCCTAACTCGCTTAGAATCGAACGGTTTCTTCCCCAATCACTTAGAATCAATTACTTAACATAAGTACATTCTAATCTACTCAAAAAATCCCTTAAAACACTCACTTTTATCTCAATAAATCATCAAAAACCCAACACAACAAGATTTAGAAAGAACTTCAAGAACACCTATCAAGAACTTAAATCCTTCAAGTTTTTGAGAATGAAACTTCGCTGAAATAATATGTTTGGCGTGTGGGTGAACAAACCCAACACTATGGAAGCTTACATACCTCTTAGGAATTAAATCCATGGCGAAAATCCGCAACAAAACGCAAGACTGTTGACGAACGCTTTGATCCTTTCCTCTTTTCTCCTCTTTCCTCTTCTTTTCTCTTCTTGAACTCTCAACTAAAACGTAGGCGTATATTAGGATTATAAAACTGAACCTAATAGGATTAGACCCCTAAAATATTACTAAAAATGAATTAAATCTGATTGGATAAGGAAAAGACCAAAATACCCCTTACTATTTTTGGATAACTTTCCTTAACTGGTCAGCCTACCTTCAAAAGGCCATATCTCACTCATCCGATCTCGAAACTTAGCAAATTTGGCGGCCTTGGAAATATAATGCAAGGGCCTTTCCTACGGTATCTGGTATCACAGCTAACTCATCTTGAGCTAGAAGTTATGGTCGTTTAAGTCGACCCAAAACTCATACTTAAGCATAACTTGCAAAATTTCAGATTTTGCTATTTCCAATTTAGTTCTTTTTCGAACTCAAGGTGCTAAATATAGTGAAATTAACACTTAAGAAATTTTAATTCCTCGGTAAAATCCTACTCTCAACGAAGGATGGTTCAAGTCGTAGCTCAAAAATTTTCTGGGCTGTTACAGATTTGCTATTGATTTTATTCAAGGAAGTCGAAGAGCAGAGGGATCACTTTAAAGGATTGCTAAAATACACCGAAATAGATAGGGATCAACTAAAAATCAATACTTAAGAATTGAACTCAAAGGCTTTCTTGAACTCTACTCTTAACTCTCTCTTGAATGTAAATTATGAATTCTAGAGTTATGGTTCATGATATGAAAGATCTCATGATGACAAAATACACTCATGAATACACTCTCCTTACTCTCATGCAAACTTACTCGAGTCTTGAAACAAGTTACTAGAAGTTGTAGAAGACTCCATAAAATGACTCAAAGGGACTTTCTTAGAATGTTCGAAAGAATTCTCAAAGCTTAACTCTTAACTCTACCTTGAATTATGAATTATAAATTCAAGGTTATGATCATGTTAGGAATGATTTTAGATGTTTAGAAGTAGCTTAGAGTAGTTAGTATCGAAAAAGAGTGAAGATACCCTTTGAAATAACTCAAACGGAGCAACCGATTGCAAACTGGACGGGGCAGGCGACCCTGGGGCTATGGGTGGCGCGGAGCGCTAGTACCTAAGATTCAGAAACTACTTTGGGGGAGCTCTAGCTGGCGTGACACGCCAGGCCCCAACCCAGAAAATGCGATGAATTTCTTTGCTCGTTTTCTCACCCTAACTCGCTTAGAATCGAACGGTTTCTTCCCCAATCACTTAGAATCAATTACTTAACATAAGTACACTCTAATCTACTCAATAAATCCCTTAAAACACTCACTTTTATCTCAATAAATCATCAAAAACCCAACACAACAAGATTTAGAAAGAACTTCAAGAACACCTATCAAGAACTTAAATCCTTCAAGTTTTTGAGAATGAAACTTCGCTGAAATAATATGTTTGGCATGTGGGTGAACAAACCCAACACTATGGAAGCTTACATACCTCTTAGGAATTAAATCCATGGCGAAAATCCGCAACAAAACGCAAGACTGTTGACGAACGCTTTGATCCTTTCCTCTTTTCTCCTCTTTCCTCTTCCTTTCTCTTCTTGAACTCTCCACTAAAACGTAGGCGTATATTAGGATTATAAAACTGAACCTAATAGGATTAGACCCCTAAAATATTACTAAAAATGAATTAAATCTGATTGGATAAGGAAAAGACCAAAATACCCCTTACTATTTTTGGATAACTTTCCTTAACTGGTCAGCCTAACTTCAAAAGGCCATATCTCACTCATCCAACCTCGAAACTTAGCAAATTTGTCGGCGTTTGAAATATAATGCAAGGGCCTTTCCTACGGTATCTGGTATCACAGCTAAGTCATCTTGAGCTAGAAGTTATGGTCGTTTAAGTCGACCCAAAACTCATACTTAAGCATAACTTGCAAAATTTCAGATTTTGCTATTTCCAATTTAGTTCTTTTTCGAACTCAAGGTGCAAAATATAGTGAAATTAACACTTAAGAAATTTTAATTCCTCGGTAAAATCCTACTCACAACGAAGAATGGTTCAAATCTTAGCTCAAAAATTTTCTGGGCTGTTACAGATTTGCTATTGATTTTATTCAAGGAAGTCGAAGAGCAGAGGGATCACTTTAAAGGATTGCTAAAATACACCGAAATAGATAGGGATCAACTAAAAATCAATACTTAAGAATTGAACTCAAAGGCTTTCTTGAACTCTACTCTTAACTCTCTCTTGAATTTAAATTATGAATTCTAGAGTTATGGTTCATGATATGAAAGATCTCATAATGACAAAATACACTCATGAATACACTCTCCTTACTCTCATGCAAACTTACTCGAGTCTTGAAACAAGTTACTAGAAGTTGTAGAAGACTCCACAAAATGACTCAAAGGGACTTTCTTAGAATGTTCGAAAGAATTCTCAAAGCTTAACTCTTAACTCTACCTTGAATTATGAATTATGAATTCAAGGTTATGATCATGTTAGGAATGATTTTAGATGTTTAGAAGTAGCTTAGAGTAGTTAGTATCGAAAAAGAGTGAAGGTACCCTTTGAAATAACTCAAACCGAGCAACCGATTGCAAACTGGACGGGGCAGGCGACCCTGGGGCTATGGATGGTGCGGAGCGCTAGTACCTAAGATTCAGAACCTACTTTGGGGGATCTATGGCTGGCGTGACACGCCAGGCCCCAACCCAGAAAATGCGATGAATTTCTTTGCTCGTTTTCTCACCCTAACTCGCTTAGAATCGAACGGTTTCTTCCCCAATCACTTAGAATCAATTACTTAACATAAGTACACTCTAATCTACTCAAAAAATCCCTTAAAACACTCACTTTTATCTCAATAAATCATCAAAAACCCAACACAACAAGATTTAGAAAGAACTTCAAGAACACCTATCAAGAACTTAAATCCTTCAAGTTTTTGAGAATGAAACTTCGCTGAAATAATATGTTTGGCGTGTGGGTGAACAAACCCAACACTATGGAAGCTTACATACCTCTTAGGAATTAAATCCATGGCGAAAATCCGCAACAAAACGCAAGACTGTTGACGAACGCTTTGATCCTTTCCTCTTTTCTCCTCTTTCCTCTTCCTTTCTCTTCTTGAACTCTCAACTAAGACGTAGGCGTATATTAGGATTATAAAACTGAACCTAATAGGATTAGACCCCTAAAATATTACTAAAAATGAATTAAATCTGATTGGATAAGGAAAAGACCAAAATACCCCTTACTATTTTTGGATAACTTTCCTTAACTGGTCAGCCTAACTTCAAAAAGCCATATCTCACTCATCCGACCTCGAAACTTAGCAAATTTGGCGGCGTTGGAAATATAATGCAAGGGCCTTTCCTACGGTATCTGGTATCACAGCTAACTCATCTTGAGCTAGAAGTTATGGTCGTTTAAGTCGACCCAAAACTCATACTTAAGCATAACTTGCAAAATTTCAGATTTTGCTATTTCCAATTTAGTTCTTTTTCGAACTCAAGGTGCTAAATATAGTGAAATTAACACTTAAGAAATTTTAATTCCTCGGTAAAATCCTACTCTCAACGAAGGATGGTTCAAGTCTTAGCTCAAAAATTTTCTGGGCTGTTACAGATTTGCTATTGATTTTATTCAAGGAAGTCGAAGAGCAGAGGGATCACTTTAAAGGATTGCTAAAATACACCGAAATAGATAGGGATCAACTAAAAATCAATACTTAAGAATTGAACTCAAAGGCTTTCTTGAACTCTACTCTTAACTCTCTCTTGAATGTAAATTATGAATTCTAGAGTTATGGTTCATGATATGAAAGATCTCATGATGACAAAATACACTCATGAATACACTCTCCTTACTCTCATGCAAACTTACTCGAGTCTTGAAACAAGTTACTAGAAGTTGTAGAAGACTCCATAAAATGACTCAAAGGGACTTTCTTAGAATGTTCGAAAGAATTCTCAAAGCTTAACTCTTAACTCTACCTTGAATTATGAATTATAAATTCAAGGTTATGATCATGTTAGGAATGATTTTAGATGTTTAGAAGTAGCTTAGAGTAGTTAGTATCGAAAAAGAGTGAAGGTACCCTTTGAAATAACTCAAACGGAGCAACCGATTGCAAACTGGACGGGGCAGGCGACCCTGGGGCTATGGGTGGCGCGGAGCGCTAGTACCTAAGATTCAGAACCTACTTTGGGGGAGCTCTAGCTGGCGTGACACGCCAGGCCCCAACCCAGAAAATGCGATGAATTTCTTTGCTCGTTTTCTCACCCTAACTCGCTTAGAATCGAACGGTTTCTTCCCCAATCACTTAGAATCAATTACTTAACATAAGTACACTCTAATATACTCAATAAATCCCTTAAAACACTCACTTTTATCTCAATAAATCATCAAAAACCCAACACAACAAGATTTAGAAAGAACTTCAAGAACACCTATCAAGAACTTAAATCCTTCAAGTTTTTGAGAATGAAACTTCGCTGAAATAATATGTTTGGCGTGTGGGTGAACAAACCCAACACTATGGAAGCTTACATACCTCTTAGGAATTAAATCCATGGCGAAAATCCACAACAAAACGCAAGACTGTTGACGAACGCTTTGATCCTTTCCTCTTTTCTCCTCTTTCCTCTTCCTTTCTCTTCTTGAACTCTCAACTAAAACGTAGGCGTATATTAGGATTATAAAACTGAACCTAATAGGATTAGACCCCTAAAATATTACTAAAAATGAATTAAATCTGATTGGATAAGGAAAAGACCAAAATACCCCTTACTATTTTTGGATAACTTTCCTTAACTGGTCAGCCTACCTTTAAAAGGCCATATCTCACTCATCCGACCTCGAAACTTAGCAAATTTGGCGGCCTTGGAAATATAATGCAAGGGCCTTTCCTACGGTATCTGGTATCACAGCTAACTCATCTTGAGCTAGAAGTTATGGTCGTTTAAGTCGACCCAAAACTCATACTTAAGCATAACTTGCAAAATTTCAGATTTTGCTATTTCCAATTTAGTTCTTTTTCGAACTCAAGGTGCTAAATATAGTGAACTTAACACTTAAGAAATTTTAATTCCTCGGTAAAATCCTACTCACAACGAAGGATGGTTCAAGTCTTAGCTCAAAATTTTTTTGGGCTGTTACAGATTTGCTATTGATTTTATTCAAGGAAGTCGAAGAGCAGAGGGATCACTTTAAAGGATTGCTAAAATACACCGAAATAGATAGGGATCAACTAAAAAAAAGTTTGATATTGGTTGAATAAAAAGAGAAAGGCCTAAAAATAATATTTTATAGTTTGTTGTTAATGGTTTCTTTTTGGAAATGTGTAACAGGGATGCAGTAGTACAATCTTATATCTTTTACTCATGTAGTATTATAGTCTATTAATAAAATGAAGTGTTTCATGTATGGTAAGTCAATGCATTATGTATACAATTTAAAGTCAATAACTGACAACAATATCCATCAAAACAAAAATAACATATACATAATCCAATTGTCTTAAAAGGCACTTCAAAAACCAACAACTTCAACAACCATTTGTCTTAATATTCAACCACCAAAAACTAATTATCTAAAAAAACCAACTGTCTTAATAGTCAACACCAAAAACCAACTATTTAAAAAAACCAATTGTCTTAATCATCAACCACCAAAAAACAACCATTTCAAAAACCAATGTCTTAAAACCCACTGCAAAAATAAATTGTCTTAAAAAACCTATATCTTACTCATCACCATTGAGCTCCATAACAATATCTATCACATCCACTGAAATTTCCTTTTCTACCTGCTTCTCCTCTTCCTTTTTTTCTTCTTCATGCTTCACCTCTTTTTTTTCTTGATCTTCTTCCTGCTTCTCCTCTTCTTTCTTCTCTTCGATCTCCTCTTCTTTGTTTTCTTCTTCTTTCTTCTCTTCCAACTTCTCTTCTTTTTCTTCCATCTTCTCCTCCTCTTGTTCTTTCTTCTCTTCCAGCTTCTGTTCTTTTTCTTCTATCTTCTTCTCCTCTTGTTCTTTCTCTCCTTCCTTCATCTCTTCTACAACTTCATTACTTCTTCTGCAAAGTACTCATCAACTGCAACAAGATCTTCATCGATTATTGGTAATGGAAGGGTTTCATCAGCATCAACTGCAGCACCATCTTTATCAACTGTTGGTGTTGTATAGTATTTATCAACCGCTGCAAGATAGTGGCTTAACATTCTTATAAATAAATTATTTTACACAAATTGTATATAAATTAGTCTACCTTCATTTTCCTTGTTCTTTTGAGATCTCCTCAATTTCTCATCTCGTTTAAAAGCAACAACTTCCATCATTGATAGTTCAAGGGATGCAACAAGCTCACACAAATTATCATCTTTATTTTTTTATCCACTCGAAACAGAATTCTAACAAGGTTGGTCGGAATTATTCTCACCAAATATTTCATCCTCATCGTTCTTTACTGCAGAAGTGAGGATAGTGACACTTTTCAAATTGGCCTTTAAGGCATCAATGATTGTGTCCTTCACTTCGTTCATATATGACTTTAATGTTGCCATATAATTTTGTTTTATCTCACGGACAGTAGGTATGAGGTATGGATGGACAATCTACAAAAAAATAATATAAATAGTACAAGACCTTCACTAATTTACAAATATTGCTAGATAATAATAAATAAATTTATACCTTTGTACTTCTCCCTTTGTACTTAAATGGATCACCTTCGATAATATTATCACTCTTTGTCGTGTGCAATCTAAGTAAACGGGGAATAGGCAGAAGAGAATCCAAGGACTTTTTTGCATACTTACCAAGATGAGGAAAAACCTCATATATCCAATTCTGAAATTAATAAAATAACAAATAAATAAACAGAGACTATGAAATATTATATAAATATATAAGAGTTTATTATAAATCAAGTACATAATTGATAATAAGTACTAGAAATGCCTAGGGGAAGCCATACAGAGCATACGATGCATTCCCTCTTTCATTGTACACTTCACTCTGCTTCTTCAAATTAATTTTGTTCTTCAAATACTTAACTGTTAAATCAAAACACTTTTTCCCCCACGGATAACTCTTGAAAAAATCTAAATCATCGACCATCTTAATGTAGTTTGAATCCACAATCTTATATCGATCGTGGGCAAGCAACATCGAGTGGACGAACCAAACTATAGAGCACTTCAATTTCTGCTCCTTATTCAATCTAGTACCCTTAATCAAACTCATCAACTTTGTAGTACTGATATTCTTATCCTTGGTCACTTTATAATATAATTTCTCACCTTTCTGAAGTACTTTTGTCATTTTTGCATCACAGGGGTATACGCAATTCAGCCCCGTAATCAATGCAAGCTCTTTTAAGCCAAAACAAGCAGACTTATCATTCACACAGAACCACATCTCATGCAATTTTTATCATTTTTCACACGTCGCAATAACATATAATGGACCATCTATCCATTGAACTTGTAATATTCTGGAATATAACTTAAATGTCCAAAACAAGTACCTTTAAAGTCATTATAAATTTTTTCTTGAACTAAAACATTTCTAAAATCACGATAAAGAGTCATTCTTGCTCTCACAAATTTTTTCGCTAGAAACGATCCTAACTCATCTATCCATGTCGTTAGATTATTAGACTTACCAGATTTCTCTTGCACAAATTGGCAATGACAGGGGATCATCATCCTCATCTCCAGTATCTCGGCTATCTCTACCACTCTCCTCATCTCCATTGTCAGTTTTTTCTTCACTAGATTCAACATCATCAGTAGCCTAGGCACTACTGTCCTCATAGTTGTCAATCTCAACCATTGTATTAGAATCCGAGTTAGACTTAGGTTCTTCAACTATAATTTTTTTCCTTTTTGAAAGTCTTGAAACTTCTTCAGCATTTCTTTTCTTGTTTTTAGAAGGCTTAGGAACAAATCCTTTAATGATGCTGCCTCTAGTCTTAGCCATACTGTATTATATACAAAAACATAAATTTCATATCAAAATATCGACCACTAGTCTATTAATACAAATATTGTAATGCTAAAAAATATAAGAAAAAAGTACCAGTTCCAACAAGACTCGACAATGTCATTGACATAAAAACCATTAAAGTCGACCAAAATACAGTAAAAAATTTCAAATCGATAGGCCAGATAAACATATAAAATCAAAAATTTGATAAACATAAAAAATAAAAAATTTCTATGCATGATCCAAAGCAAAGCGTCAGTAATGATTATGAATAAAAAGCATGAACTAAAACGGGTGAGATTTTCAGAATTTTAAGCAAACATCTAAACTTCGCTACACTATTGCAATAAAAAAATTAAATAGGCTAAAAGTTATTGAAAACACGATTAAACTTACTTCAGAAGAAGAAGATTGAAAAAGATCCAATTGAACTTGGGAAGAAGATTGAAAAAGATTCAACTGAACTTGAGAAGAAGATTGATGAAAAATTGACAAACTCCACTTCGTTTTCAGGAACGATTATAGGATCTCGTTTTTCTTTGCGTTTTCAATAATGGAAGATGGAAGCTTGTGTTGGAGAATGATCAGTTTTATGAAGGTTGATAATTTTGGTAAAGAAGGTTTATGAAAGACGAAGAGTTCTCTGATAACGTGTTCTGAGGTTTCATTGGAAAATGTTAACCTATTTTATTAAATAATTTTTATAGTCCTTGGGATTTCAATATAATTTTTTTGGAGGGATGAATTTATTTAATGTTGAAGTTTTGGGATGAAAATGTTATTTAATATGCTTGTTTTTTTATTCTCCAAGTGCTTAAAGTGATGAAAAGGCCCATGACCCCATAACCCAACCCCACTTTTTCACTCTTTCTAACCCTAAAAGAAATTAAGTGGCTATTGTACAAACTAAAATTTGGGGGTGTCCCCCATGGCAATTAATCTCCAGTGTGTCACATCCTGCCACTTCACAATTCAAATTTGGCACCGGAAAAAGGAAGAAGAATCTAAAGTTGTGGTGAGGTTAGTAGAACACTCTAGAATTTCGTAGACCTTTCCTTAGAATACTCTATAATAACTTAGAAGATGTCTTAGAAAGCCTTAGAATTCTCTAGACTAATAGAGAATTCTATAACATGGACAAAAGTATAATTATTAGAAGGACTTGTAAAGTAAATTTTATTTGCACTTTAGCACCTAGGTTGTAATATAAATAGAAGGGGCATTCATTTGTAAGGCATCCAAGCTTGAAGCAAGCAATCAAGCAAGTTGTAAAGCATTCTCCAAGCAATACAAAGCCTTCTTCCAAATCTTTCCAAGTCTTTCTTTACATTCTGTTAGCGATCTAGCTTCAAAGGGCTTACTTGAAGCTTACAAGATCTTGAAAGATTTATGAGTAAGTTGTCAAGTGCCGCACATAACATTAGTGAGACTCTAAGTCCGTGACAACGTGGTATCAGAGCAAAGGTTTGTACTAAGGCAATGGCTAACGAGGGAGACGTAAACGCTGCTAGCACCACCAACGTTAGGCTGGATGGTGGAAAGAAGAATCACAAGAGAAAGAAGCACCAAAAGAGTAATAAGGAAATGCTGCTCGACCCCACACCAAGCGAGGAGCTAACATCTTATCCACCTTCGACCACCGAAGCAAGTGACGATGAACTTGATGATGAGGCCATTGACGCCACCGCTAGAGAGGAATGGATCGCAGGGTTGAAATGGCAAGGCAGGCTGTGGAGATATTAGGTCGGTGTTTGAACGTGGCCGATGGCAAGTTCAAACTCTCGAGGACTTCACCGACTGACAACCTCCACAAGGAGTTGCAGGGACGCCAGCGTACCGAGTTCAAGATGAAGGAGGCTATCACTTCCTTGGAGTGTCAGCTCATGGAGGCGTTGAGCACGATCGAGACCATGAAGACCGAGATGAAAACACTCAAGAAGAGCGCGAAAATTGAAGGATCGTCGTCCTTTGATCGAGATAGGAAGGCCAAGGTCGAGGCTCCCAAGCCACCTATGTTCAAAGGCATCCGTGACGCGCAAGAGGTGGAGAAATTCCTGTGGCACTTGGAGAATTATTTCAAGTGTAATCGAGTGAAGATCAACGAAAACAAGATCAAAACCGCTGTGTTGTACCTCTCGGAGATGCCATGCTATGGTGGAGGTGCAAAGAGTCCAAAATAGGGAAGAGGTCGTGCACCATCAATACTTGGGAGCAATTCCGAAACGAGTTCAAGAAAGCCTTCTTCCATAACAACGTCATCTATGAGGTGAAGTGCAAGTTTAGGGAGTTGAAGCAGACATGCAACATTCAGGCGTACGTGAAGGAGTTCACCACTCTCACACTTTAAATTCCTAACCTCACGGATGATGATATGTTGTTCCACTTCATGGATGGGCTGCAAAATTGATCCAGAACGGAGTTGGAACGCCGACAGGTCAAGACTATCGATGAAGCCATCACGCAGGCCGAAGCTTTGACAGACTTCAGGCATGAAAAGCCGGACAGAGCCATAGGAGAGGAAGTGAGAGGTAATCATGACCATTGTGGGGGAGATTGTGGCAAAGTCGAAGAGCAGTGGCCACATCCCAAGAATCATGATACCTACAAGTCCGATGGCAAGAAGTTTGGACGTCAAAGTAATGTGAAGAAAAAGACTGAGCCTACAAAGAGGAACAGTTTCTACATATCCGTTGGTTCACACGGCTATGCGAGGTGCCCTGAACTGAAGAGCCTTGGTGCTATCCTGCTGGAGCAGAAGGAGAAGGATGCACAAGAGCAAGGACAAGGCACAGAGACAACGCAGTTGGGCTTGATAGGATTATGCAGAGCCATCACGAAGCAGCTAGGGAAGCCGAGAGAATATGACGCGTAATATGTCGACATCACGATCAATGGAAGACCCGCTCGTGCTATGGTCGACATGGGTGCAGAGGCAACATCATGACCAAGACGGCAACAACAAGGTTGAGGCTGAGTTACAGTCCAAGTAACGCTCAACTTATGACGGTCAATGCACCACCGACTCCTGTGAGCGGAGTTGCGCATGGAGTAAGCATCATGCTAGGCGAGTGGCAAAGTAAGACCAACTTTATTGTCGCTCCTTTAGACCTCTTCGATATCATTCTAGGGAAGGAGTTCTTCCAAGAGTGCCAAGCGGTGATAGACCCTTACCTCCAACGACTTCTAGTCATGGAGAAAAGAGGATCATGTATGGTGCTCCTGGTTAAGGTACCGAAGATGGAAGAACAAGTCTGTCTAATAGCCATGTAGCTCGTAAGAGGCCCTAAGAAGAAGCAGTCAACGTTCATAGACACCATTGCAAGTTTGAAAGAAGACAATGGGGCAAAAAGGTCTTTGCCACCTTGCACGAAGAAGGTTCTAAAGGAGAACAATGTTGTGATGCCAAAGAAACTGCCAAGGCGCTTGCCTCTTTAGGAAGGAGGAAAATCATAAGGCCAAGCTAGAAGAGATAAGGAAGCAACTAAAAGAGTTGCACGAGGGCCTTGATCGAGTTAATGGACTATTGGTCGCGCATGCGAGAAGACAAGATTCGATTGTCTATGCAGTAGCAATGCGACGCGGTCGTCGCATCAATAGGTGGGGGAGAGTGTCACGTCCTGCCACTTCACAGTTCAAATTTGGCACCGGAAAAGGGGAGAATAATCTAGAGTTGTGGGGAGGTTAGTAGAACACTCTAGACTTTCCTAGACCTTTCGTTAGAATACTCTAGAATAACTTAGAAGATGTCTTAGAAGGCCTTAGAATTCTCTAAACTAGTAGAGAATTCTAGAACATAGACCAAAGTGTAATTATTAGAGGACTTGTAAAGTAAATTTTATTTGCACTTTAGCCCCTAGGTTGTAGTACAAATAGATGGGGCATTCATTTGTAAGGCATCCAAGCTTGAAGCAACCAATCAAGCAAGTTGTAAAGCATTCTCCAAGCAATACAAAGCCTTCTTTCTAGTCTTTATTTACATTCTCTTAGCGATCTAGCATCAAAGGGCTTACTTGAGCTTACAAGATCGTGAAAGATTCGTGAGTAAGTTGTCATCCGCACGGAACATTAGTGAGACTCTAAGTCTGTGACAAGTGTCCGCCCAATTACCATTCTGGTATTCACTACAGTGAAAGGGCTTCACCCTAATATAATTTGGATATTATGCCATCAGAATTCAATTATATGTTTGATGGTCAAGACATTAATGCAGAAATAGTCAAACAATAACCTCCACGATGTAGGAAAATTATGGCAGATTTGTTAATTATTAAAAAAAAATTCAGAAAATGTTTCAACTTAAAGCTAGACAAAAGATGAAACGGTTACTCATCGCTAGACATGCCATTTGATCTCAATATTTCACTCAACCATTTTTGTGTACTTTATGACATAGATACTTTTTACCTTTTACTATAATATGAATTTTCACATCATATTATGAGTGTTATTCATATCGAACTCAAATGAGGCAGAAGCACACATTTCATTTGCGAAAATTTATGGCTCAGAGCTAGTATTTCTTCGATGTCATGTCATCGACAGTATATTGATATTTCTGGCTAAAATAACTAAAAATTTTGTCTTATATTTTATTTTACCTCTTTCTTGTATTTTATTTTCATATGATTTCGAAGTAGTGTTACTATTGCAACTTATATATATTCTATTCTATTCTATTCTATTTCTCCCATCAGGCTATCATGATGAGTTTTGTGTAACATCAAGAGTTTCAACACCATTTTAAGAAGATTGTGTATGACTATTTGAACATGTGTATTCTGATATCAAATCCACATAAAATAAGCATGTTATTCAGATAATTAAAACAAAGTATGTTATCATCTCGACAATATTTAAATCAAAGTCACTTCTAAGATGAAAGACATGAATAACCTCAACCACTTTATCCCTCAATAAGTAATGGCACCTAAAATAATCAAGAATTCTGTTAAAGTAACCAAAAGCAGCTTGAATTAATCACTAGTACTCACTACGACTATAGAATGATACTTCCACCGTTCCTATTTTATTTTTTTCTTTTTATCTTTTTTACCGTTCCTATTTATATGTCACCATTTTAGATTTTACATCTCTTAAGAAACTAAGCAAGTTTATTATTATACATTTATTTGGTGTTCTCTTGAAGTCAAGTTTCCATAAATGAACATAAATTAATTTATTTTAATTAATTAAATTGACCAATAAACATGAATTAATCATTTAGTTTTTTTATGTTGATCAAATTCATACTTTCAAGACTAATAACTCTCAAGGGTAAAATAGAAAAAAATAGTGTTATTTTCACCCCCCAACTTTGCTTTAAAAATCAAGCCCCTTTCAACTTTGAACAATCATCAAACTTCCCTCTTTTACCTATGTATTGTCCAGTTTACCCTTGTTATACCACATATATGAAATACCTCTTTATATTATATATAATTATTTTTTAATCTAGGTTTTTATAACTTTTTCTTTAAGTTCATAAGCATTATAAATAGAATGGTATTTTTATGAAATTTGTCACAAAATTTAATATTATATTTATGATCATTATTTCAATATAATATGCATTTAGTGTGTGTATATATATGTATACGCATATTTTTGTTTTTCTCCACTCTCTACTCCATGTGTTTCATATTGCTTGACACATTTCTGATATGATGGCCCTTAAAAATTATTAGAGGTGTATTTTACTAAACTAACATTATTAATAATGCTTTAAAACATTAAATTTGACTATCACTATTTTATGCAATTATTTAATATTAAGGGTAGAAAAAAAAAATTAAAAAATTCTTTTAATTTCATTAATTGGACAATTAAATCAAAATAACTATTTTTAGAATGAGTGTCATCTGTCAAGTAATATAAACGTTCGAAAAATTCTCTATTGTCTATATAAATAAATAAGTTTTGATTGATATTAATGGATTATTACATAATTATAGTTAAATTAATTTAAATTTATAGTTTAAAATTTTAAAATAATTTAAATTTTTATAAAATACAATTTACAAATAAACAAGTTTTAAATTAATTATTTTATATTTTCTACATCGAAATATATTTGTATATTTATTATCCTCTGTTATTTTTACTTGTGTAAATAAATATTAGAGTTTTGATTATTATTAATAAAAATATTTTTTTCATTATACTAATTTACTTCATTAATAAACACCATTAGCTTATATACTTAAAAAATAATGTTTATGCTTTTATGAAATATTTGTTACATGAATTAAAAAAAAATCATGATTTTTAAAGAAGTAAAAAAGAATTAATGAAAGGGCATAATAATCATTTAAATTTTTTTATTATGATAAAGTGGGGAGTTTGATTTTTTTTCAAAGTTGAGGGGGAGTTTGATTTTTAAAAGCAAAGTTGGGGGGTGAAAATGATTTTCACTCTTTTATTTTGTGAAATGACAAGTTCTCCCTCCATTTATATTTATATGTCAAAACTTTAGATTTCACGGCATTTAAGAAACTAGGTAAGTTTATCATTGTTCTCTTAATTAGTAATTTCTTGAAGTCAAGTTTTCAATAAATAAACATAAATTAAGAAACTTGGTAAGTTTACCATTGTTCCCTTATTTAGTGATCTCTTGAAGTCAAGTTTTCAATAAGTGAACATAAATTAATTTATTTTGATTAATTAAATTGACCAATGAACATATACTCATCATTTAGTTTTTCTATGTTGGTCAAATTCATACTTTCAAAGCTAATACTCTTTTATGGTAAAATAGGAAGAATATTGTCATTTATGCTTTGATTTTGTGAAATGAAAAATATTAAGGAACATCTATTTTTAGTAAGAACGACATATAAATATGAATGGAAGGAATGTTAAAGAATATCTATTTTTAATAATTAAAGACGACATATAAATATAAATAGAAATGAAGGTAGTAGTAAGAAAAAACAATAATGGATTCTTTGCCTCTTTATAATCATAGGATTTCCATCATTTTAATTCATTAAAAAAGGAGCACATGAACCTAGCTTGTTCGTCCTCAAATTTGTCATTAGTAAAGTAATATCAATTAGCTTGTTGTATTTATTATCCCATTGCTCATTATAACAAGCATCTCTTGCTAGTAACAAAAGAAAGTAAAAATTAAAGGGATTATCAATATCTATCTAGACTAGAAATAACTATGAACCCAAGTATATCACATCTCATATTTAAATTCAAGCGAAGGCAAATACATCTCATTCATTCATTTCATAATGTTATCATAATATTTATATAAAAGTTGTCAAAGTACATAATTATGAGTAATTTCAAAATTTACAACAGTGTAAAAGTGAATAAGATTAGCTGGAGAGCATTTAAGTAACTTATTATCATAATATTTATATAAAAGTTGTCAAAGTACATAATCATGATTAATTTCAAAATTTACAACAGTGTAAAAGTGAATAAGATTAGCTGGAGAGCATTTAAGAAACTTGTTATCTCAATATTTATATAAAAGTTGTCAAAGTACATAATCATGAGTAATTTCAAAATTTACAACAGTGTAAAAGTGAATAAGATTACCTGGAGAGCATTTAAGACAACTTATAATGACAATATTTATATTAAAATTGTCAAAATACATAATCATGAGTAATTTCAAAATTTACAATAGTGTAAAAGTGAATAAGCTTAGCTGGAGAGCATTTAAGAAACTTTAAAGCTTGGCGAGGGAGGAGCTAAGTTAACAAAGGCCAACTCTTTTGTGCTTCATGTGGATAGTTTCTCCTTTGTTTGTTGAGAAGAAGTTAGAACTAGACATATATCAGAAACTCCTTTTGTAAGACTTAAAATGTCACCTATGTAAATTGATTACTATAGTACTTACTATATAGTACCACCCCATCCCAAGTAAAATTAGCAATAGCAACGTACAACCACTAACTTGTATTGATGATGCATATTAATTTATAATATATTATGCTATAAAATTTATCTCCTTCGTATAAAAAAAAATAAAATTTTAAAGCTCCATAACTATAGAAACATGTGTTTGATACACTAAAACTTTCGCAACTAATAATCTAGGAGTAATTTATTTCTTGAGAAGTATGTAAATGTATTATCTAATGTAAAAAATAGTGTGAGCTGCATTTTCAAAAATAAGTTATCCGCAAAAATGCTAGACTAACATGAAATACATCATAATATGACATTGAACAGCCTATAATCAGGCCCAATAGAGTAATTCTTTGAAGCCTAAAACTTATGAATTATGATGTATGCACGTTTTCTGATCATTTAATTTGATTTATACACACAACTTACCATGGTGCATGAACCTATCTTTTCATGTCAAAATATTTCGGTGTCCTTTGGACACAAATAATAATTGGGAAAAAAATGAGAAAAACTTCGAAATTTGTGTTTGTAATTGTTATTATTTGGCAAACATCGATCTCAAGTTTTCAATTTCTAGAAAAAACTAGAATTTCGGTCAAATTTTAATATTTGAGAATTTTTAAAAACTATCACGATTTTTATATTTTATAAAAATATTCATCATCTATTAATCCCAATTAATATCTATCTACAATCAACTTCATGGAAAAGAGCAATTTGTTTTTAAAGGGTTATAATTTATCCTGAATCAGTGACACGTTTGAGTATGTAATTATTGTACTGCTCTTCCCCATATTGTTGTTTTTGTTGTTGTTGATTGTCATTAATGATGTTATAAGGTTATTACGGAACTTGTTCATTATATAATGGTGATACAAATTTCTGAATAATTTTTAGAACTTATATGTATAAATCATATTTTTTTACAAAACCAAACATTTATCTCAAAATCTATAATCAAACATATGGTGAAACTTCATCCAACATTTCACCCAAAAATAATTTACAAAAATACTTACGAATTTTTTATCCAACGCTAGCTTCATATTTCTTTGACCCCACTATTTCTGAAATTGAATAATAATTGATGTTAATAAAAAGTAGCAGTGTCACACATTTCATGATCACATTTTTGAAGATAGGAAATAATAAATATAGTAATAGAAAGAATTAGGAATTTTCTTTTTTAATTATTCATCACCATTATTGAACAAGTATAACAAGACTTAAACTTTCGATATGTTAAAGTGGGAGCTATATTGAAACGAAAATGCATGATCAAAATTTTCACTTGATATTTGTGATTTTTTCAATTGCAACTATTGAATGCTTTTTAAAATGGTTATTGAAAATGCAATTAAAATTAAAAATTAAAAATTAAAATACTTTTACATTACGGCACGAATATTGTCATTCTTTTTAAGAAAAATATTATTAACATGTCCAACAATAATTAATACTCTTGACTTGTAGTCCTAAGGTATAATAACCCGATAAAGTTGAATAACTCTCTAAACAAATTGTTACGTCTAAAGCTTCAGAAAAAAAACATCTTTTTTAAACAAATAAAACTCTCATCACAATATTAATCTCACGGATAAAATTTACCCGCACCGGGTGTTGTCACGACCCAAACCGTCGTGATTGACACCCACACTAACCCTCCGATGGGAGAACCGTTACTACAACACAACTAATCAAATTAACGAAAACTAAAGCATTTAAAGATGCAGAAACAGTTTTAAATGTCTAAAGGGAAAAAATAGGGAGTTTCCATAAACTCCGAAAGTCTAACAAAATAATTGTGGAAATAATGCCTAGAACTTGAAAGTCAATGTACCAAAACATCTACTAACGACAAGTTTAAGAAAATGGGTGCAACCCCAAACTAAACATAAGAAAATCTAAAGTACTAGTCTAAGTCTGAATAGAAATGGACTAAACATAACGAGAACTCATGGCAACCTGGAAGAACTGGCTCACCCTTGAATTCGTTTGATCACTGATCTCCTAGATGAGGTATGTCAGTAGCCGCCTGAAGATGCCTTGTACTCAACAAAGAAAGAGCAAGTGTAGTATCAGTACACAACCACAGTGTACTGGTAGGATCACACAACTATTTCAATAAGTGAACATATACAAGTAATCACAACATATTAAAACATGCATATACCGAACATATACAATATCAGTCATCATTTCAGGATCAATGTACAACTCCACATTCTCAATAATACACATATATGACAAGTCAATGGTCCTCTCATGGAACCCATACCCAAATTGTTAGTGTGCCGGATTGTGACACCCGTTCCAAGTTAGTGTGTCGGATCGTGACACCCGTTCCAATATGTATGTCGGTACGTGACATCCGATTTCAGTTAGTATGTTGGAACGTGACACCCGTTCCATTCAACAAGCCACAATCACAATCACAATGTACATTCTTATAATCATACCGTCAAGTGTTGATTTATGTCATACAATCATTCGTTCATACTCATTTACGATTAGTGTGATCAATAGAGCAACATTCGCATACATACATGCATTATAATGAAGCAATTACTAACATACATCACACAATCATGAAATCAAAACCATCACCTACCTCGAAAACAAGTTTGAATCCTTCTAAGAAACTTGATTCTTCCCTTTCCGGATCTTTTCCGCTTGTTCTAGGTCTACAAACAAATAATTCATAACGGGGATCAATAATTAAGGTCTAATTACCCAGATTATGATGAACCCAATAACCCAAATTATGATCCTAAGATGCAGCTAGGGTTTTTCCCACCATCCAAAACAGTTCCAAAACCCTCCCCCAACAATAATTACCCATGAATTTACATTCTACAGATGGAAAGATGGATTCGGAGAGTAAAAACTTACCTTTAGCTTCAAGAATGGTGAAAACCTGTCAAGAAAACACTTGGGTCGTCTCCTACCTCTCAAGAACGAAACTTGCAAAAAATAACGATTTTGGGATTTAATTCTGACTTAAATCGCGATTGAGCCATTACGGAGGGCACCATCCCGCCACAGCGTCCCCGCCCTGGCAGCTTACACGACGATAGAACCTCAGAAATTGAGTTCCAAGCTCCCATTTCACAACACACCTTCATCCCATGACACTCAAAAATTATTTGTTCACGCTAAGATCAGTTTCAGGAGTTCTACTAGCCCGGATTTGATTTCGTAAAGTCGTACGGGTTCCTTAACGTCTTAGTTATTCACTCATGTAACCAAATCTATTATTAGATCTCTCATTCGCTGCCAGATCTTCCTAGACCTTACTGACACCGATTTCGTCCAAATCTGGACTAGGCTAGAAATTCTCAAGTTACTACCAAAAAGTTTTTCGGCCCAAAACTTTCCCCCATTGGCTTTTCTATAACGACGGGAACAAGTCGTTACAATAGATACCAATTTACCCATCACTCGCCCCCGAGTGACAAACTTGGAAAAACAACTAAAGTGAGAATAGAGTAGTACCTGACTCGATGAACAACTGGGGATAGTTTTCTCACATGTCCTTCTCAATTTCCCAGGTAGCTTCCTCAACTGGATGATGCTTCCATTGAACTTTCACAGACTTAATCTCTTTGGTTCTCAGCTTTCGGACATCACGATCAAGAATTACAATCGGTTCCTTCTCATATTGGAGGTATTTGTCTAATAACACTGAATCCCACTTTGTGATGTAATCCCCGTAACTATGATATCTCTTCAATATGAATACCTGAAACACCGGATGAACTCCCGATAGATTAGGTGGTAAGACCAATTTATAAGCCACTGGCTCTACATATTCAAGAATCTCAAATGGCCAAATGTATCGAGGATTAAGCTTGACCTTCTTGCCAAATATCATCACCCCTTTCATGGGTGACACTTTAAGAAGAACCTTCTCGCCAGTCTGAAATGCCATGTCTCTTACCTTATGGTCTGCATACTTTTCCTGTCTACTCTGGGCTGCTAAAAACGTAGCTTGAATACTCTTCACTTTATCTTGATCATCCTTTACTAAATCAACCCCTAAAGGTTTCACATCTCCAGCCTCAAACCATTCTATTGGTAATCTATATCCCCTCCCATAAAGTGCCTCAAACGGTGTCATGTCAATGCTGGAGTGGTAACTATTATTATAGGAGAACTCACACAATGGTAGGAACTTATCCCATTGCCCTCCACAGTCAATCACACAGGCCCTCAACATATCTTCTAACACTTGAATAGTCCTTTCTGATTGTCCGTCCGTCTGCAAATGGAAGGTTGTACTAAAAGTGAGTTGTATGCCCAATTCATCATGTAATTTCCTCCAAAACTTGAATGTGAACTGCGTACCACGGTCTGAGATGATAGAAAGGGGAACCCCGTGCAACCTTACTATCTCTTTTACATACACCTTAGCCAATTGTTACGCATTACAGTCTACTCTGACTGGAATGTAGTGGGTTGACTTAGTCAATCTGTCAATCACTACCCAAATAGAATCAAATTTCTCCAAGAACTTAGGGAGACCAACCATAAAATTCATAGCTATCCTTTCCTACTTCCATTTCGGGATTAACATTCTCTGGAACAAATCTGTCGGCCTTTGATGCTCATATTTTACTTGTTGGCAATTTGGACACTTAGCCACAAACTTCGTTATGTCTTTCTTCATTCCAGGCCACCAATAAAATCGCTTCAAATCTCGGTACATCTTGGTCACATCCGGATGGATAGAATACCGCGAACCATGAGATTCTGTCAACAATTTCTGAATCAAGTCATCTACTTGAGGGACACAAATCCTTCATTTAAAACTAAGCACACCTCCCGCATCAAGAACCATATCTTGTGCCTTACCAGACTCGGTCTTCTTCCTAAGCTCATTCAAATTTTCATCCTTAAACTGTTTGTCTTGATCTCTTCAATGAAGGTGGCCCTTACCTCAATGCTAGCTAACACCCCACCTTTCCCTGAAATGCCCAACTGCATGAACTTAGATTCCAAGGTCTAGATTTACTTATCCAGAGGTCGCTTGGATACACTCAATCAAGCTAGACTACCCGTATTCACTGCCTTTCGGCTTAGCACGTCTGCCACTACATTAGCCTTACCCGGATGATACTGGATGGTCACATCATAATCCTTGACTAACTCCATCCACCTTCATTGTCTCAGATTTAGATCATTTTGAGTGAATACATGTTGTAGACTACAATGATCAGTAAACACCTCACACTTAACACCATAAAGGTAATGCCGCCAGATCTTAAGAGCAAACACTACCGCTGCCAACTCTAAATCATGTGTTAGGTAATTCCTCTCATGCACCTTCAATTGCCGCGATGCATAAGCTATAACATTCTTATCCTACATTAACACAACACCCAAACCCGAATGTGAAGCGTTACAATAAACAATAAAATATTTACCTTCAATCGGTAGTGTTAGAATAAGTATTGTGGTCAAAAGAGTTTTGAGCTTTTGAAAGCTCTCCTCACATTTTTCAGTCCATTCAAAAGGTACCTCCTTTTTGGTCAATCTTGTCAATTGCGTAGCGATAGAAGCAAAGTTTTTCACAAACTGACGATAGTATCTAGCGAGACCCATAAAACTCCTAACTTTAGTCACAGAGCTAGGCCGGACCCAATTCTAAATCACTTCAATCTTTAGGGGATCTACCATTACCCATTCGTTCGAAACTATATGCCCTAAAAAGGCAATTGAAGTCAACCAAAATTCACACTTAGAAAATTTTGCATACAACTTTTGGTTCCCAAGAACACCTAGAACAATACGAATATGGTTGGAATGCTCTTCCTCACTTTTCGAATAAACCAAAATGTCATCAATAAAGACAATCACAAAAGAATCTAGGAAAGGGTTTGAACACACCATTCATCAAACTCATGAAAGCTGCAGGCGCATTTGTCAACCCAAACGACATAACTAGAAACTCATAGTGCCTATAACGGGTCCTAAATGTCGTTTTTGGTATATCGTTAGGCCTAATTTTTAACTTATGATAACCAGACCTTAAATCAATCTTAGATAAAACTGATACACCCTGCAACTGGTCAAACATATCATCTATCTGAGGCAATTGATACTTATTCTGAATGGTGACCCTATTCAATTGTCGATAGTCTATGCACATCCTCATACTACCATAATTTTTCTGAACAAATAAGACAAGGGCACCCCCACGGGGAAGCACTAGGACGAATAAAACCTTTATCAAGAAGTTCTTAGATTTGAGCCTTAAGCTCTCTCAATTCTACCGGAACCATGAAATACAGAATGATGGAAATGGGGCGGGTACTAAGTTCCAAATCAATAAAGAAATCTATATCTTTAGCCGGAGGCATACCAGGTAAATTCGTAGGAAACACTTCTCTACATTCTGACACCACATGAATAGACTCAACAGAAGTGTAACACCCCGTATCCTAAAATAGAGATTTCAGATTTCTGGTGTTACATGTGGCACTCACGGTCCATCCTGCAGGTCTGTGGTTCGTGACAGAAAACTTCCCCAGAACTCAGTCAGAAAATTTGGCTAAGTGTTGAGCCACGACTGGACTTACGGTCCGTAGGTCAGGTCACGGACCGTAGTTCATGTCTGTGGATCGATGCCCCAAAAGCCCAGCTTCAGTCCCGATTGACGGTTGACCAGCATGGACCGTCAATCGATCCACGATCCATAGGTCTGACCGTAGATGAGGATCAGCAGCCAGTTAGCTGAAAATTGTTGATGGATCAACTTCAGATGGTCATAACTTTTAGCAAAAATATAATTGTGTGTCCCATTACCTATTATATGATAGATAATTTAATTATCTTTCCAACGCCACCGAGTTTGCTAAAACCGACCTCCGAGTAAAAAGTTATGCTCATTTTAGTGAAGCCCTGTCGGGCAGACTCGATCGACGGACCCAATCTACGGACTGTCGATTGAATGACGGCCCGTCAGTCCAATTCGTCGATCACTCCGACAGCAGTTAAGTCAAGGGTCATTTGGTCTTTTCCTATTTCGTTTAACCCCTAAGATACGTCGTTTAGACTCTAAATCATGAGGTTTTAGTCAGTTTAAGCCTAGAAACATAACTAGAACTTACCTTAGTCAAAATCATTAATCAAAACTTAGAAAATTAGAATCAAGAAAGGAGAAAAAAGGTCAAGAACCCTAGTTCAAGAACGCAGCAAGGTTCCATCAGTTCCAACCTCGAAATCGAAAGATTTCTCCATGGAATTTGTCACCAGGTATGTGGGATTTCACTAGTGGGTTCCTTTCGCCCATTAGGTCCCTAGAATTCAGTCAGATTCTTGATTCCATGATTATGAACAGACCTAGGGTTTCTAGAATTACAACAGATCATCATGAATTAGTTATTTAAATTTTCCAAATCAGATTATCATGTTATTGCTCAGTTTATCGCATGAATATCAGAACCCTAGATATGTATTTCTTCAGTTCTTGAATTACACATGCTAGGTCAGATATTTCAGTATTCAGTTTTACATGCCTCAGTTTATGAATGCATCATTATCAGATTAATTGTTGCATTCTCAATTTGCATGTTCAGTTTTGAGCTATCTAGTATTTACAGAAATTCAATCATAACCAGTTAACCACTTAATTCATTGGGAGTAGCATAATACCGAGTTGAACTAGGGTTCAACGTACCCATATAGTCCCAGAACTACGAGCCACGTAGGTGTAAGTCCCCTCTGTGGGCAACATCAGTTTAGTGATCACGCCAACATGCCTCTATACTTCTGGCAGGGTATATTGGGTCCTCTCGATGGGGCGTATACATCGAACTCCACATTTAGCTCATGTAGTTTTATGTCGGTTATTAGTAGCTCCCACAGTTCAGTCAGATTCTATTGCATTGACCATTTATCAATATATTTAGTATTCAGTCTCAGCATGTTATAAATTGGTCATTGCATTCAGTTAGCTCAGCATTCAGTATCTATATCATGTTCAGACTATTTCATTGTTTTATTGCTTTGTTCAGTTATATGTTATTTCAGTTTTACTCTATCCTACATGCTCAGTACCTTTCAAGTACTGATGCATACGTGCGCTACATCTTCTCGTGATGTAGGTTCAGGTTCTCGGCATCCAGATCACGCTTAGATCAGTTCTCGATCTTCAGTTCAGCAATATCCGTGGTGAGTCCTCATTCTTCGAGGACTAGTGACATGTTTACCTTTATCGCTTTTAGTTTTTAGTTTCAATTTTTCTAGATCTAGTTGGGGCATATCCCAACATTTCTAGTCAGTTTAGAGGCTTATTTCAGACATAGTTAGATTTAGCTTAGTATTGAGTTAATAACTTCTTTGTATTAAACTCTCAGCTTTGATATATTCAGTTATAGTATATGGGTATTCCCCATCTCTTCAGTTTATTTATGATTTAGCTTCCGCATCAGTTTATTATCTTTAGTATGCTCATGATCATGCCAGCAGGGTTAACTTGGGATCACTTGTGGTCCTAGGTCCTGTATCCACGTCTCGAGGGTAGCTCGGGGTGTGACAAGAGGGACACTCAACCTCAGCATCCCCAATATGAGCAAAATAAGCCAAACAACCCTGCCCTACCAGTTTACTAGCCCGAATGGAGAATATGATCTTTGCTGGCTTAGGCTTGTACACCCCTTCCCACTGTAACTTTTCCCTACCGGGGATCTCTAGAGTCACAGACTTATCATTACAAATTAACACAACATAATAAGGGGACAACCAAGTCATGCCTAAGATTATATCAAAATCAGTCATATCTAAAATAACCAAATCAACCCAAGTCTGAAAAGTCATAAATGAGATAGGGCAAGCACGATGCACATGGGTGACTATGACTGACTCTCCATCTAGGGTAGAAACATGGATGGGGGCATCAAATATATCACACATCATATCAAAACCCAAGACAAACTGAATTGATACATATGAATAATTAGAACCTGGATCAAACAAAATAGTAGCCATCCGGTCACAGATAAGAATAGTACATATGACCATTGCATCAGACACCTCAGCCTCGGTCTTAGCCGGAAAGGCATAAAATTGAGCCCTGTCATCTTGACGGGCAACCTCCTTGCCTGGCGGCACTGCTCCCCTACCTGCATTACCATTTCCCTGGCCCCCACGGCCTCACTGATTTCCTCCTCATATGCCCAGGTTCTCCACAATTGTAACACACTTAATAACTTAACCAAGTAAGCATCAATGCTATTGTAGTAGTCGTATCATGACGCTCTTTGATATACACTCAAACTTGGAAATCGCAGTAAAGATTTTAACTTCAATTGTCGCAACATGATTCACCATTTACTAAGCAACCCATACATGATATGACAACAATACTAAATGTATTTTCCAAATAATGGTGTTCATTATCTAGCCTTCCTTTAGAAAACTTCTTGAATGTTGTCACCTTGGCAAAGTCTTCTGACTTCACCCCCTTCTACCTCCGTCACCAAATAAACCACTTCCTGAAAAGATTTTTACTAAAGTAGTCGCTTATAAGCTTAAATCTGCAAATCTGACTTTAATCGCTTCATAACACGACGAATTTTCTCTTCTAGACTGAAACTAAGTAGAATATCATATTCGATAAAACACAACCCTTTGCCTTTAAGGCTGCAACAAATACATTATGTTGCTCTATATTCAGGAACGCATATCTCCTCATATCCCTCAAAGTTCAGGATATATACTTCTCCAAAAAGAAAGCTATCAAATGTTTCCCAAGTCATGAGTAGTGCATTTACTAGTCGACACTCAACAGAGACCACCACCACATTTTGGCGTCTCCCTTGAACTGGTAAGTCATAAACTCAACACCAAATCACTCTACCTTATCCATCTCATGAGGCAACTCATGACAATCAACAAGAAAATCATAAGAATCTTCATATTCAGTACCCATGAAGAATGAAGGTTTCAACTTTTAAGAACCTAATAAAACCCTCATGTTTATTACTAGTCATTACATGCCCACATCGAATCGAAAAGCATGCTTATTTCCAAGGACACATTTTTTATTGCTGGTGTTGTTGTTTCAAATTTTACAACTCAATCACTAACCAGATGCGAATATAGAGTGAAGAAGTTCAGATACCAATTTGATCACTTAGATACAAATTGGATCAGAGTCATAGCACGAAAGGAGTAGAAAGAAATGAGTTTTTCATAAAGTCCTATAGCCTCTCGAAGAAAAGTACAGACGTCTCCGTACCGTTCCGCAAGACTTTACTAGAATCATTTTGATACATCGAGATCAACGGACCTAGGGCTCTGATACCAACTTTAGCACGACCCAAACTATGATGATTGACAACCACACTAACCCTCCAGTGGGAGAATCGTCACTACAACACAATTAACCAAATTAACGAAAACTAAAACATTTGATGATACGAAAATGGATTTAAATGTCTAAACAAAAAAAATAGGGAGTTCTCATAAACTCTGAAAGTATAACAAAACAATTGCGGAAATAATGCCTTGAACCTGAACGTCAATGTACCAAAACATTACCTAACGACAAGTCTAAGAAAATAGGTACAACCCCAAACTAAACAATAAGAAAATCTAAAGTACTAGTCTAAGTCTGAATATAAATGGACTAAACATAACGAGAACTCATGGAAGCTTGGAAGAACTGGCTCACCCTTGAATTTGATTTGATCATTGATCTACTAGATGGGGTCTGTCAGTAGCCGCCTGAAGATGTCTTGTACTCAACAACGAAAGAGCAAGTGCAGTATCAGTATACAACCACAGTGTACTGGTAGGATCACACAGCTATTCCAATAAGAGAACATATACAAGTACTCACAACATAATAAAATAGGCATATACCGAACATATACAATATCAGTCATCATTTCAGGATCAATGTATAATTCCACATTCTCAATAATACACATATATGAAAATTCAATGGTCCTTTCATGGAACTCATACCCAAACTGTTAGTGTGCCTGATCGTGACACTCGTTCCAAGTTAGTGTGTAGGATCGTTACACTCGTTCCAATATGTATGTCGATACGTGACATTCGATTCCAGTTAGTGTGTCGGAACGTGACACCCGTTCCATTAAACAAGCCACAATCACAATCACAATCACAATGTACATTTTTATAATCATACCATTAAGTGTTGATTCATGACATACAATCATTCGTTCATTCTCATTTACGACTAGTGTGATCAATAGAGCAACATTCACATACATACATGCATTTTAATGGAGCAATTACTAACATACATTACACAAACATGAAATCACAACCATCACCTACCTCGAAAACAAGCTTGAATCCTTCTATGAAACTTGATTCTTCCCTTTCCGGATCTTTTCCGCTTGTTCTAGGTCTGCAAACAAACAATTCATAACGGGGATCAATAATTAAGGTCTAATTACCTAGATTATGATGAACTAAATAACCCAAGACCTAAATTATGATCCTAAGGTGCAGCTAGGGTTTTTGCCACCATCCAAAACAGTTCAAAAACCCTCTCCCAACAATAATTATTCATGAATTTACACTCTACGGATCAAAAGATGGATTCGGGGAGTAAAACCTTACCTTTAGCTTCAAGAATGGTGAAAAACTGTCAAGAAAACGCATAGGGTCGTCTCTTAGCTCTCAAGAATAAAACTTGCAGAAAATAACAATTTTGGGGTTTAATTCTGATTTAAATCGCGACTGAACCACTACGGAGGCCCCCATCCCGCCACAGCGTCCTCGCCCTGGCGGCTTACACGGAGACAGAACCTCGGAAATTGAGTTCTACTAGCCTGAGTTCGATTCCCTAAAGTCGTAGGGGTTCCTTAACATCTTAGTTATCCACTGATGTAACCAAATCTATTATTAGATCTCTCATTCGCTACCAAATCTTCTTAGACCTCACTGATTCGATTTCGTCCAAATTTGGACTTGGCCAGGAATTCTCAAGTTACTATCAAAAAGTTTTCCAACCTAAAAATTTTCCCTGTTGGCTTTTCTATAACGACGGGAACATGTCGTTACAGGTGTATACACCAATCCAGTACATGCATGCCATGTGTTTAAATTTATAGTTCATATTACTTAACCTTAATTAATTAACATGTGTTTTACTTTATTAAATCACATAATAATAGAAATTGCATAAGATTGGTGTATACATCCGGTGCGGATAAGTTTTTTCCTAATCTCACTTCTTCCTGCACTCTATAATATGTTTCACACAATATAACACTTTCCCATTCCACAAAACAACAAAGAAATATCACTATTTATAGATATAAAATTTCTTTCATAGAATAAATAATAAAATTGTGCGATACTAAAATGTGGAACATGGATTCGTGGTTATAAAATTTAAACTTTAGCGGATAATTAGCAATGAATCATGATACTAATGATTACCTGAATTACATTAAAAACCCCACTTTCTTAACCATTTATAATCGTTATAGATAAGGTAAAAATTATAGGAATGACATAGTATAAGATATAAATAACATTCTATCCCTTCTAGTTTTCATTTTACAATAAATCCCTTAAAATAATGAGCAACTGGATACATAAGGAGGTACGGGATACATTAGTTATGATACATTCTAATTAAGAGTTGTTGTGCTTAAAAAGGAAAGAAGAACGTATATTTGATTTTAATAATTTTAATTACCATAATTCACGCATGACAGATTGTTAACCTTCCATCCCATTACGTAACTGATTTAGAAATTCAAATTTCAAATTAGACCTTCTCCATCTATCAACAATTATCGTCATAAAATTGAGCTATATTCTAAGAACTTGAAGAAAGCAGCTTTAGAAGACGAATGTATCAATTTTGTTACGGCATTTTGGAATTTGGGTGAGCAATGCTGATTACGAAGGTTACAAAGTTGATGGAATTGTCGTTGGACAATCAATCACATTTATGAATCTGAAAGCGTTGATTTTAGCCGAGTTAGATATCGATAATGTTAGAAAATCTATTGAAATTCGATATGTCGTAGCAGGAAACTCATGTCCATTGAAAATCAAGAACGGCATGGGTGTGAAACTGTATTTGGAAGTAAAAAGGAATGAGCATGGATTCAACATGTATCCGCTATGTATTGATACAACATAGAAAATGGGTGGAGAGATACACAACTTTGATGGTGCATCCGGAGAAATCGTATGCGTCGAAGGTATAAAAATAGATACAGAAGCTCTTGCTATGGTTGAATCAAAAATATTTTATTCATATTATATTCCAGAATTAAATGCTACAAATTACATAACTGATTCCAAGAGTGCGGATGTGAAGACGAGTCATTTGTATAAGAATAAAGCAACACTCGTCGATGTAATGACGAAATATAAAATAAAGAACAACTTCAATTTCAGAGTGAAAAGATCGGATAAAGAAAGGTATTGGAGTGTTTGATCTCTAATTTGAATTGGTTTTCTTCAGTTTCTAGATATATGAATGATGATACACTTCTATTTGCTAATGTGTGTGATACATAAGTATAATTAGTATATGTATCATATTGATAAGTTTGTTGGTGTTTGATGATTTGAACAATTTGGTAAAGATTATTAGTAGGATTAGTATTGTTTATTGGATTAGGTGTATCGTGATAAACTTGTGAATCTGATACATAAAAATATTGTAAAAATGTTGTTGTGGTTGTTATTATGGATTATACATTATTGTGGATAATTATTTGACAAGTTGTGAAACATTGTAACATTGTATATTTGAAATGTATCTGTTATATGAATTAATCTGATGAAAAAATTTGTACAGCTATGTGTTAGCGTGCTTCAGTGATGAATGTGGCTGGAGTTTAAAGGCTTCGTGCAGAAAGAAATCTGATGTATTCAAAGTGAGATACTTTAATAGTGAACATACATGTCCAATGCGAGATAGGTTACTAACAAAAGTATAAGCAATAGTTGGGTTTATTAGTGGTGTGACTGCCCCTAAATTGGTAAATCATAAACAAATTCATACACCGAAAGATGTAATTGAAGATATCTAAGAATTGTATGGGGTTGAAATATCATATCAGCAAGCATGGCGTGCTAAGGAACGTGCACTAGAAATGCTAAGGGGTAAACCATCATATGGATATAGGCAGATGCTGAGATACATATGCATGCTAAATATTGTGTATCCAAATTCATAGATAAGGATGCACAAGTCAAAAAATAATGAATTCATGTATCTTTTCATAGCCTTGAGGCCATTGATGAGAGGGTTCGACTACTGCAGACCTATAGTTGTAGTGGACGGTGCACATCTTGGCAGGGATTACAAAGGTACTTTTGTATCAGCGAGCACACTCAATGGTGCAGGTATGAATTTTGTAATACTGTTATATTTGTGAACTTGTTTTATATGTATAATTAATGTATCTTTAGTGTAAATGTTATGTATCAAGTAGTTAAATCTGTGATGCTTTGTAATTAGGTTGCATATTGTCGTTGGCATATGGTATTGCTGTTCGTGGACATGATTCTTCAAACAATTCAAAAATGCATTTGACGAGCGTGAAAACATGTGTATTGTATCATATAGAAATAAAAGTATTATGAAGAGTGTAAGCATTGTGTTCCCAAATGTACCTCATTGTGCATGCATATGGCACCTTTGGAAGAATGTCTGTTCAAACCTCAAAAGGAGCAAAAACACACTAAGTGATATATTTTACTCAATGGCAAAGGCATACCGAAAGGAGGATTTTGATAAATTAATGGCTAAGGTGGTAAAAGTTGATCATAAGGTGAAGGATTATCTTGAGGATGCTGGGTATGAGAAGCGGTCGAGAGTTCATTCAACTGTAAACAAAGGTAGAATGATGACTTCGAACATCGCAGAATGTATCAATGGCTGCCTTGTTGAGGCACACCAGTTACCTATATTAGAATTTTTGGAAGAGGCTAGACTTCTATTTGGTTCTTGGAACTGTAAAAATAGAGAAATAGCATCATATACAAAGGACACATTGGGCAGAAGATTTGAGGAGGTATTGATTGTAAACACATCTAAATGTTCAAGGATAAAGGTATTTATCAATATTCATAATTTTATATTTTATGTATCACAAACTCGAATCATTTAACTGTTTGATCAACATTGCTTTGGAAAGAATACAAAAATGTCATTTCATGTAATGTATCACTAACTTCTTAGTGTTTTCTGGTTGTTCCATCGTCTGAATATATTTTCTCAGTGTATGAAGCTAGAAGAAGATACAGTGTATGCCTTGAGCGAAAAATATGTACATGTGAAAGATTTTAACTAGATGAAATATCTTGCGCACACGCAATTGCAGTGTTAAAGCACAAGAATGTTACGGATATGCACCCATATTGCTCTGATTAATACAAGCCTGATGCATTAGCAAAAACTTATGAGGTTGCAATGGTTCTAATGCCAGATAAGGAGGATTGGTTAGTGACTATGTTTTAGATGAAACTGTCTTGCCACCTAGGTATAGAAGGTTGGCTGGACGACCAAGAAAACGAAGAAAGAAAAAAGCGGATGAGAAGATAACAGTGAACAAGAATTCTTGTGGGCGTTGTGGATAAGAAGGTCACAACATGAGAACTTGTACTTTCTTCCCGAAAGAGAAGTGAAATTTTTTTGGTAAAAATGACATTCGTGTTCATGCTCAATAAATTGCACTTGTAGAGATTTTTCACTTTAATATTTGGATTAAATAAAGTGTATTGTTTACAAAATCTAGTTTAATACATTAATTGTCATGATATTTGTTGTTCAACTAAATAATTTATTGAGATTTGTGTGTCAATGTAATATTAAATATAAAATTATTATTATACTGTTGAATAAATAAATAATTCTGAACGTATCAACTTTAAAAAATAATTTGTTGTGTAATGGCATCAAAAATTGATTCACTATTTGATTCATAATTTTAACAAATTAAGCGTCTCAAATTTGGCTTTTACAAATGTATAAGCTATGTATCGTATACATTACCGTTTGTTGTATCATATGATAGGAAATCTAGTAATGAATCATATACATTAAAATTGTATTGGGTACAATACTAATTTTGATAAAAGATTTCTTAGTAGTGTTATCGTTCAATTTAATAGTTTGTTACGATTTGTGTGTTGATGTATAATATGCATGGATATAATTCATGTGCCATATACATGTATGTAATTGATAAAGGTGAATAAAATTCATGTACCATATACATTAAAATTATGTATCATATACTTAATTTCGTATCTAAACTATCAAATTACTTTAACTCAATCAGTTATGTGTGTGAAGCTTAACGTTATAAAGCAATACCAGATAATGTATCTAAAGCAATATACTGAAAACACAAATTTTTAATAAATAACAAAATACTATAATATGAATAAGTTTTTAGAGAAACACTCTAAAACTTAAAGTGAATTTGTCTTTAAAACAAAAAACATATAACACTATTTATGCAAACATGGTTGAGTACTACTCTATGTTAACTAAATCTTATTCAGGTGGTGTTATGAATTCACCCTTAGGCTTTTGTGGATCGTCATTCTCACTAATGTATCCACTCTTGGCCTTGTCGCTGCTGAATCTTCACAACAATGTTGCATATCTATTGCGTAGATAACCATCAGGTGGTATAACAAGTTGGTCACTCAAAAACTCTACAAATGTAGCTACATATAACCCGAAGTCCCTATAACAAAATGCAGAGTATACATTTGTAAAAAAAGCTTACACAGATGATTATAGTTAAGAATATAAATACTTACATGCTATCACTTTCTTGTTGCATGATGCCTTGGGCATATTCAGCATTGAAAGGATGATGTGGCTTTAAAAGTGTACCAATTTCTTTGTCCTTATATGCATCAAGTTCTTCCCAGTTTGTTCGCTTGGTTTTTTCAAAGAAACCATTGTCAAGGAAGTAAGAAGGTAGCATCCTTGATAATTTTCTTATCTCCCCAGAATATACTTTTTTTCTTGTGCTTAGAGAAGAGTCATACGCGCGTATCAACCTCTGATTCAATTCAACAACAACCAACACTCAATGGAACCGTCCATCACAGTTAACCGGAATGTAAACATCATCCACAAGATGCCACAGTAAATTAGCTGGTATTGAAAATCCTTTCATGATGTTGGTGATTGACCTCTCATGTATTGATACAGCTGACGCACGGTCAATGTGTTCTTGGGTACTAATATTATCATCAGCCTTAGTGTTATAGTACCTTTCATGGGTATTGTAGATGTGTGTATTGAACAAGCAATTGACTGTTGTGTATTTGTATTGATTCATGCGGAGAAGTTTTGATTTTTTACGAAGATAGTAAAAAACAGCATTGATGTGCTACACAAAACATTAGAAACATAATTATACATTTGAAAAGAAAAATGGTGAAAATAAAATATGAGAGACTAATAGTGGTATATGGCATTGATATGTATCTGATACATAAAATAAATGTATCATATACATTAAAATAAATTTATCATATACATTAAAATAAATGTATCAGATACATCAAATATACATATACATGGCAACTTTACCTGATCAGTCCATCATTTTTTAGGCTGTGACATGGCATAGAACCATTTTTGATCGATTGGAAATGCACAACAAAATCCATCATCTCAGACCCAAATGAAGAGGCTTTTGCTCTGTATTTATCCTCTGTTGGTTTCCTATATTATTAATTATATTTAAGAGTTGTTATTACAAAATGGAACAACTGTAGTAAATTATCAAAAATAAATACAAAACTTACTTATTGGCATGAGTTTTGAGAAGACCTCTATTAACCCATTGAATATACTCATCAATCAGATAGGACGGTTGTTGATTTGTAATCCCATAGCCTTCAAATAGAAAATACGGACGAATGTCATCCTCCAAGACCTTTTCACCCTTTTCTCTTGACCCAAAAAAAGTCAAATAAGAAGATTTAAATTTTTTTGAAGGCATCCTGTTACGTGCTAGAGAAGTATTTATATCTCTTCGAACAACAATCTCTATGATTGAAATATCAGTAGGTAATTGACTGTCCGAAAGGAAACTATGGCTGCCGGTTAACTCCTGTGAATTTACCGCATTAACTGATTTAGCAGGAATAGGCAATTTTCCTAGATCAACAATAAGTGTATTTATGGCTTCTCGAGCTCCAGATGATATTGTACCATATGTGGTAGAATCCTACATGATTTAAATTTATATTTTAATAAGGTTTGATGAACCAGATGATAGATAAATGATACATGAAAAATAAATAATAATTTTATCGTTGTATCAAATGTAACCGAATATGGCACAGATTGACTAATGTTCTGTTAAACTTTATCTGAAGCATCTTCATTTCTTGTTCCTTCAAAGATATGTTGAGGCACTTGTCCTGATGCATCATCCTAAATAACAACATATTGTACAAGTAATGATACATTAAACTGCAAAGTATCATTTACACACAAACGTTAATGTATAAAACACAACTTACATTAAACTACAAATTACACACAATCTTTAATTTTTCAAAAACTTCTAATGTATCAATGTATCATATACACACAATTTTAATGGAACAACACTGGTATGTATCTTGAAATAAAATGTATCATATACACAGAAAAAAATGCAAAGTATCATATACACAAAAATTGATTTATAAAACAATGTTGATGTAACATAAATGATGTGTATCATATACACATAAATCAAACTGCAATATATCCTATTGACACAATTTGATGTATCAAAACAAAGTTGATGTACAATAATATTAAATTTTTTATGACAATAGTACCTTCTTATGCTCAGTTGTTTCTGCAGTATGATGAATATTTGCATCTGAGGATTGGAGTTCTAAAACATCCTTCATTTCTTGTTGATTCTTCAATGTATCATCAATCTGATTTTTAGAACAATTTTTTTTAAACAAATATGTTACTGATACATTGTTTAATTTGATATACGCAATGAACAAAAAACTATTCTCTACACAAATAGAGTAACATAAACATGATTTTCAACCTCGAAATCAGATACACCAATATTTTGGTCATTATGGACAAAATCCATTTGTATTGGTGAGGTTGGTTGTTGATCAAACTTAAAGATACTTGTTTGATGTTCATCATTGTCTTCTTGATCGGAAACTTCAATCATGCACGACATAGACTTGTCGGCCACATCCTTCATCAATGAAATTTAGAACATAATAACCTATGAAAGTTAATACACATTAATAAAATACATATACAACACACTACCTTTGGTTGCTGGTTGTCCTCCCTTTAGATGGATTTCATCAACTGAGAGTGGTTTGTCTTTATTAAAGCCTCAAGATACTCAAATTTCTTGTCAACCTAACCAAAAAAAAGAAATTGACATTCAGTTTTATATTTATACGTAAATAAAATTGATATCATTACTTACGTAGTCCTTCAGATGTTCTTTCAGTTTTTCAATATCGGGATTTACAGACTTATCTTTTTAGGCTTGTGAAGAAACATGGACAAAAAAACATTAGCAGCCAAGGTAGGTGCTTCATCTGGCATTGAGAATGACTGGTTTATTGGCACATTCAACTGCTTAGATTAATTAGGTTTCGACACTTTTGTTTTAGGTGTATCAATTTTCTTTCTCATTTTGGGTGGTGGTTGAGATGATGTACCAGACACCCGTGATGATCTCCTAACCAACTGCTCAGGAGGGCTTGTGGAGAAATCATCGAAACCTGAAATATCTTTTGTTTAGACTTTCTTTGCATCAACTGATGTTGTGGAGGGTCTAGGAATAAGAGCATCTTGAATATCAAGTTTATCAAGGGGTTCGACTTCATCATCAATTTTCTTTCTCCTTTTAGGTGGTGGTTGAGATGATGTACTAGACACCCGTGATGATCTCCTAACCAACTGCTCAGGAGGGCTTGTGGAGAAATCATCAAAACCTGAAATATCTTTTGTTTAGACTTCCTTTGCATCAACTGCTGTTGTGAAGGGTCCAGGAATAAGAGCATCTTGAATATCAGGTTTATCAAGGGCTTCGACTTCGTCTGGTGTTGAAATAATGTTTGAAAATGCATTCTGAATTACACAAATTTGTTGAATATTATGACAAAAATATGTATCATACAAAAACTGTTATTTACAACAAAAAATTGAAAGCTTTGTAAAAAATTGTTATTTGCATGTGTAAAATGAATGTTACCTCGGAGAAAATGCTGGACATAAACGTTCCGAATTTTGGCTTTACAGCCATGACGCTCTAATTACAAATCCTAGGAATATAATTCGCTACTTTAACAACAATATCTGGATTTAGACTAGATGCACATTCATAAGTCCATGCATTCAGTGCATAAGACATGCCAACTAAATGATACAACTGTTTATGAAGGTTGAAGTCCTGCCTGAGAGATTTAATTAGCTTGTCGAATGCAATCTGACCCCCAAGGATACAATTCATACCTACCATGTTCGACCATTAAGAATTCTTCGATAGGTATTGAGGTCTCACCAAATTGACATAACATGAATGTATGGACAAAGTATAGTATTACCATCTGAACGCCGTTCTGTGTGTTCTCCCAATTACCTATTATAAAGCGTTGAATAAAACGACTCTTGGTTATACCTGTAGTTGCATCAGGAAGGTAACTTTGTAATAATCGCCTAGGAGTGGATTTTGGGTATGAAAAATCCTTAACATTTTCTTTGCATTTAAGGCCAATTATTATGGCAAAATCCTTGATACTAAACTGCAATACACTATCGTTAGCTATCGAACATGCAGCAAAACTTTGTTATCCTGTTGCAACTCCAACAACAACAGACACTTTGTAATTTGTCCCTGAAATTGCAATTTGGGATGTTTAAATATGGTCCAAAAATTGTATTCTTGAACAGTTCAATGCCTTCATCCTTTATGAACTTTTTGATTTCATTCGCAAAATCAATGTTGAACGATGCTCCCAAATCTCAAAGCATGGGCTGGTATTTTTTTGATAACATAATTCATTTCCTGCAAATTCAAAAAACAAAACATAAAATTGTACTTGTCTAATCTCAACCACATGATATAATTAAGAGTGAATGGTACAGTACATATAATCTGAAAATACAGTGTATACATCATAATTTTATAATGACATCATATCAACCACATGACACATTGCATAAGATACATAAGTAATTAACAGCAGTCCAACCAATAAAATACTTGAATTATTATCATGAACAAAATGTATCAGACATGAACATAATGGAAAATACATTAATGGAGCAATCAATGAATCTGATACACATTCAAAATTGTACTAAAAATGATGATTTTACTGTATTTGAAATTAGCATGATTGAAGATACATCAATGGAAACATTATTGAATCTGAGATACATTTAAAAATTGAATCTATACAATACAGTGCTAAAATTTTGGGATTTTAATATATCAGGTAAACACAAAATCAGCAGCATACTACACTAACATTGAATTGAAAAAAATGTATCTTCATTGTTAAAGGAATCTTAAGTCGACCCAACAGACCCGTGCATCAATGTAACAAAAAATTAGGTTTTAGTGTATCAGTAAAATACAAAATCAACCGATTACAAATCGATAATTGTCTAACAGGCTATGAAAACATTGAATTGAAAAGTAATGTATCTTCACACTTAATGTATCAAATTATTTATGTCCCAACACAACCAATTCCATATCAAAGACAAAAAAAAAAAATAGAAACTGTTATGAAAACACAGACCTTAGGAATTGGAGGTTGGGAATTGACAGATGCCGCTTTTCTTCCCTTTTGTAATGACCCATATATTAAGTGTATTTACGGAAGTCCTCCCTATATTTAGTTACGTACTTACTAGTTGTTGAATTGGAAATTTCATAATTTAAAAGTATTAGGCCAAAGTGTCAGTTATATGGTTATGCTAAAGGGTCTAGGAGTGGGCCAGACCCATCTTTCTTTTATGAGAACGTGAGGTGACATTAGGTTATACCAATATCAGTAAAGCACCCAATTTAGTAAAGAACGAAAGAAAAACAAAAGGCCGCCTAACAAATTGTTAGAGACGATACGTGAAATTTGAAAAGCTCTCAGGTAATTGTTGAACTTTGGTGATTCCTTTTAATTGTTTTTGGTCAATTGACAATGATTACAACTTGTCATATTGGAGGTGATAAATATGTCATCTTCTGGCAGTAACGATGTGGCACAAAGATATAAATTATCATGTTAAGATTATTAGCATAGAATAGTTGGAGAATTTTGGGGTTTGAACCATTAAATTTACCTACTGCTAAGCCACTAATTAACAAGTATTGGTTCACTGTGATTTGGAATTGAATCATATTTAAATTACGTAGGTTTAGTTTTAACTTGGGAATAGAAGCAGTAATATATTTGGTACAATATTCTTTAATTAAGTTGGATGGGTTGGTGATAGCAAGATGCACTTAGTGTAGATGTTTAGGGTTAGCTTTAAGTTTAAAGTTTTAATGAAGTTGAGATTTGATCTGATTTCCTTTAATCCGAAAAGAAATATAGTAATATAGACGTTATTGATTTGTATTCTTATGGAGTGTATATATAAATTTGAGCAGATTTTGATCGTTCGGAAGCATTACGAAAGGACAAGTGTGTAAACTGACACTTGGGCTTTGATTTAAGGCAAGTAGAGATCTTTTACTTCTTTGAAGTGTTAGTTTTAATGTATTAAAAAAATATAAGGATAATGGGAAATGAGAGGCTCCAGTATAAGTGAGATAACGAGCATTTATGTGGGTACCAATGTCATAAAATGGAGAAATTTACAAGAAATTAATTATTGATTGATAGTACCATAAGTTGAAATGTGATTATATTGTTGAGACTTGGGGATTATGTAAGCTTGATTGTCATTGATGACCCCTAGTTGTAGGGTTGATTGATAATCCATATTATACATTGTTCATACATATTCATATCACTCTTATTGTTGCATGATAATTATTAGTTGATACAATTCATTGAGTTATCTATGAGATTTATATCCTTATTATGCCGATGGGAAATGGTTATGGCAAGTGACATCATGCAAAGCCGATGGGAAATGGTTCCGGCGAGTGGTATTATGCCGATGGGAAATGATTTCGGCAGGTATATGGACCTCATGAGTCATTCATGGATCCCGACTATCCGACAAAGGAAGCGGGTGTATACCGATTTTATTTTTATTTTCAGTACATTGCATTGCATCACATCACACTTCATCTACATTGCATTCCATATTAAATGACATTGATTTAGTGAGATGACTGTAGTACTGAATTGACTTGATACACTTTAGATATTGTTTATTGTTGGTGGTGTAATTGGTCTTATTTTGGGAAAATACATGTTCTAATTATTATATTGAGATGAGTTATTTTATGACTTAGTTATACTTGTTGACAAGGAAACTTTTAGGGTTTATCTCGCTATCGCTTCTAGGAAGGATTAGAAATCAAAGCTTGTTGAGTACACGTGTTTCTCGTACTCACTCTATACTTGTTGCACCCTTTTTGCGTACAGGACATGAGCAAGGTACTAACGGTGCTTGATTAGTTGGTGGGAGCGAGATTGTTGATTGTTGGAATTCAGGGTGAGCTGCTTTCTCTTAAGCAGTATTGGATTCTAGAGACTCTTTTACTTCATGTGTTATTTCCTTTCGGACAGTTGTTTTAGTTTTCAGACTTGCTTCGTATTCATAGATGCTCTTGTACTGGTGTCACCAGGTCCTTGGGTAGTTTGACTTTTACTCGTTTATTCCCCACTTATATGAGTTAGTCTTTTTTTTATTCAATATTATATCTGCATTAGTTAAATTGTTAGTTGATAATAAAGATCAGAGTTTGCCTGTTGGGTAATAGGTTCTCTTACGGCTTAATAGGATTTTGGGTCGTGACACCTTTTTTGGGGGATTTTTTCAACCTTTGTTTTTGACTTGACAACGTTCTTGTCCTTCTTCATTAATGTGTCATGCAATAGTTTGAATCTGTTTTCAACCCACTTTTCATCGTTAGAATCATATGTATGATTAGCATTAGAGGAATTAGTTTGAGAAATAACAATACTAAGTGATGGTCCCTGATCCATATGTATCAGTAAAAAAAACACGAAGAAGATAACAATGGAGAATAAAATTCCTACCTATTCGGAACTTTGAAACTGATAAACTTGAGAGGGACACCTTCTGAAAATCAAAATGAATTTGAAATTTGAAACTGCTAAAAGCGTTGAGAGAATTTAGGGATAAAATGGAAGAGTGAAATGGGGAGTGGGAAATGTGGGTGTAGGCTGAAATAGGAGTGAAATATTTATGTATCCGGAAGATTTTATGAATTGAGGAAATTAAGGAATTTTTGAATTTTTTTTATAAAAAAAATAGGGATAAATAGATATTAAGATAAGTAAATGTGTGTATACAAGTAATTTTTCCATATATAATTCACAAAAAATGTTTATTTAATATTAAAATGTACATGCTTCAACAATAGGAAATAAACATCTTTTGAGAGATGTATTTCGGATTATATTTTATAGAAAGAAGTAAATGTACTTATGAGTTTGCATTTTCAAGAATAAGCTGATACTCCTATGTCCCATTTTTGTTTATCATTTTTCATTTTGTACGGTGCTTAAAAAATTATAAATAAAAATATAATTTTACTAATTCACCCTTAAAAATCGTCTTGTAAGTTTGTGTAAATAAATGTTAGAGTTTTGATTATTATTAATAAAAATATTTTTTTCATTATACTAATTTACTTCATTATAAAACACCATTAGCTCATTACTTAATTAATATTTCTCACTTTTTCGTCCAAAAAATAATGTTTATGCTTTTATGAAATATTTGTTACATGAATTAAAAAAAAATACGATTTTTAAATAAGTAAAAAAGAATTAATGAAAGGGTATAATAAGCATTTAAATATTTTAATTATGATAAAGTGGGGAGTTTGATTTTTGTTCAAAGTTGAGGAGGAGTTTGAGTTTTAAAGCAAAGTTGGGGGTTGAAAATGATTTTCACTCTTTCATTTTGTGAAATGACAAGTATTCCCTCCGTTCTTATTTATATTTCACAATTTTAGAATTCATGTCATTTAAGAAACTAGGTAAGATTATCATTGTTCTTTTATTTAGTTATCTCTTGAAGTCAAGTTTTCAATAAATAAACATAAATTAAGAAACTAGGTAAGGTTACCATTGTTCCCTTATTTAGTGATCTCTTGAAGTCAAGTTTTCAATAAATGAACATAAATTAATTTATTTTGATTAATTAAATTGATCAATAAACATATACTCATCATTTAGTTTTTCTATGTTGGTTAGATTCATACTTTCAAAGCTAATACTAACTCTTGAGGGTAAAATATGAAGGATATTGTCATTTGTGCATTGATTTTGTGAAATGAAATGTATTAAGAATCATCTATTTTTAATAAGGATGACATATAAATATAAATGGAACAAATACTAAAGAATATCTATTTTTAGTAAAGATGACATATAAATAGAAATGAAGGGAATAGTAAAAATGAACAGTAATGGATTCTTTGCCTCTTTATAATCATAGGATTTCCATCATTTTAATTCATAAAAAAGGAGCAGATGAACCTAGCTTGTTTGTCCTCAATTTTGTCATTAGTAAAGTAATATCAATTAGCTTGTTCTATTTATTATCACATTGCTCATTATAACAAGCATCTCTTGCTAACAAAAAAAAAAAATTGAAGGTAAAATTTAAAGGGATTATCAATATCTAGACTAGAAATAAATATGCACCCAAGTATATCGCATCTCAGATTTAAATTCAAGTAGAGCCAAATATATTTGATACATTCATTTCTTAATATTATCATAATATTTATATAAAAGTTGTCAAAGTACATAATTATGAGTAATTTTAAAATTTATAATAGTGTAAAAGTGAATAAGGTTAGCTGGAGAGTATTTAAGAAACTTATTATCATAATATTTATATAAAAGTTGTCAAAGTACATAATCATGAATAATTTCAAAATTTACAACCGTGTAAAAGTGAATAAGATTGGCCGGAGAGCATCTAAGAAACTTATTATCACAATATTTATATAAAAATTGTCAAAGTACATAATCATGAGTAATTTCAAAATTTACAACAGTGTAAAAGTGAATAAGATTAGCTGGAGAGTATTTAAGAAACGTATTATCATAATATTTATATAAAAGTTGTCAAAGTACATAATCATGAGTAATTTTAAAATTTACAACAGTGTAAAAGTGAATAAGATTGGCCGGAGAGCATCTAAGAAACTTATTGTCACAATATTTACATAAAAGTTGTCAAAGTACATAATCATGAGTAATTTCAAAATTTACAACAGTGTAAAAGTGAATAAGATTAGCTGGAGAGCATTTAAGAAACTTATTATCACAATATTTATATAGAAGTTGTCAAAGTACATAATCATGAGTAATTTCAAAGTTTACAACAATGTCAAAGTGAATCAGATTACCCAGAGAGCATTTACGAAACTTATTATCACAATATTTATATAGAAGTTGTCAAAGTACATAATCATGAGTAATTTCAAAATTTACAACAATGTAAAAGTGAATCAGATTACCCAGAGAGCATTTACGAAACTTATTATCACAATATTTATATAGAAGTTATCAAAGTACATAATCATGAGTAATTTCAAATTTTACAACAATGTAAAAGTGAATAAGATTAGCCGGAGAGCATTTAAGAAACTTATTATCACAATATTTATATAAAAATTGTCAAAGTACATAATCATGAGTAATTTCAAAATTTATAATAGTGTAAAAGTGAATAAGATTAGCTGAGAGCATTTAATTAAGAAACGTTAAAGCTCGGCGAGGGAGGGGCTAGGTTATCAAAGGCTAACTCTTTTGTGCTGCATGTGGATAGTTTCTCCTTTGTTTGTTGAGAAGAAGTTAGAACTAGACATATATCAGAAACTCCTTTTGTAAGACTTAAAATGTCACCTATGTAAATTGATTACTATAGTACTTACTATATAGTGCCACCCCAACCCAAGTAAAATTAGCAATAGCAACGTACAACCACTAACTTGTATTGATGATGCATATTAATTTATAATATATTATGCTATAAAATTTATCTCCTTCGTATCGAAAAAAAAAAAACTTTAACTCCATAACTATAGAAACATGTGTTTGATACACTAAAACTTTCGCAACTAATAATCTAGGAGTAATTTATTTCTTGAGAAGTATGTAAATGTATTCTCTAATGTAAAAAATAGTGTGAGCTGCATTTTCAAAAATAAGTTATCCGCAAAAATGCTAGACTAACATGAAATACATCATAATATGACATCGAACACCTTATAATCAGGCCCAATAGAGTAATTCTATGAAGTTTTTTTTTTTGTATTCAATTAAATCAATCAAAAATTCATTCATTCATTTTGCTTTTAATTAAGTTAGCATATTATTTTTTATATCACATATTTTTCACTATTTGAATCAAAAAAGAGTTGCAACATGCTTACTAACTTTTTTGGTTGTAACAACATGCTTACTAACAATGAAATTGTATAAAAAAAATATTATTTATTAACAAGCATTCAACATAATGTGACTAGTAAAAAAATTAAATCACATATTTTGATATATTTTCATTTCAAGAATGCTACAGAACATATTTTTAATTTCTTCAATAGCACTCATATTAGAGCAAAAAGTCAACAAACAATCAATATAAAAACAAACGATAACTTGTGAATATTCTAAAACTTATGAATTATGATGTATGCACGTTTTCTGATCATTTAATTTGATTTATACACACAACTTACCATGGTGCATGAACCTATCTTTTCATGTCAAAATATTTCGGTGTCCTTTGGAAAAAAATTGAGAAAACTTGTAAATTAGTGTCTGTCCATGTTACTTGTTATTATTTGGCAAAATTCGATCTCAAGTTTCAATATCAACAAAAACTAGAATTTGGCAAAATTTTAATATTTGAGAATTTTTAAAAATTATCCCAATTTTTTATATTTTATAAAAATATCTATCATCTATTTGTCCCAATTAATATCTATCTAGCTACAATCAACTTTATTAAAAAGAACAACTTATTTTTAATGGGTTATAATTTATCATGAATCAGTGATACATTTGAATATGTGATTATTGTACTACTCTTGCCCATATTGTTGTTTTTGTTGTTGTTGATTGTCATCAATGATGTTATAAAGTTATTACAGAATATGTTCATTGATAATACAAATTTCTGAGTTATTTTAATAATTTTTAGATTTTATGTATATAAATTATTATTATTTTTTGAAAAACCCAAACATTTATCTCAAAATGTATAATCAAAGGCATGATGAAACTTTCATCCAAAACTTCACCCAAAAATAATTACCGAAAATTCTTACGAATTTTTTTATCAAACGCTAGCTTCATATTTCTTTGACCCCACTATTTGAATAATAGTTGATGTTAATAAAACGTAGAGTCACACATTTCATGATCACATTTTTGAAGATAGGAAATAATAAATACAGTAATAGAAAGGATTAGGAATTTATTTATTTTTACTTGTTCATCACCATTATTGAACAAGTATAACAACACTTAAACTTCGATATGTTAAAATGAGAGCTATATTGAAACGAAAATGCATGATCAAATTTTCACTTGATATTTGTGATTTTTTCAATTGCAACTATTGAATGCTTTTAAAAATGTTTATTGAAAATGCAATTAAAATAAAAAAAATTAAAATATTTTTACATTAAGGCACGAATATCTTCATTCTCTTTAAGAAAAGCATTATTATTAACATATCCAACAATAATTAATACTCTTGACTTATAGTCCTAAGGTATAATAACCCAACAAAATTGAATTACTCTAACAACCTCTAAACAAATTGTTAAGTCTAAAGCTTCAGAAAAAAAAAACCATCTTTTCTTAACAAATAAAACTCTCATCACAATATTAATCTCTCTTCTTCCTACACTCTATAATATGTTTCTCACAATATAACACTTTCCCATTCCACAAAACAAGAAAGAAAGATAAAGTATAAAATTTCTTTTTCATAGAATAAATAATAAAATAGTGCGTTATTAAAATGTGGAACATGGATTCGTGGTTAGAGTATAAAATTTAAACTTAAGCGGATAATTTGTGATGAATCATGATACTAATGATTACATGAGTTACATTAAAAGGGAAAATCGTAAAACATACCAAACTATTAATTCATATTAAATGTTATAACCAAAGTTTGATTTAATTGTAATCCGTAGCAAACCGTTGTCATTCGCCTCTCTCCCTAGATTTCTCGCTTGCTAGTCTCTCCCTCGCCTCTCTCGCTTTTATACAAACACAAATGTATAAAATGCATTTGTGTTTGTATAAAGCGAGAGAAAACTGTATATACAAATACAAATACATATACATATATTTTTGTCCTACACTACAAGAAAAGGGTGAATTCAATGGGGATTTTCCTGGGGATTAGTATGAAAATTTGCAGGAAGATAAGTTTCCTTTAGATTTTCATACTAATCCCTAGGAAAATCCCCATGCAATTCACACTTTTCCTGTAGTACTATGCACTTATAATTATACAAATACAGATCTTCCCCTACCCAGTTTTCTTTTGCTTTCTCTCTTTCTCGCTTTATACAAACACAGATTATACAAATTACAATGTATAATTTGTGTTGTATAAAGCGAGAGAGAGATATTTGATATACAAATGTTTTGTTTCGATTCAATTGTATACGAATTCAAATTTTATGTAGATATACAAACACATAAAATTGAATTGAGAGGCTGCTAGCGATTTATACAAATGAGAGGCTGCCAACGATTTATTCAAATGGCCTGCCAGCGAAATTCTACAAATCTGAAGCTCCTGCCAGCGAGTTATACCATCTGATGCTCCATAGCAAACATAAAGTTTGTTATATAGCGCAATTATACAAACTATAGCTATAACATACAAATCTGATTTTTATGATTGCTATATGTGAAAGTTGCTCTTAAAAAAAATCACTTTCTTAACCATTTATAATCGCTACATATAATTCTCAAAGACGTTTCTTTAATATTAAAATAAAATGTACATGCTTCAACAATAGGAAATAAACATCTTTTGAGAAATGTTTCTCGGATTATTTTTTATAGAAGAAGTAAATGTAATTATTTTCAAGAATAAGCTGATACTTCCTTTTTCCAATTAAGTTGGATTATTTTTTATTTTGTACGGTATTTAAGAAAAATCATAGTAAAAAGATAGTTTTATTTATTCACCCTTAAAAAAAAATTTGAAAAATTTACAAACAAATGCGAACACTTTCAAAATGAATTAATTACAAGGATAATATAAAATAAATAAATTGATACTTTCTTAATTTAATAAAGTGGACCACTAATATGAAATAACTATTTTTAGTATATAATGATCTACTAATACGAAGCATGAGAGTAACTTCATCAGTTGCGTGTGTGTATTCTCTCATTGTCTTCTAATATTGGTGTTCTGAGGAGGATATTCACAACGTGCTATAAATGGAAAACGCCTAAACTTTGACTAGCACATCTGTCTCTTTTTTTCACAATTTTTTCTCACTATTAAAAATTCAATATTCTCTTTAAAAGTTTTCAGAAAATATTTGATAGCTATTTTCATGTATATTTTGATTGAATTAGTGAAAAAGAAAAAAATAGTAATAATTTCATATGAAAAAAAATAGAATTTTTTTTAATGAGAATTTATTTTTCACCATGCATGCATTTCCTCAATGATCTAGCTCTGTTGAAAATAAGTGGAAGAATTATGTTATATAACATAAATTTCTCACTAATTTTCGGTGGAAAAATTCTTTTATTTCTAGTAGTATCTTGTTAGAATCACGTTTCAATCAAGTGTATGAAATATACTTCGCGTACGCAATGGTGGAGCTATGATCATTAGTTTTTGAGTTCTTGATCATAAATCCTTTTGATGCAAATAAAAAAAATTTGAATTAAAGCTACTAAATTCTATGAAACCACTAATTATTACTTTGGCTCCGCCATGGACCGCCTCCGTGTAGTGTCAGTAAAAGGGACATTTAATTTCTTTACATGTATTTTGGGATTCGAGGGGTTGGGTTGGATCTTTTCTGATTGAATTTTATTTATTAGATTTATAGAAAAAGGCAAAAATTCATCAGAAAGTTAGGATTTCCAATAGAGTGATTTTCATTTTTTTTGTTTCTCATTCGGTATTTGGAGCATGCATTGGAATTCTGAATAAATTCGGATCACGCATTGCAAGACTTAGTTGGAAGTGACACTTCCAACAGAATTTTCTCCATACTTGAGGCTCAAATTCGAAACCTTTGATTAAAGGTGAAACAATCTCACCATAACCCATGTTGGTGAGTGTTTTTCATGTTAATATATATACTCGAAGTAAGGATGGACATGACCGGGTTGGTTCGGGGTTTTCAAATATCAAATCAAACCATTTGTGCAAAAAATTTAAATTTATAAATCAAACCAAACTAATAAAATTCAGATTTTTTTGGGTTTTCAACCTCGGGTTGGTTCGGTTTTTCAAATACCAAACCAAAACATTGTGTCGAATTTTTAAATTTATAAATCAAACCAAACTAATAAACCTCAGATTTTTTCAAATTTTTGGATTTTTTCGGTAAAGTTTGCATACAAACATATAATTAACTTGTGCTCCAAATATTTCTGTAATCCAACCAAAATACAATTATCTAAGGTGTTTCTTAAGAAAATAACACAAAATATGAGATGAGTGATGACACTAAAATATTCAATAAAAAATAATAATGAAATCATCATATAAAATAAATATTGTAAAGTCATAATGAAAATGATCATAATTTAAAAGTACTAAATCATGCTAAAATAAGTTTAATAAGTATTAGTTACATTACTAAATATCTAAGGAAATTTAAAATTAAATTATGTATTTTAATTGTCTAAACCAAAGTAAAACTAAAGAACAAATATTCAATATTATTGTCATTCTTAGTGTTGAATTGATTTTCTTTTTGCATTAGTATTAATTTGATTTAGATTTAAGTTTTATTATAATTATCAACATCTATGAACTATAATCTTTATTGGACCATTCCGAATTCAAAGTTTTAAACTTGAAATAATATATTAAAAGATAAAAACTATGAAATAGAATAAGAAATATTTTAAAATTATATCAATGTAAATATTTTTATGTATAAAATAAAATTTTAAAATTACATATATTATGTCGGGTTGGTTTGGTCTCGGTTGTTTTTTTTTTAGTTAAAACCAAACCAACCCAAATATAATCGGGTTTTTTTTTCCAATACCAAACCAAGTCAAACCAAACCACTAGTCGGGTTTTTGTTCGGTTTGACTCGATTTGCGGTTTGGTTCGATTTTCGGTTCGATTTTGTACACTCCTAACTCGAAGATTGATAATTTTTGTTTTAGAAAAAATGGTTAAGTGACTTTTGTAAATAAATAATTATGGGACCAACTATAAACTTTTTCCTCAATATCTGCTAGCAATCCTTATTTTCTTCATCCCTCAAATCACCTGAAATATCATTAGTGAATGAATCCCTCTTTCGAGGAAGGGGATGTGGAGGTTGTGTCTAATAGCCCTTTTTGTAAAACATGATATTTTAAATATGTTTTTGATTATTAACTCTAAAATCAATGGTTCTTGCAACTCTACTTGTAGAGGTAAGGGTAAAATAGTGAAATATGTGCATGATAATAGGTTGGTTCAGTATCTTATGGGGTTAAATAATACTTGTGTTTCTGTTTTAAAAAAATAATCTTATGATTAACCCTCTACGAAGTGTAAATCATAAATATTTTCTTGGCTTCATATCAGTACATATCAAGTCAAAATTTTCTTAATAACTCAGTTGACAAATGCTATAGGATAATAGGGTTTCCACCATATTTCAAGTTTACTGAATAGAGAGGAGATGTAGAGAACTGTGAGAAGCAATGCAGTTCTGACAAATGATGCTAACTGTGCTGGTCATTAAATGTGAAGTCAAAATTAACCAGCTCTATCTTCTTTTTTATTTAGGACGGTACATAAATCAGTTTGTATGCACCTTGACTATTTCACCAAATAAATACTACCTTCCACATCTACTCATGTACCCGGAGATAACATAAACTAAGCGGATGGGAAAAAAACACGATGTATGAGTTGGGAGGTCTTTATAAACATGTGCAAATAATCAAATGTTTCCCGCCCAACAGCTCAAATAAAATACAGAATGGCACTTCAACAAAAGTAATTGCAAGGAACGTGCAAAGATGAAAAAAAATAAAACTTAATATGATGCCCAACATAATCAACTACAGAAAATGCTCCTCTCAGAACAAAAAAAGAGAGATAGAAAACTAGATTATATATTCAGTAAATAAGGCATGTCATCTTATGATCCGATAAACAGGGATTAAGGAAGATATTAAAATAGAGCTTTATTCATGACGGTCTCAATTTGATCACTAAGAAACAAAGATGAGTGTTTGCACATAAAAAAGATACAAGGACCATCTCAAGATCAGAAGCTTGGCGTTTCAAACCCATTGACTGTGAATCCACCATCAACCGCTATAACTTGCCCCGTAATGTAAGATGCCCCAGGTAAACATAGATAAGCTACCAGGGATGAAACTTCTTGAGATTCTCCAGGACGTCTAAGCGGAGTTCTAGATATTACTCCATCCAAAAATGTTTTATTTTCGAGCAACTGCAAAAGAAAACCATAAAATTCAGCAAAATTTGGAGAATATGTGGTTAAGTGAAAAGATTATATTAACATAGAATACATCAAGGGCTAGTACTCTCATTGATTCACATATAAAATCCGGAAGCATTCTCCACAAGAAATAGAATTAACCCCATTTGTGATATGAGTCATCAACATACTTTGTCAATACATATAAACAAAAAAAATACCTAGTCTTCAAAAAACATAGCAATCCTAACATAATTCTCTATACAGAACTCAGGAAATAACAAAATTTTCCTGTCACATTCAGGGGATTTTATTTTCTTTTCGGGAAAGCAAAAAAGATATTAATCAGAGCTAACCATTTCCAAAGTTACTTGCCACAACTAAAAATATTCAACTAGAGTCAAATATGCTTTGGCAATATAAGAACAAGAAATTAAATAAACTTTATTTGCAGAAAGAAAAAAGTATGACTACACATGAAAATGGTTGAAGAATAGATCTAAGGCATAGAAAAGCACAAAACCTGTTTCGCCATGTGCGATTCCTTTTCCAAATGAACACTAGAAATCATGACATTTTTATAGAAACAAGAATCCAAGTGCTTTAGCAATTTGACACTTGTTATTTAGTCACATCCAATACATTCCTTAAATGCAACAGAACAGAAGTACCCTTAACTAGAGGTCTCAGATTCTAGTCCCGGAAAGAAAAAATCCCTGGTAGGGAGCTCTTCCCCCTTTTAATGGGCTTACGTGGCACAAATCCAAATTAACTGGGCAGTGGGTCCAGAATATGGATAGTTACACCTAAGAAAAAAAAATCCTACAGCCAATGTACATAATGAAATTAGTTAGTTATCATAAAGTTCATGACAGAAAGTTATTACCATTTGTGATCCAAAAGTAGCGATAAAAAACACAAGACACATTTTACAATACATATAATTGTTGGAATCTGTAAGTTGGATGATGGCTAAGCCATGTACTTGTGCAACGGCTGTTCTTCAATTTGGCCTATGCCACTTTGTGTAACAGGTATGCATAGTCTTAGTAAAAGGCAAAGGAATAGTTCACTATGTGCTCAATGTGTGGCATGCTGTATATTTAGTTTCTTTATTGTCAGCATTAAGATCTCTTAAAAGGCCATTTTGTGAGAATATGATGCAGTCTGAACTACATTCTCTGCTCAGACCTCAGCGAAATCAAAGAAATGTTTTGCCTCACGTAAGCTTTCAATATCTATATCTCCAATCTGCAATTGCTTGGGCATAGAGATTCAAGAAATTAAATTCATAAGCAAGGTCAAGAATATTACATGTTCTACCAAAGACGTCTTTATATACCATGGGGCAACACCATTAACCCGAATGTTATCTTTTGCCCATTCACAAGCCAAATTTCGCGTGAGCTGATTTATTGCCCCTGAAGTTAGTAAAAAAAAAAAAAAAAAAGGTCTCAGCACTCTATCTTCAATTGTTCAAGGACTCAAAAGAGTGATTGGATGAGTACAACTAACCTTTCGTTGCTCCATAAATAGAACCACTGGACAGGTGCACCAGACCACCAACAGAAGAGATAAAGACAACCGATCCATTTCCAGATGCTTTCAAAAGAGGGTGAGCAAGTTGACACAGATGGTATGCAGATTCCAAGTTGGTAGAAAACAGACGGGCATATTCTTCAGCAGTGTAATCGGTGGTGGGCTTCCTAACGTTAGTCCCCACATTGTTTATCTATGGACAGAGACAAAGCAATAACGTGGTTCAAAAACTTTACACTGTTTGAAAATGAGGACATCTAAAAACAGAAAGCATACATGTCCAAGAGCACCGGATTCAGATTGAGAATGCAACAATTTCTTTTAGGACTTTTTCTGGCACCAATAACTAGTTATAAACATTCGGTGAAAGCACATGTAACACCACCATTCTAAATTAGAACCTTAACAATCACATGTAAAGCCTGAGAAATAACCTAAGAATCAAAAGAATCGTAATGCTACATAAGCTCTTTCTATCAATATTTCCTGTTCTTTCACCATTAAATCAGATATTAATCATAGCTGGAACAAACGAGCTCCGCAAATACCAAGCTCTAACATATGTCGAGAATACAATTAATTAATAAAAATGTGATGTTTTTAATAGTTTGAGCTTTTAGATAAAATTGTCAACACACCCCAATATGGTATCAATTGGGAAGTCCTCAAATCAAATCTCACTACCACAGCCCGCACAACACTACAATACTATGTAATTGATTATTTTGCATATAGAGACCATTAGTGAAACAATTCATCAAAAAGAGATTAATGAGAGAACTGACAAGAATGTTGAGCTTTCCGTCGAAAGCCGCTGAGACGTTTTCCATGAGTTGAACTCTCTGTTCCCTAGAAGATGCATCGCAAACAGAACCCTTGACTTGAAGGCCTTTAACAGCCCACTCTTGCAAGCGTTCGTTGAGCTGTGCTTCATTCCGTGAACAAGTGTAGACTGTAGCACCCAGTTCCGCTAATTCCTCCACAACCGCATGCCTAAAAAGAATACTCATCCAAATTGAAACCCAGAAACATGTACTAGAAATTATTTGAAAAGAAATTAAGGTATTGGAGTTGGGATTACCCAATTCCACGTGTGCCACCCGTAACGAGAGCGGTAAATCCTGAAAGAGACCATCTGGAACTGCTCCCACTGCCTGCAGCCTTCGCCATTGAAATACTAGAAATTTTTAACTTCAAAAGTATAGTTGAGGAAATCAATGAATAGTAATAGGGGAAATTAGGAAAAATGTCCACCTTTGTTTTTTATACTAAAAATGGTCAAATTTGTTTGTACCAAATATTCCGGCTCGGCAATTTGGTAAAATACCTGCAGTGTTAGTTTGGCCATTTGGTCATTTTCTATCTCATATTTTTAAAGGATTTTTTTTTTTGTGCTATTTAAAAAAAATTAAATTGTTGTTCATATTTTTTTGTTGCTCATTTTAATTTTTTTTCTTTTTCTAATTGTTTCACTTCTTTAGTGGAAAAAATGAATATTTATGTAGTTTTATTATTATTATTATTTTAATTATTAAGGTGAAAATACATGATAGTCAAATAAATATCGAAATCAATATGTTATAAAATTATTTATGTAATATCGATACCCAATTATGTTCTATTTATACAATGTTGATACATTACATACATGTTTATAGAATATCGATATATGTATATATACAATTTATATAATATTGATACATATTTATACATCATTTATACAATATCGATACATTACATAACTATTTATACAATATTGATATTGTCATGCCTCAAACCCCATTAAGACAGACAGGCACCCGATGCCCTAAAGGCCCGAGAGAACCAACATGTAACATGTGCTTACTATGCATATAACTATGACAATTTCACATAGGATGCAGTGGTGCGAACATAAGTAGACCCAAAACTTATATACAAGACTTGGCCGTTAAGGCCACAACTTGTTATGAGACAAGACACAACTGAACTATATACATTAGTCTACAAAGCCTCTAAAAGATAGAAAACTTTAGTTTATGGCGGGAAAAGGCCCCACCTTACCCTTAACTATCATACAACAACAAAATAGGAGCCAAAGACTTGGTAAGCCCCGAATCAACCTGGAGCTTCACCAATAGCAGTTGAATACCTGTGCTTGCAGCATGAAATGCAGCGTCCCCGTAAGGGACGTCAGTATGAAAAATGTACTGAATATGTAAGGCAATAACATATGTAAAACAAGGCTCAAATGACATCAAATATCCATATGTAAGTGCATAGATCAGAATACGACCACCTTTGTTACTCTTGTGGGATCATGTATGTTGCATTCACTTCTTTACTTTTTTGTGAGTTATGATCCTTATAAGGCATGTGATACGAATGACCAGCTGATCAGTGGTAGAAGAGGATGACCCATGCTAGGCATTTTAACCCCTGTGATGTTGTCCTTATAATTACACAAATTGGGATCGGCCCATGCTAGACTTTCGCCTCTAAGTTGCCACTCTTCTATACCAATTAGGATCAACCCATGCTAGGCTTTTGCCCCTGAACTGCCACCCTTCTATACCAATTGGGATAGACCAATGCTAGGCATTTGCCCCTGGGTTGCAACCCATAGTTATACATATTGCTTCACTTAGATTCTTTAATCTTTGAGATTGTTGTTTTGGTGGTCATAATTATTTTTTATATTTGGAACTACGGACCAGTAGTAGAAGACATGAAAATAATACTTCTAGGAAGTAACAATGACATAAGGAGCTATGTAACATCAATGCATTACTTGTGAGCTTAAATGACACAATTGACTTCAATTGACTAAGAGGATAATTTACCAAGCTTGCTGTTGCGAATACCATTTCTATATTAGCACATAGGAGGACAATTATACAACTGTAGGATAATGAACACTTAATGAAGTAATTCTACACACTAAGGAGAGGGGGAAATTATTGTTAGTTATTTGGAGATCATACACTGCCACTATGTTTCCTTTACTAGGAATAGAACTTAGGAAATTCACTTCATTGATATTAGTCGCAAGTATCAGAATTCATGCCAAAGAAAATGGAATCGAATAGCCTTACATACCTTATTGTATAACTCAGATATTACAAGGAATTAACCTCATTCCTTTCAAATTATTAATCTACAATGAAATAAGTAAAACTAGTATTAGTAGCTAATCAACACATTTGGCTACTTAATCTCACAAAAATGGTAGCCCGGCAGTGGGCCCATAATTTATCATATCAAGGGCGTTGTTCAATTACTTCTCCTCGAATTACATCCACATACCAACGTGGAGTGAATAGTAAGCCTACACAACATTCAATTTGGTGGTGTATCACCACCTCTCCTATATTTTCATATAAAATATTCACACCTTTCCCAACATCAACCATGCAGTCCCCACGTATACACATAAAACAACCAAAATGTTCTATATCATAGTAACTAAATACTAAACTCACCACCCCTTGAGTTCTTAATAACAATACACATGTAATTCTTCATCGAAACTCATGCATAATGAGGACAAAAAAAGGAGCAGTCACCTTACCTCAATTTATGCAACTTTCCATTTCAACTTGAAATCTTCAAGAACTTCAACTTCCCTTTCACAGTTAAACCAAAGAAGAAGAGAAAAGTAACTTAATAATCAAGGAAAGTAAGTAGTAACTTGTGGACACATATGTCTTTATACTTGTACTTGAGTATTAATAATTGGTTTTCCTAATCATCCATGGGAGAATTAAGCTAAATCCATAATTGTTTTCACTTACCTTAACTTGCAAAGATGAGGGTTTCTTCAAGAACCCTAGAAGAAATTGGAGGTTGTTGTTTTAATCCTTAAGAGAAAAGAGAGAGAAAGAGCTGGAGTTAATTCTAAATTTATGTGTTTAAATGGAGTGGGAATAACAACCAATATTTATCTTATATTGAGGTTTCTTCACCTTTAAGAATATCCTCTAGAACTTCCTTCTTTTAGCTTCATTGCCACTAATTGGTCAAGTAGGTGATGCACCTGCTTATGTACATCAAGCTGCTCAAAAGGTCAAAGTAGGTGATTCACCTAGTTGCCCTTTTCCTTAGTTGGGCTTAACTTACATTGGGCCTTGGCAGATTTGGCTGCTGGGTTTTAATTTCATTTTCCTTTTATTTAACTTAGTTTGGGCCTCAAGTGAGTCCATTAGCATAGGCTCAAATCTGATCCATAAACCTTGGCCTTTTTAACTAGATCCATACAGCTCAAGTAGGTGATGCACCTACTTGGTCCTTTGGACTGGTCAATAAGTCAAGGTAGGTGATGCACCTACTTATCACCTATTATAGCTTAGTTAAGTCAAGCAAGCAACTCACTTATTTTATTCCATTTTCTAAATATTAATCCATTTTGCTTTAACTTAGCACTTAACTTTCAAATTTAAGCTCAATTACCACCATACTGTCTCGAGTTTAAATACTTCCGTTGAAGTTAACTTGCAGTACATATGCTGAAACATGCAAGGCATCACATCACCTTCCGAGATAGTTTAAACCAACACTAATCATATAATAAACATGGTCCCTCACCTATACTATAAGTCTATGTCAAGTATCACAAGAATAGAACGAGCATATTCATAATATGGGCTGTTACATCATTCCCCCCTTTAGCCATTCGTACTCGAATGTTAGCATGGCTATCCAGCCCAAACAAGTTCAAGCCTAAGTTAGTACTACTGTTAATCACATAATACATATAGACTTATACTTACTTGTCAATGCCTCAACTAAGAATTTTCATCCTTCTCATCGATCTGAAAGAGATGATGATACTTCAATTTCATTGCTTCTTCCGCTTCCCATGTAACTTATTCTATTTGTTGGTTCCTCCATAGTACTTTTACAGAAGCTACTTCTTTATTCCTTAACCTCTTAACTTGTCGATCCAAAATAGTAATGATCTCCAGTAACTTGTACATTTTTAGTAGGAGTAATACACGATGGGTCACCTATACACTTCCGAAGCATCGAGACGTGAAACATCAGATGAACTGATGAAAGCTCTTGTGGTAGCTCTAACTCATAGGCTACTTGGCCAACTCTTCGAATAATCTTATATGGCCCTATATAGCGGGGACTCAACTTTCCTTTTTTACCAAACCTCATTACCCCTTTCATTGGAGACACCTTCAAGAACACCCAATCCCCTATAGAAAATTCCAGTCCTCTCCTTCTAACATCCGCATATGATTTATGTCAACTTTGAGCTGTTTCTAGTCGCTGTTGTATTAATTTGACTTTTTCCATAGCTTGATGTACAATATTTGTCCCAAATAAGACAGTTTCACCTATTTCGAACCAACCAATTGGGGATCTACATTTCCTCCCATATAAAGCTTCATAAGGTGCCATTTGGATACTAGAATGGTAGCTATTGTTATAAGAGAATTCAATAAGTGGTAGATGATCATCCCAGCTACCCTTGACGTCTAATATACAAGCTCGCAACATATCCTCGAGTGTTTGAATTGTACATTCTGCCTGACCATCCATTTGAGGGTGAAAGGTTGTACTTAAATTCACTTGTGTTCCCAAACTCTTCTGAAATGACTTCCAAAAATTTGTAGCATTGAGCTCCTCTATCAGATATTATAGAGATTGGCACTCCATGTAGTCAAACTATTTCTTTAATATACAACCTTGCATACTCTTCGGCTGTTTAAGTAGTCTTCACCGGCAAGAAGTGTGCTGATTTGGTGAGTCTGTCAACTATTACCCATGTGGAATCAAACTTCCGAAATGAGTGAGGCAAGCCAGTGACAAAATCCATGTTGATTATGTCCCACTTCCAAATTGGAAGTTCTATACGCTGCATATAACCTCCGAAATTTTGGTGCTCTACTTTTACTTGTTGATAATTTGGACATTGAGCCACAAATTCCGCAATGGTATTCTTTATGTCACCCCACCAATACATTTATTTCAAGTCATGATACATTTTAGTTGACCCTGGATGGACATAATATCTTGAATGATGTGCTTCCATCATAATCCTCTTTCTTAATTCATCTACATTAGGTACACACAATCTGGTTTGACACCAAAGTACTCCCTCTTGTGTAAGCTCAAATGCCTTTGTCATACCATGTTATAAATTCTCCTTAAGTTGTAATAGAATAGGATCAGTGTACTGCTTTTCTTTCACTTTCATTACTAATGAGGATTCTGCCGCATTTTGCACAACAACCCCTTCGTCTGGAGATTCAAGAAGGCGAACCCCCAAGCTAGCTAGTTGGCATAGATCCTTAGCTATTCCTTGTCTTTCCACAGATTACCCATAAGTGCTTGCCATTATTTTACGACTTAACGCATCAGCTACTATATTTACCTTCCCGGGATGATACAAGATATCAATGTCATAATCTTTTAATAGCTTTAGCCATCTTCGCTGCCTCAGATTTAAGTCCTTTTGCTTAAAGATATATTGCAAACTCTTTTCATCAGTGTATATGTCAACATGAACTCCATAAAAGTAGTGGTGCCATATCTTCAAAGCAAATACAACTACTGCTAGCTCTAGATCATGAGTTGGATAATTTTTCTCATTTGGCCGCAGCTGCCTTGAGCCATAAGCTATTACTTTACCATGCTGCATCAATACACATCCTAGTCCCACTCCCGAAGCATCACAATATACTTCATACCCTTCCGTTCCTTCTGGAAGCACCAATACAAGTGTAGAAGTTAATTTATTCTTCAGCTCTTGGAAGTTTTTTCACATTCATCACTCCATTGAAACTTGGTTGCTTTGTGTGTTAGCTTTGTTAAGGGTGCAACAATGGAAGAGAATCCTTCAACGAACCTTCTGTAATAACCTGTCAATCCAAGAAAACTACGGATCTCCGTAAGCGTTGTAGGTCTTGGCCAGTTTTTCACGGCTTCTATCTTTTGAGCATCAACCTTTATTCCTTTGTCAGATACAGTATGACTTAAGAATGCCATTGATTTCAACCAAAAATCATATTTAGAGAACTTCACATACAACTTACGATCATGAAGAATTTGTAAAACCTACCACAAGTGATTAACATGGTCTTCTTTCGATCGTGAATACACCAAACTGTTGTTTATGAATACTATCACGAACACATCTAGAAATGGCTTGAACACCCTATTCATCAAATCCATAAAAGCTGGTGGTGCATTTGTTAACTCAAATGACATGACTAAAAACTCAAAATGACCATATTGTGTCCGGAAAGTTGTCTTGGGAATATCTTTGTCTTTGACCCTCGCTTGGTGATAACTCTACCTTTAGTCGATCTTTGAAAAACACTTAGCACCTTGTAACTGATCAAACAAATCATCAATTCTAGGGAGGGGATATTTGTTCTTAATTGTTACTTTATTCAACTACTGGTAATCAATACACATTCTTAACGAGCCATCTTTCTTACGTACAAATAAAACTGGTGCTCCCCATGGGGACATACTAGGCCTTATGAATCCATTTTATAACAAGCCTTTTAATTGCTCCTTCAACTCCCGTAATTCTGTCAAGGGCATTCTATATGTAGGGGTGGAGATAGGTTGAGTGTCTAGAATCACATCAATACCAAACTCTACTTCTCGCTCTGGAGGCAAACCCGAAAGATCTTTAGGAAATACATCAGGAAGTTCATTTACCACTGGAATGGATTGAAGAGTTGGTGACTCTACATCTATATTTTTCACCCTCACTAGATGACATATGTATCCTTTGGACATCATTTTCTTTGTCTTAAGGTATGAAATAAACTTACCTCTTGGTGCGCCAATATTACCTTTCCATTCAAGGACTACCTCTTTTGGAAAATGGAAACGCACCATCTTAGTTCGGCAATCTACCGTGGCATAACAAGAAGCTAACCAATCCATACCCATTATAACATCAAAATCTACCATTTTTAGCTCAACAAAGTCAGCCAATGTATCACAATCACAAACAGTTACAATGCAATTATGATAAACCCTTCTAGTTATAATAGACTCACCAATTGGTGTAGACACTTCAAATGGCTTCACCAATAATTTTGGTGTTCTTTTGAACTTACCAGCAATTAATGGAGTAACATATGACAATTTAGACCCCGGATCAATTAGTGCATATACAATATGTGAAAAGATGGACAATGTACTTGTAACCACATTCGGCGAAGCTTCCAAATTTTGTCGATCCCCTAGACCATATGTGCAATTCTGAACTCTAGTAGAACTATCTTCTCCCCTAGCTCATCTACCACGACCTGTGGGCATCTGTAGTCCCTTACCTAAGAAAGGTGTTAATGAGGACGATGCAACAACTGATCTAGTAGGCTGTGCAACACCACCCATGCCCCTATGATGGCAGTTTCTCATCATATTCCCCGGTGTACCACACCAAAAACAAACATCTGTCCCAAACCTACATACACCTAGATGATTTCTTCCACATTGTTTACAAGGTTGTCGAAGAGGCCTTGATTGGCTCATACTTCCCTGGTCCTGATGACTTGCTATTTGTGAACCTTGGCTTTCACTTCTTTGCCCAAATTGATGCCCTAAACCCTTGAAATCGTGGTGGAGCACTAGTTGTAGAGTAGAAAGATGATGGCCTAGACGATCTTTTAAAGAATCAAGTCCTAAACTCACCTTGGGATGATGTAAACTGCCCCATGGATCTGGCCCTCTTATGATGCCCTGTTTTCGACTCTTGTGTCCTTCTTCTTTGCCTTTGATCCTCCAGTTTTTGTGCAAAAGCTTTCATCCTTGCTATATCCATATCTTTATTCAACAAAGCAATGGTACAATCTCTAATCAGATATGAATCTAATCTATCCACATATCGATGACCTCCATCCTCCATAATAGCTACTACATTAGGAGCATACCTAGCCAAGGAATTAAATTTGAGATTGTACTCTCTCACGCTTATACTTCCTTGGTGGAGATTTCAGAACTGATCCACAAGGGCCTCTCGAATCTCCTATGGCAGATAACATCAAGGAATGCCTTTTTGAACTCTTTCCACATAGCTGAAGGTCTATATGTTCCCCTAGATTGCTTCCAAGCTTCATACCACAATATAGCCACACCTTTTAATCTATATGCTGCTAGCTCAAGTGCTTCTTTCCCACTTACATGCATAACATAACATCCAAAGTGTGTTGGATAGGATCTATAAAGTCTTATGGATCTTCATTAGGATCTGACCTGGTGAATGATGAAGGGTCCAAATTAAGAAAATCACATCTCTGTGTGCCAACTGCTCTATCTACACCACTAGTACCTGTAACTGGACCTTCTTGCCTTTGGTCGTGGAAAACAACTATACGAGTCAATAATTGGACTGCATTCTGTAATTCTTGTTCGGTAGCATTAATAGGGGGTTCTTGAGGTGCATCTTCCCTCCTTAGATCTTCTGGAGATGGAGGGGTCGAGGAAGTCTGTGATAGAGACTCATCTTAAGCCTTACTTTGAACAACTTGACTAGGTGGTGGTCGGCTAGTCCCTTATTGGGCAGCCACATCAACTCGCTTACTTGTACTGTTACTCCTTCTCATAATCGGCATCTTTGCTATAATACAATTTAGAAGTTAGATATGATTCACCTACAACACCGGTTCTATCGCACGATCTAAGAAATGAAATAAAAATGACAACTCCTACATGTCCCGTTGCCTGCGGTTTATAAATGTGGTGCACAACACATCCATAAGCAAGACTCTACACACACACGGCTTTATAGATTCCCTAGAATGACCTACTCTGATACCACTTTTGTCTCGCCTCAAACCCCATTAAGACAGACAGGCACCTGATACCCTTAAGGCCCGAGAGAACTAACATGTAACATGTTCTTACTATGCATATACCGATAACAATCTTAAATATGTGACAAGTTCACATAGGATGCAGCGGTACGAACATAAGTAAACCCAAAACTTATATACAAGACTTGGCCGTTGAGGCCACAACTTGTTATGAGACAAGACACAACTGAACTATATACATTAGTCTACAAAGCCTCTAAAAGATAGAAAACCATAGTTTAGGGCTGTACAAGACCCCGCCTTACCCTTAATTCATACAACAACAAAATAGGAGCCAAAGACTCGGTAAGCCCCGAATCAACCTGGAGCTTCACCAATAGTAGCTGAGTAGCTGTGCCTGCAGCATGAAATGTAGAGTCCCTATAAGGGATGTCAGTACGAAAAATATACTGAATATGTAAGGCAATAACATATGTAAAACAAGGCTCAAATGACATCAAGTATCCATATATAAATGCATAGATCAAAATATGACCACCTTTGTGACTCTCGTGGGATTATGTATGTTGCATTCATTTCTTTACTTTTCTGTGTGTTATGATCTTTAGAAGACATGTGATACGAATGACCAGTTGATCAGTGGTAGAAGAGGATGACCCATGCTAGGCATTTTAACCCCTGTGATGTTGTCCTCATAATTACACAAATTGGGATCGGCCCATGGTAGGCTTTCGCCTCTGAGCTGCCACCCTTTTATAGCAATTAGGATCAACCCATGCTAGGATTTTGCCCCTGAGCTACCACCCTTTTATACCAATTGGGATCGACCAATGTTAGGCATTTGCCCCTGGGTGGCCCATAGTTATACATATTGCTTCACTTAGATTCTTTAATCTTTGAGATTGTTGTTTTGGTGGACATAATCATTTTTTATATTCGGAACTACATACCAGTAGTAGAAGACATGAAAATAATACTTCAAGGAAGTAACAATGACATAAGGATCTATGTAACATCAATGCATTACTTGTGAGCTTAAATGATACAATTGACTTCAATTGACTAAGAGGATAATTTACCGAACTTGTTGTTGCGAATACCATTTCTATATTAGCACATAGGTGGACAATTATACAAATGTAGGGTAATGAACATTTAATGAAGTAATTCTACATACTAAGGAAAGGGGGAAAGTATTGTTAGTTATTTAGAGATCGTACGCTGCCACAATGTTTCATTTAATAGAAATAGAACTTAGGAAATTCACTTCATTGATATTAATCGCAAGTATCAGATTTCATGCCAAAGAATATGGAATCGAATAGCCTTACATACCTTGCTGTATAACTCAGATATTACAACGAATTAACCTCCTTCCTTTCAGATTATTAATCTACAATGAAATAAATAAAACTAGTATTATTAGATAATCAACACATTTGGCTACTTAACCTCACAAAAAATTGTAGCCCTGCAGCGGACCCATAATTTATCATATCAAGGGCGTTGTTCAATTACTTCTCCTCGAATTACATCTACATACCAACGTGGAGTGAGTAGTAAGCCTACACAACATCCAGTTTGGTGGTGTATCACCACCCCTCCTATATTTCCATATAAAATATTCACAAATTTCTTGAAAATCAGCTATGCAGTCTGATGTTTGTGAAATCATGGACACAACTTCCGATACAAGTGTCTACGATCGTGCAATAGTATAATAACCCAACCAAGGGTTGGGATCGTTTTCAAGGGAGTGGTTTTGAAAATTAATAGAAAAATAAAATTATGTGCTAATTAATCGTAGCTAAAGACATTAACGATTAAAATAATTGTAAATTAAAGGGGGACACAAGAGTGTCAATTAACAATGCGGTTTTGTCACTAGTAAGTAAAAACATCAAAATAAACAAGGATTTCTAAGTAATGAGAGGGGATCCTTGGGATGTGACGGGAATACGGGTTAAGCTAGATTATTGGGTACATGCTTTCGATAGAAGATTCATAGAATAATTGTGACTAGGCTAGACTTTAAGGGGATAAGCTCTCTCTCTCGAGCAACTTACCCCATTTCAAATGTGTTCGTCTCGGACACCGACTTACCGCATGAAAACCAACCTATACTTTAACCTACTCACTCTCTCGAGCTGAGTGTGTGGACATGGGACTAGGGTTCACTCTCTTGAGCTGAACCTCATGTCGACCCACTCACACTGGCCATCAATCTAGTGGTCTTAGTTTTACGACCTCACTCTCTCTAGCAAGCCAAAAACACATTAAATTAACTTGTATTTGTAACTACAAATTCATTAAATTCATCCACAACCACTAAACGAAATCACATTTAAACTATGAATAGACTATGAACAAGCAAGACCCAATAATTATCTTAACCCATATTTGCTAAATCTCACCCCAAGACTTGGGGTTTTTAGCCACACATCAAGAGATAGAAATTTATACCTAAATGAGCTTGCATTCAAATTGGTATGAAGATTTAAGTCTTGTTACAGGCCAAGAATGAAGAATCCAAGAGATCCAAGTCCAAATCCTTGGAGATGAAACCCTTTTGTTCTTCAAGTTCTCCAAGCCCTCTCAAACTTGGAGCAAAAGTCTTAAAAAGTACTATTCTATATGAAAATTATAATAATTGTTCGACTCTTAAACTACAACTCTAACTAGTATTTATAGCTTTTACAGATTTATGCTGCAGCGGATCATTCGGCGTTGTTCGTCAGAATCGCTGATCGACTCACTGATTCGCCTTTTAGTGTAGTTCATCACCGTCTTGCACCATCCTTCAACATCGTCGTGCTCTGGGTCATTGGGCAACATGGTACTACTTTGCGAAACATCTCGGTGATGCGCCGACTACTCCCTTTTTTCGCCAACTTGATCCTTTCCTTCAGGGCTCAGCACATCGGAACAGAAGGCAAAGTAAGACTCTTCGGCGACTCGCCAAGTGGACTCGGCGATGCTCAGACCATCATTTTTTCATTCTTTTTAGCCTTTTTGTTCTTTTTTGCGACGTAGTGTCCATGCTTTGACTTAAATTTCAAATACCTGTAACTTAAAGGTTTTTAGCAGATATTGAGATAAAATAAACATTTGAGGACACAATTTCTATTAAAATATAGCCCTAAATGAGTCCAATTTTTGGACTCATCAACACCCTAACTTAAACTTTTGTTTGTCCTCAAGCAAACTCAAGTTCAGCCGTTCAAAAAGGGCGTCTCAAACAATGCTACATAAGACTCAATCATGATTGCACACAACAAGATTCAATTTACTTATGCAAGGATCAATTGTGTACTCAAAGATTCAAGTTGTGACACACCATTACCAAAGATTCTCAAGCTCGCAATACTTGCTTCAAATGCAATTTCAACCTCAACAAAAGCCTTTGAATGCCCTCACACAAATGATGATTCCATTCTCACACGCAAAGGTATAATCAATTTAAAGTTCAGGAATCAGGTACAACGCTCACATTCACAAAGATAAATACAATGGATGCTTTCACTCATAGGTTTGCCCGTATTTTCCAATCAACATTTGTTTCTACTTTCTCATGATCACAAAGGTCTTAACAAGGCTTGTAACGAAGCTGAGTGTAAAGGTATGGTCATTTAGGCTCAGTGACTTTTATCCTCATGAAATGTGGTGCTCTCAACACTTCCTTTCTTTTTCCTTCATCATTGTCATTATTGTATCATAGATTATCCTATTATTCGCTTCCCATGGATTGTTTGGGAACCCCATCTCTTTTGTACTTTATTCCACAACTTTCTTTTTCATTCTTTTTCTTTCTCTTTTTTTTTTATATGGAGGGGTTCCATTTTTCTTAAAAAACCATTGGTAAGAGGAGACTTTCTTTGCACTTCTTGACTTGCCCTTATCTTTTCACCACACCCCCAAATTAGGCCTAAGTTGGCTATTCAACTAACCACAATTCAAGAGGATTATAGGTAATGGATTAAGAAAGGTCTAGTTTTCATCAAGTTTCTTCCAAAGAAGGGTAAGGCCCAAAGGGTGTTCAAGAGAGAATCACACGCTCATAAGGTAGGTCACAAAAGAGGTATATGTCAAATTGGTTCACACTCTTCGAAGTTTCCTAAGATCATATCAAGAGAAAGTCTTACTTAGTTAACCGGACCAACAGGGCAAATTCTAGGTATTGTCATGCATGGTTCCAGGTAAGCTTATCACATAAGGCATCAACACTTAAGTCAAACAAGACTCCACACATTCACTAGTATGCAACGGTCATCACAAGAGAATCGATTTGATAAATGGCTAATCACAACGAGATGCAAAGAGTTCACATATTATCTATGCAACTTTATTTGGCCTCATCGTAGCAGCACATTCATGTTCGTTCGATTGTAAGCACTATTCAAGTCATCGGTATTGATCGGGACCGAGACTTAAATTTTGCAAAAGAGCAGCCACATTCAACACACGAGAGGTGGCAAAAAAATTTCAGACAGGTCAAAATCATTTTGCAATTGAAGACAAAAGGAGCCACAAGCGCAAACATCCATACGAAATGCAGTATAACTGCAATTTTAAATAGAACAACCCAAATATATACACGAAACACAAATAAAAGTAGCACACAAAAGGTGTGGGCCTCACCCCACCACAATTAAAAGCAATTTGTCCTCAAATGCAATTAACAGTATCCAGCAAGTCAATTAAAAAAAGACAAAAAGGGAGGTAAAGAGACAATCTTGTCTAAGCAGTCGCTCCATCTGTCTGGGCATCAGTGCTTGGGGTCATGCTCGAGGTTTGGGCATCAAGAACCGGGGATATTTTTGATGCATCTACCATGTGAGGTCCATTAGGAGTGACCTCCTGCAAATTTGCCCAATAGGCATGTATAGCAGCATAGAACTCCCGAGCCCATGATGGTACTTCATGGTTTCTTGGAATTTTTGAAATAGGTAACCGACCATAAGATGCATAGATTTCCATGGCTCCCTTGCCTTTTCCCTTATCTTTCTTCCCATCAGACGTGGGCGATTTAGTGGCCTTGCATTTGGATGTAGCGGCCTCTTCATTCATCATCTTTCTTTCAGTCTTCTCTTGGGTTGGTACAATTCTCTCGGCAACTTTTGGTTTTGCCATATCTACGAATTCTCAAGAAGAATCAAATGGATTGTCTCGAAAGGTCCGGTGAGTCAGCCAAAAGTTGAAATGTATGCAAAATCAAAGGAGGCAGAAAAAGGGTGATCAAAAATACTTTCAGCGAGTCACCGAGTACTTTAGGCAACCTCGGGCTTCTCACCGAAAGTTACAACATTAAAAATCAAATTCCACAAGATATTGAAGTGAGATGAGGGCATTTGGTGAACCGCCGAGTAGTTCGGCAGGCTAGACCGAGTTCGCCAAACAACCTAACGTGCCTTTCTCAACCCACCTTCTCTATTTCAACCCCTTTAACACCTAAAAACAAAGTCAACACATGCACTAGTGAGATTTAACTCAGATCTATAACATCCAAACACAATCCCACAAAACATGCTTCTACTAAAAGCACAAACAAAGGGGGTCTCAACACTTATAAACAAATTGAGCCATATTTAGAGATTAATACAGACACACACAAGAACAAGATACGAATATTGCGAATGAGTACAAATTCTATAAAAATAATTTCGAGTGTCAGGCAACTAACCTTTGATGTTGATAACGGTAAGACTGAAATGCAAGGCAACAAAGAAATCCAACTCCGAGCACAAATCAACTAACAAAAATACTAGTAAAATGAAAAAATAATAAAAATACTACCTTGGTGTAAGTTCGTGAAGGTTAAAAGCGAGGGAAAATGAAGAATTTGGACTCTTAAGACCTGCGGCCTTCATAAACTGTCCAGTTCGCGTCCACTCGGCGACATTAGCCGCACTCACCAATCCATTCGGCGACACACCGAATGGTCATTTGACTCGTCGAGTTTTACAGGACCTTCAGTCAATGAGAGGGTCCAAACGACGATCTTAATTGTGGTCACCGATCTGGTTGGCGACACGTCGAATTGCTTCTCAAGCGCGCCGAGTTTTACAGGCTCCAATTTATACGTGTGTTGAGCCAAACGGCGGGTCAAGTCGGGTACGCTGACCCCTTCGGCGACTCACCAACTAGATCTATTGCTTGCCATCCTTCACTTTTTCGAACACTACTCACACTTCAACCTATACCAACAACACACCATTATTTTACCAATACGCAGTTATAAAAATGATAAGGGGTTTTGAGTTGCCTCCCAAACAGCGCCTTAGTTAACGTCGTGGCACGACGCAAGTCAACAACTATTCTTTATCCTCGGAGTCAGCCATGGTGTAGTTAGGCGAGTCCTCAGCGAACGGTGGATAGCGACCTGTCATCAAGTGGGTGATTTGAGCATCCTGCAACTGAATAGTCATGGAGTTTGCAGTAGACGTTTCATTCAGCATTTCAATGTTATCCTTCATCTCATTCAACTTCTTGTCTTGTTCTTCAAGTTGTTGTTGAACAAGTGAAATGGTTTCATCATTCTGCACGCCCCCATGCTTCTTCCAGTGTTTACATTCGCGAAGGAGGAAGTGCTTTTCCTTTTCCATGACTTGTACTTCCAATTCCATGACTCATTTAGATAGAATATCCATCTGAGCAACAAGTGCATCCCAATCTTGCTTCGTTTTGGCATCCTTGTTGGTTTCAACCATACCATTAAGGATTTTTGCGACGACATCGTAGATGTAACACCCCGAATCCAAAGCAGACAAAAAATGTAGATTTTGAGAAACTGCAGGTGCAACCCACGGTTGCCATCCACGGATCGTAGGTCAGACCACGGCCGTGCTGGTGGTCCGTGGTTCACCACTGCAAACCCTCCCCAGCCAAACTTAGAAAATTGGCTAAGTCTCGACTCACGGACAGACCCACGGTCCGTAGATCAGACCACGGTCCATGGTCTGTGTCCGTGGATCAAGACCTTCTTTACCCAGCCTCTAACTTGAACTACGGTCGAAAAGCGTTATCTTTCTAACGCCACTGAGTTTGCTAAAATCCGACCTCCGAGTGAAAAGTTATGCTCATTTTAGTGAAGCCTTGTCAGGCAGACTCGATTGACGGACCCAATCTACGGACCGTCGATTGAATGACGGCCCGTCAGTCCAATCCGTCGATCACTTCGACAGCAGTTAAGTCAGGGGTCTTTTGGTCTTTTCCTATTTCATTTAACCCCTAAGATACGTCGTTTAAACCCTAAATCATGTGGTTTTAGTCAGTTTAAGCCTAGAAACATAACTAGAACTTACCTTAATCAAAATCATTAATCAAACTTAGAAAAATTAGAAGCAAGAGAGGAGAGAAAGGTCAAGAACCCTAGTTCAAGAACGCAGCAAGGTTCCATCAGTTCCAGCCCCGAAATCGAAAGATTTCTCCGTGGAATTCGTCACCAGGTATGTGGGATTTCACTAGTGGGTTCCTATCGCCCATCAGGTCCTTAGAATTCAGTCAGATTCTTGATTCCATGATTATGAACAGACCTAAGGTTTCTAGAATTACAACAGATCATCATGAATTAGTTATTTAAATGTTCCAAATCAGATTATCATGTTATTGCTCAGTTTATCGCATGAATTTCAGAACCCTAGCTATGTATTTCTTTAGTTGTTGAATTACACATGCTAGGTCAGATATTTCAGTATTCAGTTTTACTTGCCTCAGTTTATGAATGCATCATTATCAGATTAATTGTTGCATTCTCAGTTTGCATGTTCAGTTACGAGCTATCCAGTATTTACAGAAATTCAGTCATAACCAGTTAACCACTTAATTCATTGGGAGCAACATAATACCGAGTTGGACTAGGGTTCAGCGTACCCATATAGTCCCAGAACTACGAGCCACGTAGGTGTAAGTCCCCTCTGTGGGCAACATCAGTTTAGTGATCACGCCAACATGCCTCTATACCTCTAGCAGGGTATATTGGGTCCTCTCGATGGGGCGTATACATCGGACTCCACATTTAGCTCATGTGGTTTTATGTCGGTTATTAGTAGCTCCCACAGTTCAGTCAGATTCTATTGCATTGACCATCAGTATATTGAGTATTCAGTCGCAGCATGTTATAAATTGGTCATTGCATTCAGTTAGCTCAGCATTCAGTATCTATATCATGTTCAGATTATTTCATTGCTTTATTGCTTTGTTCAGTTATATGTTGTTTCAGCTTTACTCTATCCTGCATGCTCAGTACCTTTCAAGTACTGACGCATACGTGCGCTACATCTTCTCGTGATGTAAGTTCAGATTCTCAGCATCCAGATCACGCTTAGATCGATTCCCGATCTTCAGTTCAGCAGCATCAGTGGTGAGTCCTTATTCTTCGAGGACTAGGGACATGTTTATCTTTATCGCTTTTAGTCTTTAGTTTCAATTTTGCTAGATCTAGTTGGGGCATGTCCCAACATTTCTAGTTAGTTTAGAGGCTTATTTCAGACATAGTTAGATTCAGCTTAGTACTTGAGTTTTATAATTCTTTTGTATTAAACTCTCAAATTTGATATATTCAGTTATAGTATTTGGGTATTCCTCATCTTTTCAGATTTATTTATGAATTAGCTTCTGCATCAGTTTATTTTCTTTAGTATGCTCATGATTATGCCAGCAAGGTTAGCTTGGGATCATTTGTGGTCCTAGGTCTCGTGTCCGTGTCTCGGTGGTAGCTCGGGGTGTGACAAACTTGGTATCAGAGCATTAGGTTTAAGTGTCCTAGGATGTCTGAAAAGCCGCACTAGGTAGAGTTTTTTTCATTGGTGTGTAGTGCGCACCACATCTAATGAGAGAGAGGCTACAAAGTGTCTTTAGGAAAAATCTTCATTTTTCTTGTTACTCTTATCGTGCATAAGGTAAGATCTAATTCCATTCTAACTCGACGTTCTACGTTTCAGATCATGCCTCCTCGTAGAGCTTATGCTAGGAATGCGAATGCCAGTAACGCAAATCCAGCTCCTCCAGTTCCAGATCAGGAAGTCTCAAATGCTGAATTCAGAAATGCCATTCAGATGTTGGCTCAAAGTGTGGCCAACTAGAACAATCAGCGGGTTCAAGCTCCTGTGAATGCAAATGTTAGGTCAGCTGCAGCCAGGGTTCGAGACTTTGTTAGGATGAATCCGCCAGAGTTCTTAGGATCACAAGTTGGAGATGATCCCCAGAAATTCTTGGATGAGATCAAGAAGATCCTTGAGGTAATGCAAGCCACTGGGAATGATCGGGTTGAGTTAGCATCTTACCAACTTAAGGATGTGGCTCATATCTGGTATACTCATTAGAAGGAGAACAGGGGTACAAATACTGCTTCTATTACTTGGGATTGTTTCAGCGAAACCTTTCTGGACAGGTTTTTTCCCATAGAGTTGAGAGAAGCAAAGGCCCAAGAATTTATGAACTTAAGGCAGGGTAACATGACTGTCCAAGAGTATGGGCTCAAGTTTAACCAACTCTCCAGGTATGCTCCTCACATGGTTGCTGATTCCAGGGCTCAGATGAATAAGTTTCTATATGGAGTGTCAGACTTAGTGAAAACTGAGTGTAGGAATGCTATGTTGTTGGGAGACATGAACATCTCTAGGCTCATGACTCATGCTTAGCAGGTTGAGGGTGATAAGCTTAGGGAACAGGCTAAGGAGACTAAGAAAGCAAGAACAGGTAACTACGAGTATTCCTAATAGAAATCGGGTGGTGGAAATCGCTCGCAGTTTCAGCAGAAGTCTTCGACTCCAGCCACTTCATCAGCTAGTGTTCCATCCCCCAGGTTCTGTAATGATCAGAAGGGTAGGGCGTCAGGCTCTAAGTCTCAACGTAGTGTTTCAGGCACCAAAACCTACCCAACTTGCCCGAAGTGTAGTAAGAACCATCCGGGCGAGTGTCTTGCAGGTAAGGAAGGATGCTTTGGGTGTGGTCAGTTTGGTCATAGATTGAAGGATTGTCCTTCTAGACAGGGTCAAAGAGGAAATAATGGTAGAGCTCAGTCTATAACTTCAGCAACACCAGCAGGTCGCCCGACTCAGCAGGGTAACTCTTTTGGTACTGGTGGCGGACAACGCCAAAACAGGCTTTATGCTCTTCAGGCTCGTCAAGATCAGGAAGATTCTCCTGATGTAGTCACTGGTACGTTACGAGTCTTTGATATTGATGTTTATGCTTTATTAGATCCAGGGGCTACTCTTTCTTTTGTAACTCTTTATATAGCAGTCCAATTCAGTGTTAGCCCAGAAACTCTTTCAGAACCCTTCTCAGTCTCTACTCCAGTCGGTGACCCAGTTATAGCTAGACGGGTATACAGAAATTGCCCTATCACAGTCTCCCAAAAAGTCACCTCAGCAGATCTTGTAGAGTTAGAAATGCTAGACTTCGATGTCATTCTAGGCATGGATTGGTTACATTCCTGTTATGCCTCAGTCGATTGTAGAACTAGGATTGTTCGTTTTCAGTTTCCAGATGAACCAATCCTAGAATGGAAGGGTAGTAGCTTAGCGCCTATGGGGCGATTCATTTCTTACCTTAAGGCCATAAAGATGATCTCTAAGGGTTATCTCTATCATCTAGTTCGGGTTAAGGACTCTAGTTCTGAATCCCCAACTCTTGAGTCAGTTCCTGTAGTCAGTGAGTTTCCAGAAGTGTTCCCAGAAGATCTTCCCGGAGTTTCTCTCGAAAGGGAAATCGACTTTGGAATAGATCTCCTTCCAGATACCCAACCTATCTCTATCCCTCCTTACAGAATGGCTCCAGCTGAGCTTAAAGAATTGAAAGAATAGTTGAAAGACCTTTTAGATAAGAGCTTCATCAAACCTAGTATTTCGCCATGGGGTGCACCAGTGTTGTTCGTAAAGAAGAAAGATGGTTCTCTCAGAATGTGCATTGACTATAGGCAGTTGAACAAGGTCACAATCAAGAATAAGTATCCCATCCCCAGGATTGATGACTTGTTTGACCAACTTCAGGGTGCTAGTCATTTCTCAAAGATAGACCTCAGATCGGGTTATCATCAGCTTAAAGTCAGAGATAGTGACAAACTTGGCTCGGAATGTCACTATGAATTTGTAGTCATTTCATTTGGACTAACCAATGCTCCTGCAATTTTCATACATTTGATGAAGAGAGTGTTCAAGCAGTACTTAGACTTGTTCGTTATCGTCTTTACTGATGATATCCTCATTTACTCTTAGAATAACGAAGAACATGCTAGTCATTTGAGAGCTGTTATGCAAACTCCCAAAGATCGTCAGTTATTTGCAAAATTTAACAAGTGCGAGTTTTGGTTACAATCAGTTGTCTTCCTTGGGCATATTGTGTCTAGTGAAGGAATTCGAGTAGATTCCCAGAAGATAGAAACAGTGAAACAATGGCCCAGATCTACCTCTGCTACAGACATCAGAAGTTTCTTGGGTCTAGCGGGCTATTACAGACGGTTTGTGGAAGGATTTTCATCCATAGCCTCTCCATTGACTAAGTTAACTCAGAAAAAGCTTAAGTTCCAGTGGTCAGATGATTGTGAGAAAAGCTTTGCAGAACTGAAAACTAGGTTGACTACAGCTCCTGTCTTGACTCTACCAGAGGGTTCAGATGGTTATGTGATCTATTGTGATGCATCCAAAGTCGACCTAGGTTGTGTGTTGATGCAGCGAGGTAAGGTTATAGCTCATGCTTCCAGACAACTTAAGGTACATGAGAAGAATTATCCAACTCATGACCTCGAGCTAGCAGCAGTGGTGTTTGCACTTAAGATTTGGAGACATTACTTGTATGGTGTTCACGTAGATGTGTTCACAGACCATAAGAGCCTCCAGTATGTGTTCACCCAGAAAGAGTTGAATCTTCGCCAGAGAAGGTGGCTTGAGTTCCTCAAAGATTATGATATGAGTGTGCATTACCATCCGGATAAGGCGAATGTAGTAGCAGAAGCTCTTAGCAGATTATCTATGGGTAGTGTAGCACATATTGAGGAAGAAAGAAAAAAGCTAGAAAAGGATGTTCACAGACTTGCTCGCCTAGGAGTTCGTCTTATGAGCATATCAGATGGTGGTGTAACGGTTCAGAATGGGGCAGAATCTTCTTTGGTAGTAAAGGTTAAGGAAAAGCAAGATAGTGATCCAATCTTGCTTGAACTTAAGGGTGCAGTCCACAATCAGAGAGTGGAGGTTTTCTCCCAAGGGGGAGATGGTGTACTTCGCTATCAAGGTAGATTGTGTGTTCCTGATGTGGGTGAATTGAGATAACATATTCTCGCAGAAGCCCACAATTCCAGATATTCTATTCATCCAAGCGCCACTAAGATGTACCGTGATATGCGGGAAGTCTACTGGTGGAATGGTATGAAAAGAGATATAGCAAATTTTATGGCTAAGTGCCCCAATTGCCAGCAAGTCAAGGTAGAACATCAGAAACCAGGAGGTATGACTCAAGAGATTGACATTCCTACTTGGAAGTGGGAAGTGATCAACATGGACTTTATCACAGGTTTACCTCGTACTCGCAGACAGCATGACTCCATTTGGGCGATTGTTGATAGGGTTACTAAGTCTTCTCACTTTTTGGCGGTCAAGACTACAGATTCGGCGGAGGGTTACACCAAGCTTTACATTAATGAGATTGTGAGGTTGCATGGGGTTCCTTTGTCTATCATCTCAGATAGAGGTCCTCAGTTTACCTCTCATTTCTGGAAGTCATTTCAAAAAGGTCTTGGTACTCAGGTTAACCTTAGCACAACATTTCATCCACAGACGGATGGTCAGGCAGAGCGTACCATTCAGACCTTAGAAGACATGTTGAGAGCTTGTGTGATCGACTTCAAGGGTAGTTGGGATGATCACCTTCCTCTCATTGAGTTCGCCTACAATAATAGTTACCATTCCAACATTCAGATGGCCCCTTATGAGGCATTGTATGGGCGTAGATGTAGATCTCCAGTTGGTTGGTTTGAAGTAGGTGAAGCAACCTTGATAGGACCAGATTCAGTCCTTGATGCTATGGAGAAAGTGCAACTCATTAGAGATAGACTTAAGACTGCTCAGAATCGCCAGAAGTCTTATGCAGATGTGAGAAGAAGGGAACTAGAGTTCCAAGTTGATGATTAGGTTTTCCTGAAAGTGTCACCTATGAAGGGGGTGATGAGATTTGGTAAGAAAGGGAAGCTCAGTCCCAGATATGTAGGCCCTTACCGGATCTTGAAAAGGATTGGTAAAGTGGCTTATGAGTAAGAGTTGCCAACAGACTTAGCAGCAGTGCATCCAATCTTTCACATTTCTCTTCTGAAGAAGTGTGTGGGTGATCCAGCATCCGTAGTACCATTAGAGACTGTGGTTGAAAAAGATAGCCTTTCTTATGAGGATGTACCAGTTGAGATTCTCGATCGTCAGGTTAGAAGGTTGAGAAATAAAGAAGTCGCTTCAGTCAAGGTTTTGTGGAGGAGTCAGTCAATAGAGGGAGCTACTTGGGAAGCAGAAGAAGCCATGAAGTCCAAGTATCCTCACCTCTTTCCTTCCGATTCCATTCCAGCTTGAGGTAATAGTTCCTCTTCAGTTTTTCAGTCATTCATGCGTAAATTCAGTCTTAGAATCATGTTCCTTCATTTTGTACTTGCATTTTCAGCGTATTTGCATGTCCTTGGAACTCAGTTCAGTCAGAAATTCATTTCGCAGTGTTTAGTGGTAGGGATTGCAGCCCTCTCCCTCTATTTCAGCTAGTTAAGTCTTCATTCGAGGACGAATGGTCCCAAGGGGGAGATAATGTAACACCCCGAATCCAAAACAGACCAAAAATGCAGATTTTGAGAAGTTGCAGGTGCAACCTACGGTGGCCATCCACGGACCGTAGGTTAGACCACGGCCGTGCTGGTGCTCCGTGGTTCACCACTGCAAACCCTCCCCAGCCAAGCTCAGAAAATTGGCTAAGTCTCGACTCACGGACAGACCCACGGTCCGTAGATCAGACCACGGTCCGTGGATCAAGACCTTCTTTACCCAGCCTCTGACATGAACTACGGTCGACCAGCACAGACCGTCATTTGATCCACGGTCTGTAGGTCTGACCGTAGATGAGGGTCAGCAGTCAGTTAGCTGAAAATTCTGATGGGTCAAGTTCAGATTGTCATAACTCTTAGAACAAAAGGAATTGTGTGTTCCATGAACTATGATATGATAGATAATTGAATTATCTTTCCAACGCCACTGAGTTTGCTAAAATCCGACCTCCGAGTGAAAAGTTATGCTCATTTTAGTGAAGCCTTGTCAGGCAGACTCGATTGACGCACCCAATCTACGGACCGTCGATTGAATGACGGCCCGTCAGTCCAATCCGTCGATCACTCCGACAGCAGTTAAGTCAGGGGTCTTTTGGTCTTTTCCTATTTCGTTTAACCCCTAAGATACGTCGTTTAAACCCTAAATCATGTGGTTTTAGTCAGTTTAAGCCTAGAAACAAACTTACCTTAATCAAAATCATTAATCAAACTTAGAAAAATTAGAAGCAAGAGAGGAGAAAAAGGTCAAGAACCCTAGTTCAAGAACGCAGCAAGGTTCCATCAGTTCCAGCCCCGAAATCGAAAGATTTCTCCGTGGAATTCGCCACCAGGTATGTGGGATTTCACTAGTGGGTTCCTTTCGCCCATCAGGTCCCTAGAATTCAGTCAGATTCTTGATTCAATGATTATGAACAGACCTAGGGTTTCTAGAATTACAGCAGATCATCATGAATTAGTTATTTAAATGTTCCAAATCAGATTATCATGTTATTGCTCAGTTTATCGCATGAATTTCAGAAGCCTAGATATGTATTTCTTTAGTTCTTGAATTACACATGCTAGGTCAGATATTTCAGTATTCAGTTTTACATGCCTCAGTTTATGAATGCATCATTATTAGATTAATTGTTGCATTCTCAGTTTGCATGTTCAGTTTCGAGCTATCCAGTATTTACAAAAATTCAGTCATAACCAGTTAACCACTTAATTCATTGGGAGTAGCATAATACCGAGTTGGACTAGGGTTCATCATACCCATATAGTCCCAGAACTACGAGCCACGTAGGTGTAAGTCCCCTCTGTAGGCAACATCAGTTTAGTGATCACACCAGCATGTCTCTATACCTCTGGTAGGGTATATTGGGTCCTCTCGATGGGGCGTATACATCGGACTCCACATTTAGCTCATGTGGTTTTATGTCGGTTATTAGTAGCTCCCACAGTTCAGTCAGATTCTATTGCATTGACCATTTATCAGTATATTGAGTATTCAGTCTCAGCATGTTATAAATTGGTCATTGCATTCAGTTAGCTCAGCATTCAGTATCTATATCATGTTCAGATTATTTCATTGCTTTATTGCTTTGTTCAGTTATATGTTGTTTCAGCTTTACTCTATCCTGCATGCTCAGTACCTTTCAAGTACTGACGCATACGTGCGCTACATCTTCTCGTGATGTAAGTTCAGATTCTCAGCATCCAGATCACGCTTAGATCGATTCCCGATCTTCAGTTCAGCAGCATCAGTGGTGAGTCCTCATTCTTCGAGGACTAGGGACATGTTTATCTTTATCGCTTTTAGTCTTTAGTTTCAGTTTTGCTAGTTCTAGTTGGGGCATGTCCCAACATTTCTAGTTATTTTAGAGGCTTATTTCAGACATAGTTAGATTCAGCTTAGTACTTGAGTTTGATAATTCTTTTGTATTAAACTCTCAAATTTGATATATTCAGTTATAGTATTTGGGTATTCCCCATCTTTTCAGATTTATTTATGAATTAGCTTCCGCATCAGTTTATTTTCTTTAGTATGCTCATGATCATGCCAGCAGGGTTAGCTTGGGGTCACTTGTGGTCCTAGGTCTCGTGTCCGCGTCTCGGGGGTAGCTCGGGGCGTGACAGTAGAGCTGGTGTAGCTTACCCCCTGCGCAAATTTGATCGGCTATACTTTTATTTTCCGGTCCAAGACCCCTATAGAAACACTTCAGTAGTGCCTTATCAGTCATCCCATGAGATGAGTACAATTGTAGCACTGCATGGAACTTCAGCCACATTTCTTGAATTGTCTCATCCCCTGTTTGTTTGAATGTCAGAAGGTTGTCCCTGAGGTTTAGTAGTTTCAGGAGAGGGTGATCCGTGTGGTATCCATAATGATCATCCATTCTTATTTCCCTGCTTTGATATTCCAAACAAGCAAAACAAAACTACAATTTAGATTAGTAAAGCTAAAACTAAGAAGAATAAAAAAAATTTACTTAACTAAGAATTCCCAAATAACACCACTTCCCGGCAACAACGCCATTTTGATGTTTGCATAATCAAGGATACAACTTCTGATGCAAGTTTCTACGATTATGCAATAGTATAATAACCCAACCAAGGGTTGGGATCATTCCCAAGTGAGTGGTTTTGAGAATTAATAGAAAAATAAAATTAAGTTCTAACTAATCATAGTTAAAGACATTAACGATTAAAAACATTGTAAATTAAAGGGAGACACAAGAGTGTCAATTAACAATGGGGTTTTGTCACTAGTAAGTAAAAACAACAGAATAAACAAGGATTTCTAAATAATGAGAGGGGATCCTTGGGATGTGATGGGAATACGGGTTAAGCTAGATTATTGGGTACATGTTTTCGATAGAAGATTCATAGAATAATTGTGACTAAGCTAGACTTTAAGGGGGATAAGCTCTCTCTCGAGCAACTTACCCAGTTTCAAATGCGTTCCTCTCGAACACCCACTTGCCGCATAAAGACCAACCTATGCCTTAACCCACTCACGCTCTCGAGCTGAGTGTGCGGACATGGGACTAGGGTTCACTCTCTCGAGTTGAACTTCATGTTGACCCTCTCACACTGGCCATCAATCTAGTGGTCTTAGTTTTATGACCTCACTCTCGAGCAAGCCAAAAACACATAAATTAACTTGTATTTGCAACTACAAATTCATTAAATTCATCCACAACCACTAAACGAAATCACATTTAAACTACGAATAGACTATCAACAAGCAAGACCCAATAATTATCTTAACCCATATTCACTAAATCACACCCTAAGAATTGGGTTTTTAGCCACACATCAAGAGATAGACATTTATACCTAAATGAGCTTGTATTCAAATGGGTATGAAGATTTAAGTCTTGTTACAGGCCAAGAATGAAGAATCCAAGAGACCCAAGTCCAAATCTTTGGAGATGAAACCCTTTTGTTCTTCATGTTCTCCAAACCCTCTCAAACTTGGAGCAAAAGTCTCAAAAAGTACTATTCTATAGGAAAATTATAATAATTGTTCGACTCTTAAACTACAACTCTAACTAGTATTTATAGCTTTCACATATTTGTGCTGCAGCGGATCATTCAGCGTCGTTAGTCAGAATCGTCGATCAACTTGGCGATTTACCTTTTGGTATAGTTCATCGTCGTCTTGCACCATCCTTCAGTATCATCGTGCTCTAGGTCATTGGGCGACATGGTACTACTTCGCGAAACTTCTCGGCGATGTGCCGACTATTCCCTTTTTCTGCCGACTTTATCATTTCCTTCATGGCTCAGCACACTGGAACAAAAGATGAAGTAAGACCCTTCGGCGACGCGCCAAGTGGACTCGACGATCCTCAATCCTTCATTTCTTCGTTCTTTTTAGCCTTTTCATTCCTTTTTGCAACGTAGTGTCCATGTTTTGCCTCAAACTTCAAATACTAAAACTTAAAGGTTTTCATCAGATATTGAGATAAAATAAGTATTTAAAGACACAATTTTTATTAAAATATAGCCCTAAATGAGTCCAGTTTGTGGACTCATCACAGTCCCCACATATACACATAAAACAGCCAGAATGTTCTTTATCATAGTAACCAAATACTAAACTCATCACCCCTTGAGTTCTTAATAACAATACACATGTAATTCTTCATCGAAACTCATGCATAATGAGGACAAAAAAAGGAGCAGTTACCTTGCCTTAATTTATGCAACTTTCCCTTTCAACTTGAAATCTTCATGAACTTCAACTTCCCTTTCACAGTTAAACCAAAGAAAAAGAGAAAAGTATCTTACTAATCAAGGAAAGTGAGCAGTAACTTGTGGACACATTCTGCCCTTGTACTTGTGCTTGAGTATGAATAACTGATTTTCCTAATCATCCATGGGAGAATTAAGCTAAATCCATAAGTGTTTTCACTTACCTTAACTTGCAAAGATGAGAGTTTCTTCAAGAACCCTAGAATAAATTGGAGGCTGCTATTTTAATCCTTAAGAGAAAAGAGAGAGAAAGAGCTGGAGTTAATTCTAAATTTATGTATTTAAATGGTGTGGGAATAACAGTCAATATTTATCTTATTTTGAGCTTTCTTCACCTTTAAGAATATCCTCTAGAACTTCCTTCTTTTTAGCTTCATTTTCAGCCACTAATTGGTCAAGTAGGTGATGTGCCTGCTTATGTACATTAAGTTGCTCAAAAGGCCAAGGTCAAAGTAGGTGATTCACCTAGTTGCCCTTTTCCTTAGTTGGGCTTAACTTACATTGGGTCTTGGCAGATTTGGCTGCTGGGTTTTAATTTCATTTTCCTTTTATTTAACTTAGTTTGGGCCTCAAGTGAGTCCATTTGCATAGCCCCAAATCTGATCCATAAATATTGACCTTTTAACTAGATCCATATAGCTCAAGTAGGTGATGCACCTACTTGGTCCTTTGAACTGGTCAATAAGTCAAAGTAGGTGATGCACCTACTTGTCACCTACTAGCTTAGTTAAGTCAAGCAAGAAACTCACTTATTTTATTACATTTTCTAAATATTAATCCCTTTTGCTTTAACTTAGCACTTAACTTTCAACGTTAAGCTCAATTACCACCATACTGTCTCGAGTTTAAATACTTCTGTTGGAGTTAACTTGCAGTACACATGATGAAACGTGCAAGGCATCACATCACCTTCCGAGATAGTTTAAACCAATACTAATCATATAAGAAACATGGTCCCTCACCTATACTATAAGTCTATGTCAAGTATCACAAGAATATAACAAGCATATTCATAATATGGGCTGTTACAGATACATGTTTATACACATTTATACAATATTGATACATGAAGTTGCATGGTAAAAGGCCTTTTTTAAATTTAAAAAAGGGGAAAAATCTCATTTTTAAAAATAAAAAAACGTAACAAAAATTTTTTTTTTTCTAAAACACAAATAACTAACACTGCAAAAAAAATAAAACGAAGCAAAAATGGCCTAAAATGTCTTGGACTGATTTGAGCTATATTAATTGTGTGTGGCTTCCATGCATTATTAGCAACTGGTTCAGGATCGGCTCAGACCTAAATTTTGGTTAGGTGCCAGTTGCACCCCTCAAGTTTAGAGCTTTGATCAAGATTATTATTCTAATTAAGGCTCATATTTTAAGAAACTCTATATATCATGGAGCCACCAAAATGTATTATGACTTGAGACAACAATATTGGTGGGGTCAGATTAAGTCTGATGTTATGGAGATTATTGTTCAGTATCCGAATTGTCAATAGGTTATATTTGACCACGTAAGATCTGAAGGCACGCCTTAGAGGATGCCCATTTTGAAATGAAAGTAGGAAAAAAATGTCATGGATTTTGATGTTGGTTTTCTTAAGACCTTGAGTGAGTTTAATCTAATTCGGGTGACTGACATGTTGAGTAAGTCTGCACACTTCATACTAGTTTAGGTGACTTATAATACAGAAAAATTGGGAAAGATTTATCTTCATAAGTTTGTTCGGTTGCATGGATCGGAGTTCCAATCTCTATTATTTCTGATAGAGATATATATGCAGTTTACTTTTAGCTTTTGGAGGTCCTTGCATGCTGAGTTAGACACTAGACTTGATTTGAGTACAACTCTTCCTCCTTAGATCAACGGTCAGTCTGAGCAGACTATTCTGGTATTAAAGGACATGCTTCGCACATGTGTGATCGACTTTGGTGATCGTTGGAATAAATTCTTACCCTTAGGTGAGTTTGCATATAATAATAGTTATTACTTTAGTATTGATATTACTTCGCTTGAGGCGTTATATGAGAGGAGGTGTAAATCTTTCATTGATTGATTTGATGTGTTTGAGGTAAAACCATGAGGTCCTGATCTTTTAAGAGAGACTTTGAAGAAGGCTAAGATGATACGAAACAAGATTTTGGTAGCTTAGAGTAGACAAAAAGAATATACTAAATAAAAAAGTTAAAGATATGAAGTTCATGATAAGAGAGCAAGTTTTGCTCAAGATTTCGTCCATAAAGGGTATGATAAGGTTTGAAAAAGAGGTAAGTTGAGTCTGTGATTCACTACGCGTGGGAGAGATAGCCTATGAATTGGTCTTGCCTCCAGATCTATCAAGTATTCACCTAGTATTTTATGTGTCCATGCTAAAGAAGCTTCAGATAGAACTATATCTTTCAGTGGGACTTTGTATTACTTGATAAGAGCTTTTCTTATGAGAAAGAACATGTGGCTATTTTTTATAGGATAATTCGTAAGTTGATAACCAGAATAATTCCATCTATGAAGGCCCAGTAGAAGATTCGTCCTGTAAAGAAGGCCACTTGGGAGACTGAACTAGACATGTATAACATATGATAAACTCAAATGTTAAAAAAAAAACTCCATTTGTCCGAATTTAGTTGACACATAATTCAGCCTATGTAAACTTTGATCAACATTTCACAAATGTATTTTGTTCTTCTTATTACATGAGATAAATTATAAATTATACTCTTTCTATCCCAATTTATGTGACACATTTTATTTTTTCGAGAATCAAATAGTTTAAGTTTGACCGAGAATTTGCTCATGGAATCTTCAATTTTTTTTAAAAAATGAAAAATTATATATTTGCAGACTATGTAAAAAGTACTATAAGGCACAATAATTGATAATTCAAAATATTTAAAAGATATATGAAAAAACTACGGTAAAAAATAGACTTATTTAAATCTAAAAATTTAAAATGTATCACATAAGTTGCTTAAAATATTATGTTGACATAACCCAATTTGGCTTTAAAGTTTAGTCAAATTGAACTCAAAGAGAGTCCTAGTATTTTTTTTAAAAACTAAAAAATGTGCCTTTCAATATTTGTACATGTAGCATGTTATCCGTCATTGGAGTTTCCACATGAAGTCTGTTGGACCTGGGCGCCCAAGAGACACATGTTTGTCTAGTTGATCATGGAATAAGTTTCAAGTGTCATCATCGCCAAGTTTAAGTGTCCATTTATAAATTTCACCTATTTAAATGTGTGCATCGGTCGGTTCAGTCTGGTTTTATGTATTATTGGTTCGATTTATTGATTTTTTATTTTTAAATACACTAAATCAATAACCAAACCAATAAGATATTTTTTATCCTTTTCGGTTAATTGTTTTTGGTCCTTAATAATTCGGTTTTCAGTTTAACCAATAAGAAAATGTTTATCAATCAAATATATGACTTCTCTAATAAATTATTCGAGACAAGACAATAATATAACTTACAAATGATCATAAAATAGAAACAATAATAACAAACATAAAAAGAAGAGAAAATACATCAAATCCCCCCTGAACTTGACATCATAACTTATTTTAGCACTTAAACTACACGGGCGATTAAATACCCCCTTAACATCTTTGAAGTGAATTAAATACAACCCTGAGAGTAGAATACCACTCTCACCTGCCACATCATAGCCATGTAAGCGCCACATCACAACCATGTAAGCACCACATTATTAATTTTCATTTTTTTTTTGCTTATTCACCGTTTTTCTTAAACATTTTTTAAAAACTCATTACACTAATTAATTAATTAAAAATGCATTTAAAATCAAAATTGCCCCACCTTCTTCCACCCCTTCTCTTCTACCCCCCCCCCCCCCCCTTCTTTTTTGATTTTCACCATTTTCAGCCTTCACACTTCTTCTTTTTTCCTGACCATTTCTAGCCTTCAATAGTTGTTTTCTTCTTCAACATTCATCAATTTTTTTTAAATAGAGCATACTTACTTTTCTTCTTCGAACCTTCTCTTACAAATCTGCCATCGGAGAATGAACGACTCAAATGAAAAATGAAGGTTGTATAAGAAAGTTGATAGACCCACATTTTTTGCATCACAACTGATAGAATTCAAAATGGGTCACTTAAAATTCAAGAAAGTTTATATTCAATAATATGAATTAGGTGTCGGGTTTTGTGGATTAATGAATGGCTAGTGAGGTGAGAGATGAACTTGAAGGAAAAATGACTAATATGGAAGAAGAAAGGTATAAAGAGTGCTTTAACGGGGAAGACAACAAAATAAAGAGAAAACAAAAAGATTACTTTTTTTAAAAAAAGAAGGGAAAATGCATAAGTACCCCCCAACCTATGTCCAAAATCCCAGAGACACACCTAACCTTTACTAAGGTCTTATTACCCCCCCCCCCCTTCCCGAACTTATTTTATATATAATTTTCTACCCCTTTTCGGCCTATGTGACACTATCTTGTGGGCCCAGCGTGTGTTGACAATTTTTTCAAGGATAGTGCCACGTAGGCCGAAAAGGGGTAGAAAATTATATATAAAATAAGTTCAAGGGGTAATAGGACCTTAGTAAAGGTTAGGTGTATCTTAGGGATTTTGGGCATAGGCTGGGGGGTACTTATGCATTTTCCCAAAAAAAATTGAACCCACAAATTTCATTTACTTTTAAACAGTAAATAAGAAATTTCACTTTTTAAAAAAAAATTTAACTTATAAAAAAATTAAAAATTATTAGTTATATATTGGCCAATAAAAAAAGGCCATGTGTATAATATTACCATTCAGTTTTTTTTATTTTTATCATTTCACGCGCTTTTAGGAGAGTGAGTACATTCATTTTGCCATGTCAGCTCTTAGGGTGGTATTTAATCACTTCAAAATTGTTAATGGGGGTATTTGAACACCCGTATAGTTAAAGTACTAAAGTAAGTTTTGTTGCCAAATTCAGGGGGGATTTGATGTATTTTCTCTATAAAAAAAAACTATACATGTATAACATAAAGAGAAATTAAGAGGAATAGGGTTCTTACTTTAGGTTTTGAGTTTTGATGGTTTGTATAATGTGGACTTGTGGAGTTGTGAACTCAAAGTCACATGAAGTATGAATTGAAGGCTTAATGACAAAGACATACTCCCTCTGTCCCAATTTATGTGACTTACTTTCCTTTTTAATCAGTCTAAAAAACAATGACACATTTTTATATTAAGTAACAATTCAACTATAAAATGTCTATTTTACCCTTAATGAAATGATTTACATCCACACAAAATTTTATCATTCATTTTGGACCACAAGTTTTAAAAGTCTTCCTTTCTTTCTTAAACTCTGTGCCGAGTCAAACTACCTCACATAAAATGGGACGGAGGGAGTAACTAGTAAGATATCAAGATTAATATTTAATATTTTTGTATAGATAAAAATAGTAAATTACTATAGTCTTAAAGGGTTATCGGTTTACCTAATAACCTAATATTAAAAACCAATACCGACCGATAACCCGATATTTTTTTTTATAAAACCATTAAAAACTCGTTAACCCAATAACAATAAACCAATAATACTTTTTTCGGTTCATTTGTTACACACCCCTAGTTACAAGTTGGAGAACCCAAAACCCAAACATAGTTTTAAGAAAAAGAACTTATACTTCTCTCAAAAGAAAATTATGATTTATTATACTTCTCTCTAGAGAAAATTAGACGCATTAATTCTCATTCTCATAGAGAAGAAGAACTAGTCTATTATCCGTTGACCAAGTAATCTTTGTGTTATCTTTATTTATTTTTGGAAATAATGGAACAAGTCACCCCAATAATCGTGTAATTGACTTAATCATACAACCAAACATATATAATCAATGTGTTAGTTAAACAACTAGAGTAATTTTCTCCCTTAGATTTGCTTTCCTATGTCGTATATTTAGTGACAATAAGAATTTCTTTTAGCAATGATCGAGTTAATGTCATCGTAATCAAAATTGTTAAAACCTTTAACGATATTTGCATTAAGTGATGATTATAAATAATATATTTATTATTATCGCTAAATATAATATAACAACAATGATATTATATTTATCAATAAATAATTGATGCAAAGTCCTTTATTTGTTGTAGTGATAGGATAATCACATAAAATTGACCAGAAGACGCTTCGAGGAATTGCCAAAAAAAGTTAATCAAAGCCACTCAATGAACCTTCCAAACCAAGAAAAAAAGACTTTTCAGCTAGACATAGTATAGTATATTTTAATTTTACTCTTCACAAATCACATCAATTCTCCAAGAGATGCGTTAGTATCCGTCGTACATGCTATATGAAATTATGTACCATGTATATCTATATTATTATAATTACATTGTCCATTATATATTATAAGTTCTTTCACTAGATCTCAAGCTTATTTCTCACTACACTTTTACAACTTATAATTACTCCCTTTTCATACTTGTCCTTAATTAATTTCAATGAGAATAATTAGTGGTAAAAGGGAGCACCATAGTTACATTTGTAGGTTTTGTAAGAAAGTTTTGAGGTGTGCTCAAGCCTTAGGTGGTCACATGAACATCCATAGAAGGGATAAAGCCAAAGCAATTAACGAAGAATCAGTAGTAGCTCATTCTCAAAGCCAAAGCAAGAGTATTCTTCCTACATATATGGAACCTCAACAGTACCAGTCGATAATTCGCCATACGAAAGACGATTTTAATTTGTTGGATGAGGAGTCAAGTTTGTCAGTAGGTATACCATCAAAGAGACAAAAGAGCAATACCATTGTGTGTTATAATTTCATGGAGAACATTGATCTTGAGCTCAGGCTGGGCGATACATCAGCTATCCACTGAAAGCGCTTCTTGTCCTCTTCGCCTAAGTCCGCTTCCAACACGCCCATAAACGATATATATAGTATAGTATTTTATTGCAAATTACAAGTCTGTAGGTTCCGTGCATTTTGTTATTTTGCTAGCTAGATATGTTGCACAACTTTAAGAGCTGGATTTGGAATTAGAATGGTGGATGTGAAAATAAAAAAGATAAAGGTTAGATTAGGTGAGGCATATATTATATTGACCCGTTATTTGATCTATCTTTATCAAACTCATTTATATTCAAGTAAACTTTAAATCACTACGAGTTCAATTCATTAGTTAATTTGAATAATTTTAATTAATTCAAATTTAATCCAACTTGTCTATTTATAGCAAATAGCAACAAGTCCCAAAACAGCACAAGCTACGTGCTTTTATATACTAGATCTATTTACAAGATTTAGCTTTGGGAAAAAAGGACAAATATATCCCCAAACTATCGTAAATGGTATGCAGATACCCTCCGTCATATTTTGGAATATTGGTGCCCCTGCCGTCCAAAAACTAGAGCATATATGTTCTAGTTATTAGACGACAGGGGCACCAATGTCCCAAAAGTATGATGGAGGGTATCTGCATACCATTTACGATAGTTCGAGGGTATATTTGTCTTTTCTCCCTTTAGCTTTTAGTCTGAGTTTTAGTACTTAAACAGCCAATTTGTTTTTCTTTAACAATTTTAACTTAATAATCCTTCCGTCCAAAAAACATATCATGTTGTACGAAAATAATAATTATGCATTTGAATTTTATGTGAATTCGAACATCGCTTTTCTTATATTTTTTTAAAATAATAATTTATATATAAGTATCGAGGATAACAAACGTTTACACTTAAAACTATTTAAAATAATTTTAAAAAATTAATTAAAAAAGGGTAAAATATACCATGGGTGAAAAAATAAGGTGCACAATATTAGCCTAGAACAATTAAAATTCAAATTAGTGGATTTAGCAAGCCATAAAGACCGCATTACCCAACAAAACCACATTAAATAATACTCCTTACACGTTGTTGTAACATAGGGAAACCAACCTTATCCGTTGCTATATTATAAGAACCTATTTTTTGGTCTTTCCTATAAAAATCTCAAACACAAGATTCCAATCCATCAAAAAGCTTTAACAGAATTTGGATTTTGAAGTTCCTATTAAGTGTCATGGCTGAAATAGCAATGTTGGTTGCAGAAGAATATGAAAGGAGGGTTAATAATTCAAGGAAATATTGTGGTGTTGCTGCTGGAGAAGAAGAAGAAATTGAAATGTTCTCTTATTTCTCAACTTTGGTTAAGAATATTTATGAATCTCCTTCTTCGAGAATAGCAATGAGATTAAGTAAAATCAAGATTAATGAGAAGATGATCCATACGAGAGTTTTTCAGCCTCAAAGTGATGTTAGTCTTGCAGCTAGTAATGGTGTCTTTTCCGCTTGAAAACAAGCAGAGGTTCTCTGGTTTTTTTCTTCTTCTTTTATATTTGCATATATAATTTTGAAGATTTTAAATTTTTTCATGAATACTCTATTCCATTTGTTATTAGGTAAAATTTGTATATTGGTGAAACTGTGGTACCCCACTTGGCGTATCTATACCCCGTGTTCAAGCTCGTAATTTGAATTTGCCTTAAAATATTTCCGGGGTGAGGGGGGTGATGTAGAGGTGTCTATTGGTCGTTCAATTCAATATGGTGTATTACTGATTCGCTTTTATCTTTTTTCAATTTGTAACATTTTAAACGGAAAACAAAATCAATAAGATATTCGTATTGGTTTTAACTAACCGCTTTCTTGTCCTTAACGTTGGTTTTCGTTAAAATCGATATGAAAATTGTAACGATCCGATTCGTCGTTACTAAAGAGCATCTCGTGCGGATTCTCAAAGGTATGATAGTGTAGTGCAAGAACTTCTAAAATTTGAACACGACGAATTTTGACTTAAATTAATTTTCTGGGCTGGGAAGACGTCAGTTCACCATAGCAGAAGGTCTCTCACTATCACAACGTTGCTATAGCGGTCTGAGGTCCCGCTATAGCAATGTTAGAACAAAAATATTCAAGAAACTGATTTGAAGAATAAAAATAGAGTGAACTTATAAAATTCCAGCTATGTATTAATTTGCATAAGATCTGAATTTATACAAGGAAAAACCTAACCATTTCCTATCTAGTAACCACTTACAAAGTGGATGTTAAAACTAAATAAGAACATGTGCCACTAACAACCATAAAAGGGGCCACTAACAGCCATTAAAGGGGTCACTAACTTCAGAAAGTTAAGCAACTAAAGTTGACTAAGTCTAGCTAGAAAATAGGAAGCACTAAACTAAAATAAGTAAAAAACAGTAAAAATAATAAGCTAGAAAAAATGTCAATTGTCTAACACTCCTCCTTGGCATTTTTGTGGTAAACACCAATTCGTTGCCTCAGATCTTCAAACCTTTCCTTTGGCAATGACTTAGTGAAAATGTCAGCTAGCTGGTTCTCAGATAAACAATGAACAAGCAACACTTCATTAGATTGTTGGACTTCTCTAATAAAATGAAACTTGATCGTGATATGCTTAGTTCGACCATGAAACACTGGATTTTTTGAGATTGAAACTGCTGAACTGTTGTCACACATGATCTTGGTAGCTTCTGTTTGTTCATGGCCCAAGTCCTTCAATATCTTCCTTAGCCAAATAACTTGATTCACAACAGATGCAACAACTATGTACTCAGCTTTTACTGTTGATTGAGCTGTAGTTTCTTGTTTTCTAGAGCTCCAACTAAAACAACTTGTCCCCAAACAAATAAGATATCCAGAGGTGTTTCTGGAATCATCAACTCCGCCACCCCAATCACTATCAGAGTAACCGATTAGGTTCATAGTTACTTCGGCAGATGTTGGGAAAAAAGTTCCAAATTTGCTGGTTCCTTTAATATACCTTGACACTCTCTTAGCCGCTGTGAAGTGTGTGTCTCTAGGTGAATGCATGAACCTAGAGAGCAAACTTACAACAAATAGAATGTCTGGTCTGCTTGCGGTTAGATAGAGAAGACTGCCAATTAAGTTTCTATACATACTATCATCCACTTTTTCGGAATCCTCATCCTTGTCAAGCTTTACACCAGAAGAGATTGGAGTACTCACAGGTTTGCTGTCTTGCGTTTTGAACTTGTTTAGAATATCCGAAATGTATTTATGTTGGCATATGAAAATTCCATCACTGGACTACAACACTTCCATGCCAAGAAAGTACTTCATGACTCCAAGATCAGTCATTTCAAATATTTTCTCCATTTCATCCTTGAACCTTTGGATTAGTTCAATTTTGCTTCCTGTCACAAACATGTCATCCACATAAATTGAGACAATTAAGGACTCACCTGTAGTGACTTTCACATACAGAGTAGCTTCACTTTGACTTCTAATAAATCCAAGTTGGATGAGATGATTGCCCATCCTTTCATACCATGCCCTTGGGGCTTGTTTTAGGCCATGCAAGACCTTCGTTAAGAGATAAACTTGATCCTCTTTTCCAGGAATTGAGAAACCATCAGGTTGCTCTACATAGATCTCTTCTGCAAGCAAACCATTCAAAAAAGCTGATTTGACTTCAAGTTGATGAATCTGCCAGGAACTATGAGATGCAAATGCAAGAATAAGCTTGATTGTATCATGCCTTGCTACAGGAGGAAATATTTCCTGGTAATCCACACCATATTGTTGTGCGTATCCCCTCACCACCAATCTAGCCTTGTGTTTGCAAATTGTTCCATCAGGATTGAGTTTTGTCTTGAAAATCCATTTTACACCAATCACCTTGCGATTTCTAGGTCTGTTAACAAACTGCCAGATTCTGTTCTTCTCGATCATGTCTAGTTCATCTTGCATAGCTCTCTTCCATGCCTAAGAGTCTTGTGCTTCAGCATAGCTTGTTGGTTCAGAGGTAACCAAGTTACACCGCTGATAAACATCTTTCAAAGATCGAGTTCCCCTCACTGGTACATCATCCATTAGTTCATCTTCTGAAAGTTGAGGCTGCTCTTTTGAAAATAAATCAGAATAAGAGGTCTTCTGATTTTTCCAATCCCAACCAGCTGTTTCATCAAACTTCACTTCTCGGCTGAGAATTAGTTTTTCTAATTTCAAACAGAAAATCCTGTAACCTTTGGATGAACTATAGCCCATAAATATACCTTTATGAGCCTTGTTGTCTAGCTTAGTCCTCTTTGTTTTCTGGAACTTGATAATAACATATACACCCAAAGATTCTGAGATGGCGTACTGATGGTTTGTTCCCACACCAAGCTTCATATGGAGTCATGTCCTGCAAGGCCTTAGTAGGCAATCTGTTCAGCAAATATACAGAGGTATTAACTGCCTCCGCCCAAAATTGATTTGGGATCTTTCTTTCGAGCAAATGACATCTGGCCATCTCCATTACTGTCCTGTTCTTCCTTTCAGACACGCCGTTTTGTTGTGGAGTGTATGGTAATGTCAATTGGCATTCAATACCTGTGCTATTACAAAACTCCACAAACTGAGAAGAAGTATATTCTCCTTCATTGTTAGACCTTAAAGCCTTAATACTAAGATTACATTGATTTTCTACTAAAGCTTTAAATTGTTTAAAAACATCAAAGACTTCACTCTTCAGTCTAATGAAATAAACCCAACACATTCTGGTGTAGTCATCAATAAAGAGGAGAAAGTATTTGTTACCACTCAATGAATCTGTTTTCATTGGGCCGCAAACATCCGTATGAATGAGCTGAAGTTTCTGGTTAGCTCTCCATACTTGATTTGCTTGAAATGGCAATTTTGTTTGCTTTCCCTGTTGGCAAGTTTCACAAACTTGAGCATTAGAAAGAAATTTAGGCATATTTTCCACTAGTTCCTTCTTTTTCATCTCTGCGATGCTTCTCAGTTTGAAGTGACCAAACCTTTTGTGCCATAGGTTTGTACATGTTTGTGAAGTAATAGTGTAAGCCTGCTCAGTTATTTTCTCCCAATCAACTGAAAACATTTTGTTGCTCATCTTGACATAAAATAATTCTACTCCAGAAGGGTCAGAAACAACACATTCACGATTCTTAAAATGCAGAGAATAATTATTTTCAAGCATTTGTCCAACACTCAACAAATTTTGACTCATATCAGGTGTGTACAAAACATCAGGAATAGTTTTGATACCTGATATTGTTGAGATAGACATTGTATCTCTGCCTTTGACTTTTACTGCCTCACTGTTTCCCACTTTTACTTTAGATTTGTATGTATCATCGAGGAATTTGAACATTTCAGCATCATTGCACAAGTGATGTGTGCAACCATTATCAAGAAGCCATGAATCAGAGGATTCATTGATTGAAAAGTATGAAACTGCAAAGAGTTGCTCCTCATGTGCATCTCCAGCTTCTGCTACTTGTTCTTGCAAAGCACCAGAGGCCTTTGCTCTTGATTTGTAGACCTTGGATATGTGCCCCGTTTGCTTACAGTTGCCGCATATAGCATCGACCCTCCACCAACAGTACTTCTCCAAATGTGTAGTTCTTTTACAATGCTTGCACGGAGGGAACTTCTGCTTCACATCTCCACTATTATTTCATCCATCATGCTTGCCCTTATTCTTTTGGTTGACCTGTTGCTTTCCTTTACCAAATATTTATTTTTGTACAGAGAAAGCTCCTTTAGTGAACTTGTCCCGTCTTATAGTCCTCCTTTGCTCTTGTGCTTGAAGAGCACTCATTAGTTCACCTAATAAAAGTTTGCCCAGGTCCTTGGATTCTTCAAGAGAGGAAATCTTAGATTCAAACCTCTCAGGAAGAGTCACAAGAACTTTCTCCACAATTCGTTTGTCTATAAACTCTTCACCAAGAAGTCTAATGTTATTAACAATTAAGGAGATTCGATCAGCATACTTACTGATTGTTTCATCGTCCTGCATATTCAAGCACTCAAACTCTCTTTTCAGGTTCAACACTTGCATTTGACGTGTTCTATCGCTGCCTTGATATTTTTCTTTCAACCTATCCCAAGCCTCTTTTGCTGTTTTGCAAGGCATGATTCTGTAAAACACAGAATCTGCCACAACATTCTGCATAAGCGACTTGGCTTTAGATTTCTTTGCCTTCTCTTCGTTGTTGGATTTGATTTGAGCCAAAGTAGGATTTGCTGGTAGAGCAGCAAGTGGTTTATCTTCCGTCACAGTTTCCCAAAGTTCATAGGCTTCCAGAAAAGCTTGCATCTTCACAGACCAGACTTGGTAATTTTCACCGGGTGAAAGTGAATGGTGGATTTAAAGGTAGGTTGTTGGATGCCATTTGTGTTATAGGTTAAAACTTTTTGGTCTTGTAAGATCAACTAGAGGCTCTGATGCCACTGTTAGAACAAAAATACTCAAGAAACTGATTTGAAGAATAAAAATAGAGTGAACTTATAAAATTCCAGCTATGTATTCATTTGCATAAGGTCTGAATTTATACAAGGAAAAACCTAACCATTTCTTATCTAGTAGCCACTTACAAAGTGGATGTTAAAACTAAATAAGAACATGTGCCACTAACAACCATAAAAGGGGCCACTAACTTCAGAAAATTGAGCAACTAAAGTTGACTTAGTCTAGCTAGAAAATAGGAAGCACTAAACTGAAATAAGTAAAAAACAGTAAAAATAATAAGCTGGAAAAAATGTCAATTGTCTAACAAGCAAGACGTTGAAATTCAACAACCTAATTAAGGTGTCGTCTTTTAGTTTTCTCCCTCGGTTTTGAGATGGAGCAATGGAGGAGTGAGAATTTCCGCACTAGGAAGGCAAAAGTCTACCGATTTTCCATGGCATTCACCAAAGGGTGTTTCGGCGGAGTCATTTTCTGGGACAAGATTCATCAGTGGCTATTTTGCGTCCGGTAGGCTAGGTTTTCTTTCAATTTGGTAGTAAGACCTGCTTTTACCACATTCTATCTTGTAAATATTCGAAGATTTCATGCCGAGGCCTTCGGGCATGAAGTCCGGATGGTCAAATGTTCTTGTTGTTGTTGTTAGGGCGGCAAAAGATAATAACTAAGTGGTAACTCTCTAGTTCTTGATCATTAACATTGAGATTTCTTATTGGAGTAATTTGGTGTTAATTGTAAGGTTATGTGCGTATGATATTACTAGGTTATAGCCATTTCTGGAACTTAGCTTGTAGTAACTAAGGGAAACTAAATAAACGAAAAAAGTATCGATTCATGGGAATAAGGAGATATCTTCCTAGGGAATGAATATGTGCTCATAATGAAGTCTACTATTTTGGGTTGTTGACATATAGGTTTATATATGGAAGTGATGGTTATATGTTTTCGATTATGTGTGTATGTATGGCTATTGCTTTGTAGTATCATTTTTGCAATGTGTAGTAGGAAAGCATATGAAAATGAACTTGTAATTGTAACTTGTGGGTTCAAGTGGTCTTGTTCATTGTTCTATGCGATTATGCATGCTTGTTGTGCATGTGATTATGCATGCTTGTTGTGCTGATTGATTGGCTCGGATGCCACGTTGATACATTATACTGTTGGTTGACTCAAATATCACGTCTAGTATAATTATATACGCTTGACTCGAATACCACGCTTGATATGCTACTATAGTTTGATTTGGATCCCGTGAAAGGACTAGTTAAGTGATTGTAGTTCCATAAGAGGACCCAATATTTACATTGATTCACAAGTAATCTACAACCAAACCAACACTCAACAGATGTAATCATATATACATTTATGTGAATATAAGTTGTACTCTTTTCTAATATATCTATTCTATCAACATTATACCTTCACTAGCATGTCAATCAATAAGTATGGAGCAATCAATCACCAATCACCAATCAATATCAATCATTAACACATTTGTCAGAGATACTGTAAGTCAATAAAATCATATCCATCTCGGTCTTATAGCTGTATAATCTTTGCAATTTTGCCAGTCATCTCTCTACTCTCTAAAAAATCATAAGTCTCACACTCATCTATACACACAGTAATAAAGGATCTTAATATTATCCATCTAACCATGACTTGTTGGGGATTCTATGTGTTCATTTATCGTATCAACATGGTATTTGATTCAATCACACACAAATAATTGCTCACCATAAGTTTATATCAAACTCAAATCTCTTATCATTAGAATAGTAAATATATTCACACTATTTCTACATATCTCAATATGCTACCCTCTCCAGTTACCTCTCAGATGAACAAATTAAGTAAAGAATAATCACAAGATCATATTGCATAGCATCAGAAAAATAGTCAGTTCAACAATTCACATATATACTTATTCATCCAAGCAATCATGAACTCAATCACACACCATCACAGCTATATACGAAGACCAGTCAACATACACTACAATTCATATTACATATAAAAAAACTAAGCAAAGTTTAACTTCAAGTAAATATAACCTACCTCAACCAAAGAACTGGAAACAAGTAAGCTAAATCAGTCTTCCCTTCACTTACCACCTCAGAATGCTCAAATTTTAAGATAAATGAAATATAATGACACTTGAATTATCTACTTTTCTAAACGAAGGCTTACGTATTCAAACCCACTTAATTTGACCTTTTTTGAAGGTCTAACTATTTATTAATCATGATCATACAAATCTCATTCGTAAAGTTTTATGCTTAAATAACCCTTTTTATGGGGATTCTAGGTACCCATTAATATCATAGTTAAAGGTCAGATTCATAATTCCATGCTAGAAGGAAAAATTGATAGATCTAGAATACAAATTCATGCATAATTATACTTTTCCACATACGTCCCCATCAGATAAAAGCTCCAGGGTTCGAATCGATCAATTCTAATGATATCATACCCTTCGATTCTAAGAGAAAATTGAATTACAGATGGAAAATATGAAAGAAAAATACTTACCTCAAGAGAAAAAAAGCCACAAGGCTTGGAAAAGTCGTCATTGGTTCACTGGTGGAATATTTTGAGTTTTGACCAAGATCAAATGAGAACTGACTTAAAACACGAATTACTTTCATGCGACCTTTGCTATAGTGTCGACATGTTGCAACAGTAATATGTGTCAACATGTTGCAAAAGTAACTGACCAGAACATTCGGATTAAGAAGCATTGAGCAATATCTCTGGAATATGGCTAGAGGATGAAACTCAAATTCCGAAATCAACATGGCTGATATCAACGACATATAACTTGTTTAGGTCCAGACGTATATATAATTCCAAATGCAAAGACACAATCAAACATGATGGAGATAAAATACACTCGACAATCCACAAATTACGAATAAAGTTGACACTTTCGTCGATGGGTACACAATTACAGAGTTAGTGACCTACCAGAAGACCAGCAGAGGGGTGAACCCTATGAAAGTTGCTCCCTGTCTAGCACCTCGATCGATCTCTATAAATAATAGCTTACTAGTTATATGTATTAGATTTAGGGGTTTCCATGATTTTGACTCGCACATTATATGATCACATTGTGCTCAGGCCCAATTTCCAATATCTAATAAGTTTGCTGATTGCTTACTTATTTTATTGTTTTTATACTCATTTATCGTTCTCTTCCAATGATCCTTTATTTTAATATCTCGCATGCCATAAACCATTTTGATAAATTTAAGAATAATATTTTACGGGTAAACAAGCACTCTTAATGTAATTTATCCTATGATGTCATAAGTATATTTTTGTTTATCGTCTATAAAATTGTATTTCCAAAGTAGCCATTCGGGAAAAAGTTGTGCGTAATGGAAGGGTTCCAGTACACAATATTGGGGCCGGTGGAATCCATACTCCGAAATTGTTGAGAAGATAGCCGCAACGTACGCTCGCTTATCTTTCTTCCGTTTTGTTCAATTTGACCAAGTTAAATTATAATTTATTACTTTACAATTAGCATGAACACTTTATATGAAATTTGCTACTCACTATGTTGGATTTTGACTTATTCTTAAGGTTTGATAGATTAATTTTATTTATTTATTTCATAGATGATTAAAATATATTTTGCACATAGTCTTATAGAAAACATTAAATCATAATCTAACTTTTAAGTTTTTTTCTTTTTAAAATAAAAAATTCGAAGTTGATAAAAACAAAATGATGTCGAATATTTAGGTACATTGGGTCCACTTATGTACATTATATATCATTCTCACTTTCACTTCCCAGAACTAAATTTTTATCTTCACATTCATTTCAGTTGATTTCTGTCGTAACTTTCACAACAAGTAATAGCATGGCAAGATTGGTGGCATTTTTCGCTATTTGTTTGCTCTCTACATCAATTGCTTCTGCCGGCAATCCTTTACTTGTCGAGGGAAAAGTTTACTGTGATACTTGCCGCTGCGGTTTTGAGACCCCTACCACCACGTACCTCCCTGGTAACTGCACTCCTTATATTATTTAGTAAAGTGATTCAGAATTTTGGTTCCCATTTGTTCGATGAAATGTTTGAGAGGAGATTACAACTACCTTATATTAATTGTTTTTTTCTTGTTTTATGGGCAGACGCAAAGGTTAAAATTGAGTGCAGGAGCAGGATCACGGAAGAACCCACCTACACTGTTGAAGGTGTGACTAACTCTCAAGGAGAATACAGTATCTTGGTTAAAAGTGACCGTGGTGACGATGTGTGCGATGTCGTCCTGATTAAGAGCCCCGATCCCACCTGTGCCAAGCCCAGCGCCGGTCGTGATCGTTCCCGTGTCACTCTCACCCGCAACAATGGCATGATTTCCGACGTCTATTTTGCCAACGCGATGGGTTTCATCCGTGATGAGCCTCTTGCTAGCTGCGATGAGATCCTTCGTCAATACCAAGTGCCGGATGAACAAGTTTAAATAATTTAAACATTATGATGTCTTATGCCTTATTTTAATTTAGTGGCTCATTAAATTTGTTAGTACTACGTGATTATATCTGGAATCTCTTTCATTTTTTCGAGACCTAGTTATCTTATATTTATTCTATTTTAATATTTGATAAAAAAAACAAAGGAGTGATGTTGGTTCTATGCTCTCGGATGATTTGTTTAAACATTTCTCCCAATGGATTGTTTTTGAAGTGCTTTCTATGGGCTTTGTTTTCGAGGTAGGGTGCGGTGATTATTTTTTTTTTGTTGAAAATAATAATTCAAGAGTAGGAATTCTAAGTTGATTATGATTTGTTATTTATGATATTTACTTATTTATATTTAATTTTGATTTATTAATTAGATTGGTTCCTAGTCCTAATTTAATTTGATTTTTACTTTTATAAATAGGGATGTTACTGGTTATTTTCAATATACAGAAAATATACAAAATAGATAGAACTTGAAGTAAAATTCAAGAACTTTTGAGTTTATTCAAATATATTTTTATCATCATGTCTTCTTCAACAAAGTTCTTAACTTTAAAGACTTGCGATGATAAGAAATTTGTACTGAACGAGGCGATAGCCGTAAGGTCACAAACTATCAAGAATATGGTTGAAGACGATTGTGTTTCAAACGTCATTCCCCTACCTAATGCTGATAGCAAAACAATGTCCAAAGTGATCGAATACTGGAAGAAACATTCGGAGGAAGGCATCTCCAAAGACATGCTGATGGACTTTGACAATGCTTAATTTTGTGAAGGTGCACCACTCGATTTTGCATGTTCTTATCTTACACTACTAAAAAATTGTCAAAAAACGACGGACTGCGTCGCTATTTTGGTCAAAATCGACGGAAAAGCGACGCAGTCACCTCCGTCGCTTTTTAGCTCGACCCTTTTCAAAAAGCGACGGATAGCATCTCATTTTTACTATTTTTTTTAAAAAATTTTTAAAAAAAGCGATGGACTCCGTCGCTTTATTTTAATTTTATTTTTAAAAGGCGACGCAGTCCGTCACTTTTCTGGAAATTTTATTTTTAAAAAAATTAAAACCCAGAAAAGCGACGGACTAAACCACGCTGTCCGTCGCTTTTTCTGCAATATTTTTTACAGCAACAACTGGCAGTTTCTGCTACCCACTTACAAATGCAATTCAATTCAATTCAATTCTACACTATTCAGCCCAATCAAACACACACAATTATAAACAATCTAAACAAAACATAAAACAACAAAACTTAAAATAACATTCAAAAGTATCTAAATCATAAATTAAAGACTTATAAAGTCTTTTAAAATTCGTTTCAAAATTTCAAAAAGTTCATAAATGTCAAGATATCTAAACTAGGGAGTGAGATCTACATAATCATCCTCATCACTCTCGTCGCCGGTGTCATCGGGAGTGGAAGTAGTAGGTCGATGAGCGAGGTTCATCACTTGTTCTTTGATTTGCTGAACGGTCTCACTCATGCTTTCTTGCAGCTACTCTTCTCCGCTCCGACTCTGCTAGTGCCGCTGTAAGTTTAGCTATTTGATCCGACATAGCAGCAATCTGAACAATGTCAAGTGCCTCGTCTTGACGCGACGATCCAATACCTTCTAAGCCTAACTGGAATCGTCTAACATCGTTTCGAGAGCCTAGACCATAACATCTACCCTTGTGTGTTCCCCCTACCACTTTTTCTTTCCAAATCTGGGTGGATAATTCAAGGGTCAATTGGACCGAACTATCTAGATTCTCAACGACGTACTGATGAAAGTCATTCTGCATATTAAATATAAAAATTGACATCAATATATATATATATATACATATCATAAATATATTCACTATTAATATACATCATCAGGCATCGAATTATAAAACATACCATCCAATCCATCACTTTCTCCATGATCAATCCATACAAAATATCTAGGCTTAAATCCATTACGGTACAAATGAACCATAACTCTATCTGGTTTAAAAAATTTTAAGCACTTACATGCACTACAAGGACACCTAGCCAATCCATTATTCTTGAAAATGTCAAGTGTCATTGTATGTTCAATAAAATTTCTAACACCGTCAATAAACTCAGGTTTCAAACAAGCACCAGTTTCATAATGCATATTATACATCCACAAACGATAATCCATCTACAAAAATATAGATATTCAATTATATTATAAATAAAATTTAATAATAATTTTTCTAGTAGTAGTCCTAAAACTAGTTTAGTATTGACAAAACAACATTATTTATTTTAACTTATTCAAACAACTTAACAACTTTTTAACTTGAACTAGTTTAGTTTTGACTTAATTCCAACAACTAAATCCATCAACAAAACCACATTATTTAAATTAACTTATTTAAACAACTTAACAACTTTATAACTTGAACTAGTTTAGTTTTGACTTAATTCCAACAACTAAATCCATCAACAAAACCACATTATTTAATTTAACTTATTTAAACAACTTAACAACTTTATAACTTTAATTAGTTTAGTATTGACTTAATTCAAACTACTAAATTCACCAATTAACTAAATCACATTATTTATTTTAACTTATTTAAACAACATAACAACTTTAACTAAATCCACCAATTTTGTCATCAATAGGATCAACTAGTGTTGGTACTTATGCTTAACAAATATATTATTTCTAAATTTAAAGCTAAGTGTCAACACTAGATGGACACAAATCGATCTTGCAAGAAAATCAATTTTGTCATCAATAGGATCAACTAGTGTTGGTACTTATGCTTAACAAGTATATTATTTCTAAATTTAAAGTTAAGTGTCAACACTAGAAGGACACAAATCGATCTTGCAAGAAAATCAATTTTGTCATCAATAAGATCAACTAGTGTTGGTACTTATGCTTAACAACTATATTATTTCTAAATTTAAAGTTAAGTGTCAACACTAGATGGACACAAATCGATCTTGCAAGAAAATCAATTTTGTCATCAATAGAATCAACTAGTGTTGATACTTATTCTTAACAAATATATTATTTCTAAATTTAAAGCTAAGTGTCAATACTAGATGGACACAAATCGATCTTGCAAGAAAATCAATTTTGTCATCAATAGGATCAACTAGTGTTGATACTCATGCTTAACAAATATATTATTTCTAAATTTAAAGCTAAGTGTCAACACTAGATGGACACAAATCGATCTTGCAAGAAAATCAATTTTGTCATCAATAGGATCAACTAGTGTTGGTACTTATGCTTAACAAACGATCGATGGACACAAAAATATTATCATAAAATTAAAGCTAAGTATCAATACTAGATGGACACAAACACATTATTGAAAACAATTGTACTTGAACTTTAGAAATTAAGAACCACCAACCTTATCTCCTACTTTGATGAAAGAAACAATATAGTCTTGTATCAACTTTTTTAGATGTTGAGCTTCCTCAGTTGCCTAACACGAAAAGTTCTAAAATTAGTTAAATATAAACTTCAAATCCAAGAATATTAGTTTTATATATATATATATATATATATTCAAGCTAATTAGTTCCAAGTTCAAGTCTAAGTTCAACTTCAAATTCTAAGTTCATGTTCTAAGTTCTAAGTTCAAGTTCAAGTTCTAATTTCAAGTTCAAGTTCATGTTCTAAGTTCAAGTTCATGTTCTAAGTTCAAGTTCAAGTTCAAGTTCAAGTTCAAGTTCAAGTTCTAATTTCAAGTTCAAGTTCTAATTCTAAGTTCAAGTTCAAGTTCTAAGTTCAAGTTCAAATTCTAATGTCAAGTTCAAGTTCAAATTCTAATTTCAAGTTCAAGTTCAAATTCTAATTTCAAGTTCTAATTTCAAAGTTCAAGTTCAAATACTATGTTCAAGTTCTAATTTCAAGTTCAAGTTCTAAGTTTAAGTTCAAATTCTAAGTTCAAGTTCAAGTTCTAATTTCAAGTTCAAGTTCAAATTCTAATTTCAAGTTCAAGTTCTAAATTCAAGTTCTAAGTTCAAGTTCAAGTTCTAAGTTCAAGTTCAAGTTCAAGTTCTAATTTCAAGTTCAAGTTCTAAGTACAAGTTCAAGTTCTAAGTTCAAGCTCTAATTTCAAGTTCAAGTTCTAAGTTTAACTTCAAATTCTAAGTTTAAGTTTAAGTTTAAGTTCAAGTTCTAATTTCAAGTTCAAGTTCTAAGTTCAAGTTCAAATTCCAAGTTCAAGTTCAAGTTCTAAGTTCAAGTTCAAGTTCAAGTTCTAATTTTAAGTTCAAGTTCAAATTCTAAGTTCAAGTTCAAGTTCTAAATTCAAGTACAAGTTCTAAGTTCTAACTTCAAGTTCTAGTTCTAAATTCAAGTTCAAGTTCTAATTTCAAGTTCTAATTCTAAGTTCAAGTTCAAGTTCTAAGTTCAAGTTCAAGTTCTACGTTTAAGTTCAAATTCTAAGTTCAAGTTCAAGTTCAAGTTCAAGTTCTAATTTCAAGTTCAAGTTCTAAGTTCAAGTTCAACTTCTAAGTTGAAGTTCAAAGTTCTAAATTTAAGTTTAAGTTCAAGTTCTAAGTTCAAGTTCAAGTTCAAGTTCTAAGTTCAAGTTCTAAGTACAAGTTCAAATTCTAAGTTCAAGTTCAAGTTTTAATTTCAAGTTCAAGTTCTAAGTTTAACTTCAAATTCTAAGTTCAAGTTCAAGTTCTAATTTCAAGTTCAAGTTCTAAGTTCAAGTTCAAGTTCTAAATTCACGTTCAAGTTAAAGTTCTAAGTTCAAGTTCAAGTTCAAGTTCAAGTTCAAGTTCTAATTTCAAGTTCAAGTTCTAAGTTCAAGTTCAAATTTTAAGTTCAAGTTCTAATTTCAAGTTCAAGTTCAAGTTCTAAGTTCAAGTTCAAGTTCTAAGTTTAAGTTCAAGTTCTAAATTCAAGTTCAAGTTCTAAGTTCAAGTTCAAGTTCTAAGTTCAAGTTCAAGTTCTAAGTTCTAATTTCAAGTTCAAGTTCTAATTCTATGTTCAAGTTCAAGTTCTAAGTTCAAGTTCAAGTTCAAGTTCTAATTTCAAGTTCAAGTTCTAAGTTCAAGTTCAAATTCTAAGTTCAAGTTCAAGTTCTAAATTCAAGTTCAAGTTCTAATTTCAAGTTCAAGTTCAAGTTCTAATTTCAAGTTCAAGTTTAAGTACTAAGTTCAAGTTCAAGTTCTAAGTTCAAGTTAAAGTTCTAAATTCAAGTTCAAGTTCTAATTTCATGTTCAAGTTCTAAGTTCAAGTTCAAGTTCTAATTTCAAGTTCAAGTTCAAGTTCAAGTTCTAAGTTCAAGTTCAAATTATAATTTCAAGTTCAAGTTCTAAGTTCAAATTCAAATTTTAAGTTCAAGTTCAATTTCTAAGTTCAACTTCAAATTCTAAGTTCATGTTCTAATTTCAAGTTCAAGTTCTAAGTTCACGTTCAAATTCTAAGTTCAACTTCAAATTCTAAGTTCATGACATTCAAACATTCATCATCTAAATTCATGACATTCAAACATTCATCATCTACTCATAACACTTCAATTACTAATTTCTAACTTCAAATTAACACTTTACTAACTAGTCCTAAAATCAAATCCAAAAAAATCCCAATTCAACCTCAAATTACATATTCTCAAGTTTAAACTTGTCCTAAAATACAAAAATGCTAATTCTTCACTAACTAACAATGCCCATTTTTTTTTAAAAAAAAACCCTAAAATAAAAATCTTCAATTATATATACCTAACTAACAATAATCAAATCAAATTAACAATTGAATAACACAACCCAACAAACAAAAACAATAATATACTAACAAACAATCAATTATAATCACTAGAATTAAAGTTAAGTATCAATACTAGATGGACACAAACACATTATTGAAAACAATTGTACTTGAACTTTAGAAATTTAGAAGCACCAACCTTAGTCTTGTATTAACTTTTTTAGATGTTCAGCTTCTTCAGTTGCCTAGCACGAAAAGTTCTAATATTAGTTAAATATAAACTTCAAATCCAACAATATTAGTTATATATATATTTATATATATATATATATATATATTCAAGTTTTAATAAGTTCAAGTTTTCAATTCAAGTTCATATCTAATTTCTAAACTTAATTAGTTATATATTCAAGCTAATTAGTTTCAAGTTCAAGTTCTAATTTCAAGTTCAAGTCTAAGTTCAACTTCAAATTCTAAGTTCATGTTCTAAGTTCAAGTTCAAGTTCTAATTTCAAGTTCAAGTTCTAAGTTCAAGTTCAAATTTTAATTTCAAGTTCAAGTTCAAATTCTAATTTCAAGTTCAAGTTCAAATTCTAAGTTCAAGTTCTAATTTCAAGTTCTAATTTCAAGTTCAAGTTCTAAGTTTAAGTTCAAATTCTAATTTCAAGTTCAAGATCTAAGTTCAAGTTCAAATTCTATGTTCAAGTTCTAATTTCAAGTTCAAGTTCTAATTTCATGTTCAAATTCTAAGTTCAAGTTCAAGTTCTAAGTTCAAGTTCAAGTTCTAAGTTCAAGTTCAAGTTCTAAGTTCAAGTTCAAGTTCAAGTTCTAAATTCAAGTTCAAGTTCTAATTTCAAGTTCAAGTTCTAATTTCATGTTCAAGTTCTAAGTTCAAGTTCAAGTTCTAAGTTCAAGTTCAAGTTCTAATTTCAAGTTCAAGTTCTAAGTTCAAGTTCAAGTTCTAATTTCATGTTCAAGTTCTAAGTTCAAGTTCAAGTTCAAGTTCTAAGTTTAACTTCAAATTCTAAGTTCAAGTTCAAGTTCTAATTTCAAGTTCAAGTTCTAAGTTCACGTTCAAATTCTAATTTCAACTTCAAATTCTAAGTTCATTACATTCAAACATTCATCATCTAAATTCATGACATTCAAACATTCATTATCTACTCATAACACTTCAATTACTAATTTCTAACTTCAAATTAACACTTTACTAACTAGTCCTAAAATCAAATCCAAAAAAATCCCAATTCAACCTCAAATTACATATTCTCAAGTTTAAACTAGTCCTAAAGTACAAAAATGTTAATTCTTCACTAACTAACAATGCCCAATTTTTTTTTAAAAACCCTAAAATAAAAATCTTCAATTATCTATACCTAACTAACAATAATCAAATCAAATTAACAATTGAATAACACAACCCAACAAAGAAAAACAATAATATATGAACAAACAATCAAGTATAATCACTACAATTGAAAAAAAACACTAAAATTTAACCCTAACCTTAACAAGGAGAGGCCAGCGACGGCGACGGGGAAGGGAATCACGGGGAGAGGACACCGACCGGCGACGACGACGGCGATGGGGAAGGGTGGTGACGGCGATGGCGACGGGATCGATTTAGAGAGAAGGGAGAGAATAAGAGTGAAGAGAGAGAGAGAGAGAGATGAATATAAGAAAATAGTGTTCTATCTTTCAAATATTTAATAAAAAGCGACGGACAGTGTCTCTAAGTCCGTCACTTTTTTTAAATATAGTTGACCATCATTTTGACCAAAAAAGCGGCGGACTAAGAGACACTGTCCGTCGCTTTTTAAAAATAGTTGACATATATTTTGACCAATAAGCGACGGACATAAAGATGCTGTCCGTTGCTATAAAAAAATATTAATAAAATAAAATAAATAAAAAGCGATGGACAACGTCGTTAATTTTTAATTTATATATAATTATTTTTAATAAAAGCGACGGACTAAGAGATGTTGTCCGTCGTTTTTTGTAAAATAATTTAAAAAATAATTATTTTTATTAAAAAGCGACGGATAGTGTGGAAAAATGCGTCGCTTTTTGGAGTGACGCCGTCCGTCGCTTTTCAGTCCGTCGTTTTTAAGTAGTTTTTTAGTAGTGTTAGCTGCTAATTTTCTTAACGATAAAGAGATATTGGATATGATGTGTCAAGAAGTTGCCGATAGGATTAAAGGGAAAACACCAGAAGAAATACGTTAAGAATTTGATATCAAGAATGATTTTACTCCAGAGGAAAAAGAGGAGATCCGTAAAGAGAATGCTTGGGCTTTTGAATAATTTTATAGCTATTTTAAATATTTATTCTTTTTTATTTTTGGATTAAAACTGTCTAGTTAGATATATCTTATTTTATTTTATTTATTTTTATATTCTATTGTTCCTTTTTATAGAATTGTTCTTTGATTTTGAGGAAAACAAAAACAAAAAGAAAAGGTGTTGGTGGAAAGGGCATCAACCTAGGAAGTTGGAGAGAAGTGTTCCAACACAACCAAGAGAAAAAATATTGTGAGTTGGAGAGAAAGTGTTCCAACACTTGAAAGTTGGAGAGAAGTGCTCCAACACAACCAAGAAAAAAAATATCGTGAGTTGGAGAGAAAGTGCTCTAACACTAGAAAGTTGGAGAGAAGGTGCTCCAACAAAAAAAAAAGAATTGAAGAGAAGTACTCCAACAATTGAAGATTGAAGAGAAGTACTCCAACAATTGAAAGATCGAAGGAAGTACTCCAACAATTGAAGATTGAAGAGAAGTACTCCAATACAACAACAATAACAAGAAGAAAAAGACAACAATATACAACTTTGAATTACGGGAGAATGTTGGAAATAATAATTCAAAGTTGGAGTAGGAATCCTAAGTTGATTAGGAGTTGTTATTTATGGTATTTACTTATTTATGTTTAATTAGGATTTGTTAATTAGAGTGGTTCCTAGTCCTAGTTTAGTTTGGTTTTTACTTTTATAAATAAGGATGTTACTGGTTATTTTTTATATACAGAAAATATAGAAAATACATAGGAATATACAATCATATAGAACTTTAATTGAGTTTATAAATAAAATACTTTCCTTCAATCTTTTATTTCTTTTCATTAATAACTCCATACCAATAAAATACGAGTTCAATCGGGTCGGGTAAAGTATGACTTAGCAATCATATCATAACCTCTTTAAAGAATTTTGACCTTTAGGGGAATAGTATACTTGAAAGTCAAAACATTACCTATAATTCTCTTCTATATTTGGTTTATTCTTTCCGTATAAGAAAAGTTTGGAGATCTATTCATATTCTCATAGCAAAAGCACAATAACATCTATAATGTAGTCGTTTAAAGACTTTTATTTATGAGGAGATTTTTCTCTCTACAATTTTAATGTTTTTTATTAGTTTTTAATATGTAGATCAATTGGCCAAATTTCATATAATAATATTTTGTTTTTAGCAGAAGTATTTGTCATCTAATTTATCGCCATCTTAATTGCAATTGTAAGATTCTGCATGACGCCCTAATCACTTTCGAACCTAACAGTAAGCCCTGCAATTGTAGTTTCATAGCAACCGGTCTTGACAATGGGAATCAAGACTAGAGAGAGTATGAGGGTATGGTTGAACAAAAGAAAGTAAAATGTCGGAAGGAAAAAGGAAATTAATAGTTTTAGCATGTCATGTTTCATGTGGCATTTTAAAAGGGAGAAGGGACGGATTTACCCCCAAACTTTAATAAATGGTACGTATATGCCCTCCGTTATACTTTGCGTCCACATAAGCCCCTGCCGTCCAATTATAAGTACACATATACCCCTCTCACTAACGGACCCCTAATTTTTTACACGTGTCTTATTCCTATTGAACTACCCGTTTGACCTTTTTTTTAACCCATAACCCAACTATCCATCCCATAACCCAATACCCACCCAATTTCCTCTAAAAGGAATCCTAATTAAAACACCCAAATTAACACACCAAAATCTGTCCCTTTTCCCTAGTCGGAGGTCACCGTGTATCTCACACACCAAAACCCTAGTCGTCGCCCGTATCCAACTATCCGCCGCGATTCCAGTTTGTCTTCATCAATTCTACCCTGTCTTCGTCGAATCTATCGTGTGTTCTTCGATTCAACTTGTGTTCGTCAAAGGTACCCAAATATGCCATTCGATTTCATAGTTTTCTTGTTTAGCTGTTTTCGATTTGCTTTCATATATAGTAAATAAATCTGTTGTTGCTGTTTTTCCGATAGTTTTCTTGTTGTTTCTTTATTTATTGTGTAAAATATGCGTTTTATAGTGAAAATCTTTCTAGGGTTCACTTTCTAGTTATTGGATTAAAGATATTTTGTTTTTTTTGTTTTAGAGTGAAAATGAAGTACACTTTATAGGGTTTCACTTCCAGAAAATGAAGTTCACGTTCCAGTTTTTGTGTTAAAGAAATGTTTTTTTTGTTTGTATTCATGCCTTTATGTTGTGGACCTTTAGTTTATGATTTGTTGGTTTAGTAAAGTATAGTTTCAGATTCCCTTGACTTTGTCTACTTTATTCCATTACTTTGTCTACTTTATTCCACTACTTTATTTTTTGTTTGCATTCATGCCTTTATGTTGTGGACCACTTTGAGTTAATAAGAGATAATACTCAATGTTACTAATTGAAATTCTTAACTCAATGTGACTTAATTAACTAACTTACCTACTTTAATCCTAATGTGACTAACTTACTTTATGTGGCTAACTTACTTAATCCAAATGTGACTTACTTAACTAATTGACTTACTTAATCCTAATGTGCTTACTAATCCAACTGTGACTTACTTAACTAATATGACTTTCTTAACTTACTCAATGTGACTTAATTAACTAACTTACCTACTTTAATCCTAATGTGACTAACTTACTTTAAGTGACTAACTTACTTAATCCAAATGTGACTTGCTTAACTAATTGACTTACTTAATCCTAATGTGCTTACTAATACAAATGTGACTTACTTAACTAATTGACTTTCTTAACTTACTCAATGTGACTTAATTAACTAACTTACTTACGTTAATCCTAATGTGACTAACTTACTTTAATCCTAATGTGACTAACTTACTTTAATCCTAATGTGACTTACTTAACTTACTTATTTATGCTTACTAATTGACTTTCTTAACTAAATGTGACTTAATTAACTAACTTACTTACTTTAATCCTAATGTGACTTACTTAACTTACTTATTTATGCTTACTAATTGACTTACTTAACTTACTGTCTTATGCTTACTAATTGACTTTCTTAACTCAATGTGACTTAATTAACTAACTTACTTACTTTAATCCTAATGTGACTTACTTACTTTAATCCTAATGTGACTTACTTAACTTACTTATTTATGCTTACTAATTGACTTTCTTAACTCAATGTGACTTAATTAACTAACTTACTTACTTTAATCCTAATGTGACTTACTTAACTTACTTATTTATGCTTACTAATGTGACTTACTTAACTTACTTATTTATGCTTACTAATTGACTTACTTATCTTACTGTCTTATGCTTACTAATTAATTTGACTTACTTAACTAATTGACTTACTTAATCCTAATGTACTTACTAATTGACTTACTTAATCCTAATGTGACTTATACTCACTGTTACTTATTTACTAATTAACTTACTTATTTGTGCTTACTAATTGACTTTCTTAACTCAATGTGACTTATTTACTAATGTGACTTATACTCACTGTTACTTATTTACTAATTAACTTACTTATTTATGCTTATTAATTGACTTTCTTAACTCAATGTGACTCAATGTGACTTATTTACTAATGTGACTTATATTTACTGTTTTATACTCACTGTTACTTATGTTATTTCATAATTCTTTGTAGGTCATTAACATGGTTGAAGTTACCATTTACTTTCATCATGGTGGTGAGTGGCTAACCAGTCCAGAACCACATTATGATAGAGGATGTGTGACTTATTGGAAAGGGTATGATCCTGACCTAATATCTTTTATTGACTTAGTGAATGAGTACATTAATAAGTTAGGTTTTGTTGGTGTGCAAGAACTTATTGTACTTGCTCCAACTGGGAAATATTTTGAAATAATAGGTGATGAGAGAGGTAGGACCTTAACATCTTTAATCTGTATAAATCTATTCACTTGTTTGCTACTGAAGATTGTGAATTGTCTGTTGATGTAACTGATATTGTCATGCATGATGGGTCATTTCTACTTTCACCAATTGTTAATGAGGGCACAGACTGTAGTGAAAGTGAAGATGACAGTAATAATGGAATGGTGTTTAGTTGTTCAGATTATGATACAGATGAATTAGAAAATTTTGTTACTAAAAAAAAGGAATATAACTGATGGTTTGCAAGATTATAAGGAGATTGTTAAGGGTATGGCCTTCAAGGACATAGTTGAAGCAAAACAGTTTTGTAAACTTTATGCTCTAGCTAAGAAGGTAGAACTAGTTGTGTTGAAGAGTGATAAAAAAAGATTGAGGTATACATGTGCTGCTGATGGCTGTCCATTTTTACTTCTTATTTCTGGGGATTTGACCACTCCTGGAGTTAGTGTCAAAACACTTGTAGATCATATAGAGTGTGGAATAGCATATGATAACTCTTTAGTAGATTACTCAACAATAGCCTTGTATTTCAATGACAAATTGCAAAGTGACCCCAAGTACAAAGTCAAAGAAATAAAGGCTGATTTACATAGAGTTTTTGAGCTAAATGTAAGTGAAGCAAAGTGCAAGAGAGCCAAAAAGGAGATACTGGAGAGTTTAGAAGGTAGCTTTGTAGACTCTTACAACAAATTAGAGGGTTATGCTACTGAATTGAGAAGTTGTAATACAAGGTTTGACATTGTGATAGATTTGTCTAAAGAGGCACTATCTAATGGTAAGAGAAAATTTCTTAGGATGTATATCTGCTTCAAGGCAATGAAGTTAGGTTTTAAATCTAGGTTAAGACCACTTATTGGGTTAGATGGTACATTCCTTAAAGGAAAAACTAAGGGACAGGTATTGTGTGCTGTTGGTCAAGACAGTAATAACTCTTTCTACCCTCTAGCTTGGGCTGTGGTAGATAAAGAGACTAAGAGGACTTGGACATGGGTTTATGCAACATTTGCAACATTCACTTGAACTTCAAAATGGTGAAGGACTGACATTCATATCAGATATGCAGAAGGTAATATTATACTACTAATTTGCATTTTATTTACCTTTGCTTGATATTGTTTCTTTTATTAATTTTAGTTGTTTTAATTTGATACTTAGGGGCTGCTTGAAGCAGTAAGGACAATCTTACCTGAAGCACATCAGAGATATTGTGCAAGGCATATTGAGGCAAATTGGTGCAAAAGATAGGGTAAAGGTGAGCTGAAAAAGTTGCTATGGTGGGCTGCATGGTCATCATTTATAGAGGAGTTTGAGGACTAACTTCAAGAGATCAAGGATGTTAATGGAGAGGCTGGACAAGATTTAATAGACAAGTATCCTCCCAAAGCATGGTGCAGAGCCTATTTAGATACAGTGTGCGAAAATCAGGCTGTTGACAATAACTTTACTGAATCATTCAATGCCTGGATACTTAAAGCAAGGTACAAGCCAATTATTGGAATGTTGGAAGACATCAGGGTCAAAATAATGGAGAGGTTGGTAGCAAAAGAGGTTGCAGTGAGGAAGTGGAAAGATGATGGATTTAGTCCCAAAAGTGAGTTGTTGTTTATTGAGTATTTGAAGATTTCCAAGGTTTCTAAGGTGAGTGGCAATGGGGATAATGGCTATGAGGTTACTGAAGGTGCAGATAGACACATTGTCAACTTAAGAGAGAAAAAATGCACATGCAGAACATGAGATCTGACTGGAATTCCATGTCCACATGCAATTAAGGCCATGGAGTAGAAGAAAATGATACCAAAGAAAGAAATTCATTGGTATTATAGTAAGGAGGCAACATTGGCAGTTTACAAACACAAGTTACAACCTGTTAGAGAAGAACCATTCTGGAAATGTGATCCTTTACATGCCATTGAACCACCTGAATTGGTCAAGCTTGTTGGTAGACCTAAGCTTATGAGGGAAAGAGAAAAGGATGAAGTTGTTAAGAGGCAATGAGTATGGAAGCAAACAAGAAAAGGAAAAGTGATGACATGTAGTAATTATGGAGAACAAAATCATAATGCAAGAGGATGTGAAAAGGTAATTTTCATTTAATCTTTAATTTCATCAAATAATTATTCTATTTTACTATTTAATTCTATATCTTCTATTATGATTAATAAGGCAAAGCAGGGGAAACAACTTACTAAGAAGCAGGGGAAACAACCTGCTAAGCAAGGAAAAGAATCTGGCAGGGGGAAAAAGAGACAGCTTAAGAGAGGTTTAGTTGATGAAGATGAAGCTTCTGAGGAAGACATCAATTGCATAGCCCCACAACCAACACAAGAAAGTCAGTTTGGATATGTTTCTTCTAGCAACTATTTTCCAGTAGCTGAGGATGATGATGAAGACCCTAGGCTAAGGCCAAGAACAATCTCAGAAGAAGCTTTTCTAACAAGATTGAAAAAGAAACAGAACCCACAAGAACCAATTGAAAGTAGAGTAATAGGCTTCAGAGGTGACAAATTTGGTGTTAGTGAACCTAAAAATCTTCCCATAGGACCAACTGGCTTAACTTGGAATGGACAGGGTGCAGTTACTACAAACCAGCTACAAAAGTTGAGCCCAAGAAGGGGATGATGCTATTGTGTTGGTACTGTTTTGTATATGTTGGTGCCTTTATTGATGTTAAGGCTAAACTTGTTTTTTTGCTATGTTTTGTATAGGCTGGTGCCTTAAATGATGTTAAGACTAAACTTATTTTTTGGTATATTTTGTGTAGGCTGGTGCCTTAAATGATGTTTTTGTGATGTTTTGGTTGTACTATAGGCTGATGCCTTTAAGGTTAACATTGTAGTTTTGGTACTTTGTTTTACTTCTATTGTTTGTATAGGTTGAGTGTATCAACTAAAACTAACTGTCGTTTTGCTTATATATGACCAAGTGAATGTTATATATAGTGTCTTGTATCTATTGGGTTCTGTTGATGTATAATAGTATTTTGCTGTGGTATATATTTTTTGAGACCATTTTCTCTGTCAATGGTCGACTGCTGTGGTAAATTGCTTTTCCTTTTGGTTCTATATTGAACTGATAAGTAGATGATGATTTACTCAGAGGTAAATTTATTGACTGCTGTGATAAGATGATGATGATTTAAGAGGGGTATTTGATTGAATCCAAGAGGCATTCCAGAAATTAATGTGTGCTGTTTGCAGGTTTCCAAAGAAGTCCAATTTGGCAATATTGCCATCCATGTTGAATGGCTTTCCAAGTCCTAGATTTATTAGAGCTAATGGCAGTCACAAAGCTGGTGTTGTGAGTTAAAGAATCACCAATCAGTCACAGCAAGCAAAGCACGATTTTTAAATTTAAGACTTCATGGATGATGTTAAACCGAGTTTCTGATGTTGTCTGATAAGTAATGGAATTTTTGTTCTCTTAAAAAAAGGTTAGTTAGTGACTTTCATGTTGACAGTTTGATAGTGTCGTTGTGCAAGTTTAATAAAACCTGAAAACACGTTTCATAAACAATGGTAAGACAAACTTTCATTTCATTTTCAGATTCTCTAAATTCAAGGAAAACATAATGGCAATACCAGAAAATTTATCCATCTTCAACATAATGACTAATATAACACAAATAAATACTACAAACTTTAAGGCAAAAGACACAAAATAATGTTCAAAGCCAACACTTGAAATTCACAATACGTTTGAAGCAATAGCTACACTAAATAATGACCATCATTCAAACATAAGATTCACTAATACATAGGAGCAGTTGAAATAAACTAGCACTTGAAACTACAAATACTTGAAATAACTAACACTTGAAACTACAAAATACTTGAAATAACTAACCCTTGAAACTACAATTCAACAACATATATTCTTCATGCTTCCAGTTAATCACTTGAAAATTGCAACAACAAATACCACAAACACAGTAAATGACAATATACACAACATCTTCAACTTCAACACTTTAGCTTCCAAATTTCTTGATTTATTCACCTCGAAGTAGTTTAAACTCTCTAGATTCTCCAATTTTTTCTTCAAATTGTCTCTTTCAATCTTCACCGCATTTAACGACTCTCTCAAATTCTCCATTTTCAACGTAGCAACTTCCAATTTAGACTTCAATAAATTAACTTCAATAGAAGAATTTTCTGAAGAACTGTCTTCCCACCTCCAAAATTCACAATTTTCAATCTAATAAAAATAATAGAGAAGAACTCATAATCACCAAAATACAAGCACAAATCATATTAATTTACATTTAGCGAAAAATGTACCTTAGGTTTTGAACATCTATAAAATCGTCTTCCGGGGTTCAATGAAGTCCTTGAAGTGAAACAACGAGCCAATTCACCACAAAAACAAGTCATTATCATGGAGTTACTAATTGAATCACAAGAACTTTCAGACATGGTTTTAGGTCTGATTTGAGGGAGATGACAGATAGATGAAAAATTGACTACAAAAATATCGAAGAACACACAATAGATTCGACGAAGACAAGGTGGAATCGACGAAGACAAACTGGAATCGCGGCGGATAGTTGGATACGGGCGATGACTAGGGTTTTGGTGTGTGAGATACGCGGTGACCTCCGACTAGGGAAAAGGGACGGATTTTGGTGTGTTAATTTGGGTGTTTTAATTAGGATTCCTTTTAGAGGAAATTGGGTGGGTATTGGGTTATGGGGTGGATAGTTGGGTTATGGGTTAAAAAAAGGGTCAAACGGGTAGTTCAATAGGAATAAGACACGTGTAAGAAATTAGGGGTCCGTTAGTGAGAGGGGTATATGTGTACCTCTAATTGGATGGAAGGGGTTTATGTGGACGCAAAGTATAACGGAGGGCATATACGTACCATTTATTAAAGTTCGGGGGTAAATCCGTCCCTTCTCCCATTTTAAAATGATGTGGAAATCTATGTGTATGTATTTTGTAATTCATGCACCATTGAGTAGTTCAAAAAAGAGTATAAAATGATGTGGCTTAGTGAGTTCGAGAATTCTATTGACAAAATTCTGATTAGAAGGGCTTAGGTGACAAACGAAATTAAGTACAAAGTCTTCATATCCTTAGGATGTCACGGTCACTATATCTACTTTCACCTACCACCCATCATCACCTACTATCCACAACCATAATCCTCAGGTCAACTAACCATTACTATCGACTACAGTCAATCATCATCACTATTAGCAATCATCACCAACAACCATCATTACATCCATTAATATTCACTATCAATAATTATCAACATTGGTCAACATTTTATATTAGCAATAAAGACACTTTACCCAATATTTCAAATCGAAAAACTTTATAAGTGTGTCATCAAGTTCATTAAGGTCAACCTTGAAATGATATAGTCACTTTTCTGATCTAACACCACAAGCGATGATCAGAAATCATTTCCTAAATAAGACAAAAAAGAAGAAGAATTCTTTCCAGAAAGAACTTAGATGGGTTCTAGAAGTATCTTAAAAGAGTATTGACTTTGTAGGTGTAAGCTGAAAAAAAATATAAATATAGTAGTATTTCTTTTGTCCTAATTTATGTGACTCACTTTTTTTTAGTCAGTTTCAAAATGAATGACATAATTTTACATTTAATAACAATTTAACTTTTAAATATCTGTTTTAACCTTAATGAAAATGATTATAGCCATACAAACATCTATCATTTATTTTAGACCACAAATTTCAAAAGTCTTTCTTATTTTTTTAATTGTATATCAAGTTAAACTAACCCATATAAAATGAGAGTAATTACGTTAATGACATATGTCGTTGTGTCGAGCTGTAAAGTGTTCCCATAAATAACCCAATGGAGACTCCTTTTTAATGGTCAGCAAAACATAACAATAGGATCAAGAAGTCAAAATAGAAAAAAGGATACAAAAGATTGCAGTTCTAATTTTTTTTGTGAAAAAACTACCTAATTAGATAGATATTTTTATCATATTTACTAATTTTTCGTATAGTTTGAAATAATTACAAATCGTCTTACTAATTAATAATTTTAAATCATTTCAAGTTGGATACAACCAGATACATGTGTTTTTGTTATAAATACATTAAAATAGAGAGAAAGGCGAGCGAGAGAAGGAAGAGGCGAGCAAGATAGTCTATGTATCCCAGATACATGTAATCACACTAGTGGAATACAAATTACATTCTTAATGGGAGAGAGGCAAGCAAGAGAGGGAGAGTGACAAAGCGAGAGAGGAGAGAAGCGAGTGATAGAGTCAGCTTCACGTGAATCCACTTGGATACAGTGTATCTAGAACAAATTACACATAATTTTGACCCATATATCCGAGATACATGAAAATATATGTATCTGAAATCCAAATTCTAAAAAGATTCGTAATATTTGAAACTTGCAATAAGGGTTTTATCTATGTCCATGTTTTATCTTTGTGTTCATAACTAAATTTCTTAAAGAAGAAATGCAGTCAACAAAACATTTGTCTTTCTAGCAACAACTCTTATTAGTGCACTACTCAATCTATCTTCCTACTAAAAATCCCAAATAGAAGTAGCAATCTCTTGATTTAGATCAGCTTCTAATTGAGTTCCATCTATGTTCATGCTTCCACAAGTCGCTGGATAAGAGAGAAGCTGTTCAAGGACATTTTCTCCTGAATAGCTTTCGAAATTGTTCTGAATTCCGCTACACGCAGTAAATTGTGCATCGTAATTGTTGAAGCTCTTCTGGATCTCCATGTTCATCCAATCATGTGGAGAAATTTCTTCTTCTTTAGCTATCCATTCTTCACGAGGCAGCGTTTGTGCTTCAACCAAGTTATTGATACTTTCTTGGTCATGCAGACCACCATTTTCGCGAATGGGACACCTTGTGTCATGCTCAAAGTTGCACTTCCTCTTGTCTTTTCTCCTCCGAGCGGATCCATCGACAAATACATTCTTGGTTACCAAAGCAACATCTTCTTCTTCCTCGGAAGATGAAATCTTGAGAGACTTCTCAGTTAAATTGACAAGAGCTTCTTCTTGGTTAACCAATTTAGACCAAGTGGCTGTTTCTTTGGCTGTCATCTTATTTTGTAAGCTCCTGGACTGTGTCACCAACCTCCTCATTCTATCTAAATTGGGTGTCATATTCTTGATGATTGCAGCCAAAACAGTTACCTTCCATGCCTTCTTGAGATCATGAGGCTTCCTATAAGGTGGTGGACCTTGTTCTTGAGATAAGCCTTGATCACCCCACCAGAGTTCCTTCCCTGTAGGCCACCAAGGTGGGGCTAATCCTCTTTCTAAAGGGAAAATCCTTTGTGGAGGGTCACAATGTTGCATGAGGGTAGAAAGGAGTGTGCTTAAAGTACCATCTCTCAAATCTTCTAAGAGATGAATATTGGAGGAAGTATCCAAAATAATGTTGTCCTCTACTAATTTGGGCAAGAAATCAGCAATGACAGCAGGGGTACTCTGTTCAAATCTCACCTTCTCCCTCCACCATTCTCTTAAACTATCCGATGATCCGCTAACTGGTTTCCCCTTTTCCCCCACTATTCCATAAACAAAGCCTTGACCTTTACAAACCTCCATGATCTTAACCATGTACTTGAGAATTGAATCTTGAGCTCTTGACATCTTTTTGCGACGAGATTGTTCTTCTTGCTTAGCTTGTGTTTCATCACTCTCATCCTTAAACGAGCTCATGTCTCGCTTTGCTTTGAGCTTCTGCAATTTCATCCGGTCCTTCCACATCCGTTTCTTAAGATCATTGTAACTGATATTTTCTTCATCATCTCCAACTTCTAACAACTCTCTCATAGGATCACTTGAAGGCTCAACAATTTCATGAAATTCCATCATGATAAGTAGAATAAAAATGGAAAGTGGTCCCAAGAGTTTGAATTAGGACTATATAGTAAGTGATCTCTTTTCACTTGAGACTATCAGTGGTTTAGGATATGCTGAGTGAGGATGATGAATTTATCAATTTATAGTGGTGAAGTATGGCGGTGAGAAGCTTCTAGAGGGGACAGAAGGTGGCTCTTCAAAGAGTGAATGGATATTTCATTTTGGAGGTATAAGCATGCATGATGTATGGCTGTGGAAATGGCTATTGGTGTCATAAGCATACTGCTGTGTGCAACAACAAGGAGAGCTATGTCATATTCACCTTGCATGAATACTAGACACATGGTTTTGGAACTACATGAGAAAAGAAAGACATACAACCTAAGTCATCTTAAAATATATAAATATTATTTTAAACTTTTTATATAATTAACGTGAGCAGAGGGTCTTTCGGGAATAATCTCTCTACTTCCACTAGATAGTAGTAAGATCTGTATACACTCTGTCCTCTCCAAACCCACTAAGTGAAATTTCACAGGTATGTTGTTGTATATAATTAATGGGTCACTTCAGGATTGTTTGGTAAGACGAATAAGAAAGGATCCATGAGTACTTATAATCTGGATTATACAGGGAGTTGAAAGAGAAATATGCAACTTCAGTAATATATAATTACTTCCTCCGTCCCATTTTATGTGACACTTTTCAGATTTCGAGATTCAAACAAGTCTATCTTTATTCGTAAAATTTTCATAGATCTTTTAAACATTTTGAATTATCAATTATTGTGACTTATAGTACTTTTTACGTAGTTTACAAATATATAAATTTCATTTCAAAAAAATTGAAGATTCCATGCACAAATTCTCGAAACTGTTTGAATCTCGAAAAACGAAAAGTGTCACATAAATTGGGAATGGGGGAGTATGAATATGAATATGAAGCTAGAGAGAGTGAATTCAACAGGAAAGTTTCCTCTCAAGTTAGAAACTGTCAAATTGAAATTCAATTCAAAAGGAGAGAGTAGTATATTAGAGTGTTGGAAAAAAGTAATCACTAAAAAAGAGGACAAACACAATGCCATGATCAAAATTTGAAGAATCGTGACTGGCACGAATGTGTACCTGCGGAGCGAACCCAGAGTTACAACAGTACTGTTTCAACTTAGCTAACAAAATATAATTCTAATAAGTATATATAGTAAAACAACCTGAGAACTTTAGAAGAAATGGAAGGTAACTTCTGATAGTGGTATCTCTTCACTCTTCTGCAAGAATAAAGACAATGAGATAACAACTCTGCTGTAGAAATCCATTTTTATTTTCTAGGGATGAGCAGTATCAAACCACAAGCATTAGCTCTCCCTCCTTGAAAATTAGGGAGGTGATCCAGCCGCACCATCCAATACGACCATACAAGTTCTCCATCTCCTGTGCAGAAGTTAAAGCTGTTGTTGAATTTCAGGTGATAAAAGAATGTATTCTCTTTTTACTGGCACCTCATGTGGAGAATACGTTAGCAAATAAACACTTGTGCCTTCGGTGTGAAATATATGGAGATATATAGAAGTGGACTCCTATTTAATTTGTGGATAATCTGTGTGAAGAAGCTGCAGTTCATATAGAAGCTTAGATAGTTCTCATTATTAGACCTACGTACATAGTTTGCAGTTTCAAGGGCACCTCCTGCTAATTGGCATTAACAAAAGAAAATCTATAAAAGATTTAGCCTTAAACAAGAACTGTCTGACAAAGCAAAGAATAAAGTCTTACTTTGCATCTCTCTAACAGACCATAAAGTATATGGATATTCTAAATGCATAAATTATATGCCTCAAGTCTTAATGCACTATGTCATACCATATTTTGAATGTCTGATGCAGAAAGTGAATACCATTCCATTATCTTCAAGCTCAGAATAAACAAAGATTTGGTGGCCGTGAGTAACACATCAATCATTTCCCTTAATTGATTCTTGCTTCTTAAAGTTCCAGATTAACCACGGAAGCACTAGAATTAGCTAGTGTCTTCTAGCGAATACGCCAAAGCTGCGTGACAGCGCAAGCCGTTGATCAAGAAGCAACTGGTGTTCCAAATCAAATCAGATCATGGTTATAAGAGGGATATAGGAATCATGTGAATCTCTTAGGAAGATGAATCTAATAGCTTTTATATATTAGAAAATTAAATAAATAAATATATGTATATTAACTTGTGAATCCCGATTAACGACTAACTGGTAAGGAAATGTGGAAATGCCTTTCTCACTAGTGTTGTGAATTTAAGCCCCACTTTCAACATAAGTTTCTATTTTTTCTAAAAGGAAGCACACTCTGCAATATTTTTCTAGCTTTTCTATCCTAAAATTCAGAACCCTAGACTCCTACTCCGTCTCTGGCGGTGAGAAGGTTCTAGAGGGGACAAAATTAGATGACTCTTCAAAGAGGGAATTAAGGAATAAGCATGAGTATGGGTGAAGGAAGAGGGCTGCGGAAATGGCTATTGGTGTCATAAGCAAAATGCTGTAGTGATGCAACGACAAGGAGAGAGCTATGTTATTATTCACCTTGCATGAATGCTAGACACATGGTTTTGAAACTAAATGAGAAAACAAAAGAGAGACATACAACTAATTCTTTGTTACTTCAGCGATTTGCTAGACACCCTCTTGTTACTCCCTCCGTTCAATATTAGTTGATCATTATACTAACAATTGTTATTCTATATTAATTGTTCATCTTATTAAATCAAGAAAATATTAAGGGATAAGTTAGTAAAATATTTTGAAAATGGTCACATTTGTTTGTAAAATTCTCAACAAGTTATTTTAAAGAATAAATTAGTAAAATTCTATTTATGATTTCTTAAGTATCCTGCAAAATAAAAAGTAATTATTAATATGAGATGGAGATAGTACCTTTTTTTTCAACCAGTAACGTGGTTAATTTGAACAGGATTGCCCATTCTCCGCCTTCCCTCTACTTTTTTTAACAACAAAATATCAAAGCTTTAAACCAAGTGAATTTTGAGAAACGACTCATTTATGCCATTCGTTTAAAGCTTAGTTCATCTATCATTTTCGTTTGAGAAAAGATTCATTCATTTCATAATTTGTTAACTGAAAAAGTTTTGATTTTACAAAACCATTTTTACACGTGGTCAATTTTGATTCGGTCACGTCATTAATTATATTATTTTTTAAAAAGGAAAAAACTCAAATATGTCATTGAACTTTGAGAAATAACTCATTTATGCCATCTATTTAAAGTTTGGGTCATCTGAGTCATCTATGTCATTTCAGTTAATAAATAATGACATTGATGGACTTTTTCTTAAATAGAAATGACATAGATGAGTCAAACTTTAAACAAATGGCATAAATTAGCCTTTTTCTCAAAGTTTGATGACATATTTGAGTCTTTTCTTTTTTGAAAATTTTGTAAGTTAGAGTTGCATTTAAATATACATCTCGCAAAGAATATTTGATTATTTGAATGTACTTTTCTTTTCTTTTAAAAATGAAATATGAGTTACACCTCTAATTTTTTGAAAACTAGCAAAAAACACCAACCTTGATTACTTTACTTAAAACATACAACTGAATATGCTCTGAAAGAGTAATATCTCGCAATGAATAGTCACATTATATCATAAACTTAAATATCAAAGAGAGAATATTTTTATTTAGTTAATTGTTTATTACAATATAGTACAATAAATAAAAAATATTCCACTAATTCAAATGTCAAGATTAAATTACAAGCTTTTCTCAGGTTATAATACATTATCACTATCCATTCCGAATAAGTTACATGTAGTTCCAATTTCATGTATACATTTAATATGTAATGAGTTCTTTTGATGGCTACATATAACAAGAACAATTTACTCAATAATATAACACTTGACATGATTAAAGTGAAAATCAATTTAAGCATGTTGAGTTAACACCAAACAATATATAAATTCTGCACTTTTTTTTTGAATTCCTTGAAAAGTGATCACTTATCACGCTTAAAACTCTTGCCCTATGATTATTCCGTGAACAAAACTAATTGATAAGGAGATAATGAGGTCCTTTTCTATTGAAAAAAAATTAGGGCAAAATTTGAAAATAAATAAATAAATGCAACAATCAAAAAGCGAGACGGAAAAAAGTGAAAACAAGTTTTGAGATGTTTTTCAAATTCCAAATATAACTTGAATATGAAATTGTAACAGTGCTAAATACTAATTTTCAAATAAAATTAGAATAAATAATTTTTCGTATTAATTAGTGTAACTTGGTACTTTAATATGTCAATTAATTAAGGTTTTACATATGAAGCTTTCTGAACTTATTTTTTACGATACCTTAAAAAAGATAAGATAAAATAAGTTGAATATGTCGTTTGAATTTTTGTAGAGGGATTGCACCATTAGTGAATTTAGATAGTATGTTGCCATGAATATATTGAATATGTTAAAAATAAATATTCTAAACTAGTACCATTTTGCAATTTTCATATTTAGATTGAAAAATCCTTCATTGAATATGTGAAAATATTTGAAATACCTTGTTGAGAGAATAAAGCTAGGGTCATGATCGAGCAACTAGTAGTCCTATCTATCCACCTCTCCAGACACAATATCTTGAGTGCAAAATATTGATTAAGGGTTTAATAAGGAGATCTCTTAATTACTTGATCAAGGAACAAGTCGGTATTCGCGAAGGAAGAATGCTCTTCATCTCCCCTCGCCGTAATTATCTCTGGAAGTCGCCCCTACAACCCCTTGACTCCTGCGGGCTACGTTCGAACGAAACGAGAGTAAGGCTTTCTCCACGAGAGAACAGACCGACTACTTGGAGAGGGGCGCCTAGTTAACGGAGTTCACGAGGAAGCGACTTTTGTAAGTGAGGCTTAGTGAAAAACTAAACTGATTCAAGTTAGCCTAACCAAAGGACACGTGGAAAATGAAAAAAGTCTTAACAATGAATTCACCTAACACAACAAGATCATGGTGGTTCACAGAATTCTATATATATCTAATAATTTATGTAATTATGTATGAAACTCACAAAACAATGGTAGTTTGAAAGAGTTCTAAACTATTAACTCAGAAAAAATTTCATGTGTATTGTCACTTGATACTCTTTGGAGAAGCTTTTGAACAGTGATCTTCACCTAGCATGTCATTTTCCTCTAAGGAATATTTTATTACGAATTTATGCTAATTAAGGGTTGTTCTGTAAATATCTAATAATTTAGATATGAAACTCACCAAATAGTGCTAGAAGAGCGAGCTCACAATGCTCAGCAATACATATGTAAGTAAATGGATACAAATCTGTTAAAGAGAATAGACTTAAGACTTACAAAATTACAAAACAAAAGTAGGAGTGCAAGAAAGTAAGCAAAATTTTTGAATCTAGTGGTCTTAAATTAAAGATATGTCAAATGTATTAAGATTTTAGATGCACTTTAATATTGAGGTCTTCAACATGTTAGGTGGAACGTTCAAATTAAATAGTTGCTAAAAAGGAAAGAGTCATTCTTTTTTAAGAGAACTAAAAAAAATAGGCCAAATAAATTGAATGTAGAGAGTATGTTTCATATACACAACTTTACACATTGTACTGAACCTTTTAACTCATAAAGCAATACATTCTTAAATTTGTCAAATTGCAAGAGATCTCACCTCATCCACTTTCCAAAGGTCTTCTTCACACTCATACATATGTTTCATATACTCAAGTTTACACATTTTACTAGATCTTTAACTCATGAAGCAGTACATTCTTAAGGTTGTCAAATTGCAAGAGATCTCACCTCATCCACTTTTTAGAGGTCTTCTTCATTCTCATACCACCTCATCAGCCCTTCATCATTTAGGGGTCGTTTGGTAGGCCGCATTAGAAGAAATAGTCCATGTATTATGTAAGGTATTATTTAGTACTATGTTTGGTAGGAATTTGGGTCTATTTATAACTAATCCATGGATTAGTTATACCTCCTAGCTACATGGTATTATAGGATGTATATTACTAATACCTTCCATTTGGAGGTATTAGTAATACATAGGATATAATACCATGGGATAAGTCTATGTAAAGACAAAGATATCCCTCAAATCATTTTAATTATTCTGTTTATTTTCTTGATTTTATGATTTATATTAGTGCTAGTAAATTTATTTAAATAAATTAGCTTACAAATTATTTAGAGAGAGTTGTTTATTACTAAATAAATCTAATACAAATTTGAAATGTGAGTTGTTTATTTGTATATAACGTTTGTGATCTTAATTGAATATATATATATATATATATACACACACACACACATTTGTGTTGTTTTCTAATTATTTTATTTTGAACAATTTGAAAAATCACATACATATTAAAACTACAACTTGCAATTTTTATGTGTAAATTTAGATGGTTTATTTAATTTACTATTTTGACCATCTTTTCGATTTTAAAAGTAGACGATTTATCTTTTAATAAATTGAAAAATTACATTTTGTGAGTAATCAATTTATTAAGAGGTCAATTATTATCCTCAAATAATTCAAGTGAAAAAATAGCAAACATGGCAACAACATTTTTCTTCTCATAGCTAGTTAGAAGGCCATAAAAATAATAATATTATCCGGTAGTAATCTATCTTGACTCAATTACATAATAATTCAAGGGTATAATTGGGAAAAAGTTTTTTATAGAGTTTTAATCCAAACACAAGATGAGGTGAGAAACAATGAACCAAACACTTGATAAAAATAATCCATCCACTTCTAATCCCTTCACTACTAATCCATGTATTACTAATCCCTGCATTATTAATCTTCGTACCAAATGACCCCTTACAGTGCGATGACACATGATGCATGAGTCACTTATAAGGGTTAGGAATTTGTCTAACCTAGACGCTTTTTCAAGAATTGATTCATCAAGCTTGGTCAGAATTTTCATCGGTGAGAGTGGAGGGTCTTCAGTAATTATGCAATGAGATATGTTGAGCTCAAATTTTTTTTTGCAACTCTTGGCAATTTCCTCAATGACATGCAAGATTTTTTATACTAGCCTCGTTAGTGATTCAATATCTTCCCATGTATGAATAGCCCTGCATATTGTTCACTTTTTTATTTTGTTCCAAAAAGGCATAACAAGGCGTTTAAGACATGGATACCTGAAAAAGAGGAGATCTAATTAGTTGTCTTATTCATTTTCACAGTAATTTTTGCTTCTCTAAGAATAATGGAAAATCATAGGGCATCTGATATCTCTGAAACGATGCTTGCTGTACAGTTTCTTGATTTGAGTTATAATTATAATACTATATAAAGATGAAAGTTTATTGGGGGAATACCTCTTGGCAGTAAAGCCACTTGATTGTCATTAACATACAAATTATGATGGAAGAACAACGTTTGTATGTTACCATGACTGAGGTTCAAACAAATATTTAGGAGTCGGGTCAATTTTTTTTGGGATGGACTGTCGACATATACGTAAGGCTTCCTTGAGATTCTGGTGAAATTTGATTGCAATACTGATAAGTCCAGCATTTTCTAGAGAAGTTGATCAGAACAAGCCAATTATCATGGACGACAAACTTGAGGAATTACAGAGATAAACTGGAAAAGGTCAAAGGATTGGAGTATCTTCACCAAGATATTAATATCAAGGATCTCCTTTTTCCATCACAACAACTTCATCTTCTTTTTATTTTGAAACTCCATTAGTAATTACGCAATGAGATATGTTGAGCACTTTCAACTTTTTTAACCCCTCTAAGATAATAACCAAAGCAAGTTTAGATATCACTATGCACCTCACACTCAACACTTCCAAGTTTGGAAGAAATGATACCAGTGTAAATGCAAACAACATATCACAGGGCCCTATAATCTTGAGCTTAGAAAATTATTGGCAACTCCTGGCAATTTCCTCGATGACATGTGCAATATTAGGCATTGTTAGTGATTCAAGATCTTTCCATATATGAATAGCCCTGCTTATTGTTTACTTTTTTCTTTTATTCCAAGAAAGCATAACAAGGCTTTTAAGCCGTGGCTACCTGAAAAAAGAGGAGATCTAATTACCTACCTTATTCATTTTCATAGTAATTTTTGCTTCTCCAGAATAACTAGGCGTTTGGCCATATACTCATGCTTGAATGTACTTCTCAAATTTGAGATACAACTTTAAAAGTGAAAAATGAGTTGGAAAACAGGTTATAAGTTGTTTCAAATTTGATATATAACTTCAAATTGGATTTAAAATTTCATAGCCGAACACTGATTTTCAAATAAAGTGTAAAATTACTCAACAAAGAAGTGAATATTTTTTTGATAAAGTTTGATTTTAGTACCGACAAGTCCAGCGTCTTCAAGGGAGGTTGATCACAACAAGCCAATTGCCACACATTACAAACATGAGCAAGTCCAACAGACAATTCAAAAACGTCAAAAGATTGGAGTATCTTCACCAAGATATCATTATCGAGGTCCTCCCATCTTCTTACAGAAGAATCTCCTTCCTCCATCACAAAAACCCCAATCTCCGAAACTCCTGTAGAAACCAGAAAGGTTATTACTTCGCTAGATCCATGAAGAATATTTGAATTCTTGACGTCAAATTAATGTTGCTGATCGCCATTTTGTATTCTTGTGAATATACTTCAATTATGAAGAATAAAAAGTTAAGCCCTGCAATACAAAGAAACATAGAAGAATGTACAAATACGTTTGAGGGGTACTGGGGTGCCCAAAAGTTAAGAAACTAGGAAAGTATTAAATGGAACTTAAGTTGGCTGTAGATAACAATAGAGAAGTAAGTTCTTGCAGCCATAGCTGTTGGAAGCATCACTTTTAGGATAAAATAATCATTATCTGAAAGCAAAATTATACAAAAAAAAGGACGAAGTAACAGTGATTTGCACATAAAATTCCCTAAAGAAGAACATTCAATGTCCTGAGAAGAAGGACGGAAAGATGAAGACTTGTTATATATTTTGAAGAACAAGACAAGGACAAAGAGTACTGGGAATGGGAAAAGTGTCTGCTGACAAAGATGCATATAGTTTCCAGGAATCAAATAGAAGGGAATGCGAAAACTTAATACTCCACTCCTTCTATTTTACTTCAATGGGAATAAAATAAATAAGCTAATTTCATTGGGGTATTTTAGCAAAGAGTAGTAGTAGTTAAAAAGTTAGGTGAAAGGAAAAAACACCATGTCAAAATTGACTATCATTCGTTGAATGAATTCCTTAAACTTGTGCGGTTCATACAACTATAACTATGCCTTAATCTCAAATGTGTAGTTTGTTTGCAACCATTTCACTCTACCCGGGTTCTAATTCCATTTGGAGCAGTTTCATTCCAATCTTTTAAGATAATTACTAAGGATTCTCTATTACTAAAGTTTTTTCTATGTTCTCTACCAAAATACAAATCAGTTATGAACTAAAAGGACTCCTGGAAAACAAAATACCTAATATAATTGTAGCAACATTAAATAAACCTTAATCCTAACCATTGGAATTAGTATGGATCTTGTGCTTCATTTATATTTTGTTTTTTAGGCTAATTCAACAAGAATCTCAAGAACTTGTAAGTTCTTTGAGACAACTTTGTCCATGAGACTGAATTGTTTACCTCATCTATTTTAAAATGTTCAACCATCATAGAGTCACACTGGTGCATTTGAACTTCTAATGTAGACATTTCCAAACTATAATTCAGGGACTTCTTTTCTTTTATCTTTTACATGTGCTTTTTGTAACTTGGCATAATCATCACTTATTTTGTCTAGTTTTGTATGAACACACACCATCATACCATTCAAATTTTTACAACATCCATTTTTTATAATGTCGGACCTCAGATACACAACATCCACACATACACCATCTTTGGTCTCACAACTGTCTTAAAAACCCTATCCTTCACTCTGGTATGTATTTCCTTATTGGTTACCACTCCATTTCAACTATAGGGCTTTAACTTAAGTTTTGCATCTTCGTCTATCAGACTATCACACCATTGACGTGGAAACAGAGCCTAGACATATGAATGATCTATGTGAACTCACTTTGATGAGCTCTAACCTGAATAAAGAAGTATTGTTGTAAATTAATGATCAATGTGATACTAGTTTATCATTACTGTAAGGAATTAATTAGAGAAATGACATCAAATATTTTGTAATGTCCTGAAATAAAGTGTCATATAAATTTAGAAAAATAGAGTGTTGATAACAACTCTTCAACAACAGAACCAATGATAGTTAGTAGCGGGATCTGTATATGACTAGATTCTAAATTGAAAGTTAAACTAGCCTGTCAAACTGATGGATCGTCAATCCTCTTCCAACAAAAGCTGAAAAACACAAGTAATTTTAGACTAAAACTTAGCCCCTAAAAGCACAAAATATGCATGGGACTTGAGACCCAAATCGGTACAGAAATGTGTGGATGTGGGGATTATATAACCTTGGGCTCTCCCACTTTAATAGCTAGCTTTTCGGGTGTGATTCTCCCTGAGTTATACAAAGGGTATGATAACCACCCACTACCCTTCATACTTATCGTGCCATGTATGGTGTTCACCCGAGACTAGCTGTTTCTATTACACGGCCATGGAGGACAAGAGCTTGGTGGTTGGTTATGATTAATTTACACACACACAATAGTTGTAAATTTAGTGATATTATTTTATAATAGTTTGCTTATCATAAAATTTTATGGAATCAAACCAAAGGATAGTAAAGTGCACCCATCCTCTTACAATCCAAGATACACCTTTGATGACCTGGAATCCAACACTGACCCTATGTGTGTGTGTGTGTGCGGCCAGAGGAGGGAGGTCATGTCTACTAAAGCCATCTCTTACTCAACTTTTTCAGTGATGTCTGTGATTTCTCATTAAAGTTAAGATCATGAATATCCCACCTAATATAGTATACCCTTCCAACCCAATATCCTTACATTTTCCAATTGATTTCCAAATAAAGTGAGGAAATTTAATTTTGAGATTTTGTTAGGCTGTTCTCCTAACTTTCTCTTCGTAAATTTGTAAGCTCAAATGTACTACTTTTTTGCATCTTTTGGATGAACTTTTTAATTTGTCAAAATAATAATAAAAAATTTCCCATCAATCTCTCAAATTACTAATCATGTATCTAGAGTTTACAGGATATATGGCCCGAAACCCAATTTTCTTTTTGTAAAGATAAAAGACAGAATAACCGAAGCACCAGTTGGATTATACATACGCAGGTTAAAAAAAATTGTAATAATATTCCAAAAGAAGCTATGTTCTCGATTGGAGTACAACAAGAAATGAATCATCACGATAATAAAATGATAAATCACAAGTAAATTAAAACCAATCTCGACAAAGATTTAAATTTTAAGAATAAAAAATCTGCTTTTGATCATACCACACTAATAATTGAAATGCTGAAAACCAAGAAACAAAACTCAGATAAGCATAAATTCAAACCTGTATGGGCAAAACTCAATTGTTTCTGCAATTAAATTTCATCAAGTGCCAAAAAAGGGGGAGAAAGTTCCACAAGGTGAACACTGAATCAAGATCCAACTCGAATAAGAAATTAAACCGAAAACAACCTTTAAGAATGGAAAAGAGAGATTTAGGACATGCCTTTAGAACATAGGTAAATTGTAGCGAATAGCATACAAAGGTTGGATAGTTGGTTCACTTTATAGTGTGTAAACAAATGGGTGAAAATGTGGGATGATTGTTTAGCTGTGATGATGAGTGAGATTCGGATACGAGGAAAATGACGATAGTAACCCCCATACATTGACAGCTGCCCAACGGTCAAACTGTAATTTTTATTGAGAGCATCCAACTGTAAGATTTAACTTTTTTTTGCTTATTATGGGAATAGTTAAAAGTACCGTCTTTTCCACATTCTTTTGACAAATGAAAAGAATTTCATTTTTTTCTTATATAGAATTTTTTTAATTAAAATTTCTCTTTATTTCTCTTTAAGAAGGTGAACTAATGTTACAGATTTTTTTTTCTTAATTCTTATTGGGATTTGAAGAGAAAGAAAATAATTCTTAGTATACATTTTCATAATCACGCTTCACTTTATTATTTAGGTTTTCGGCAATTGAATTTGTTACAAGGTTATCATGTAGATTGACTGACTTGCAAATTAGAGATCAAGTGTATATGCAGGTAGGCAAGCGTGTAAGGAACGACAATAAATGTCGAAAACTATTCCATGGCACTACAAAATCACCCTACAACCCATTCTCTCCTCCAAGGTCTTGTAGTATTAAAACCTCACCCAACACCCAAGCAATATCCCTAATCCACAAACCTACCCTTAATTCCTCCCAAAATATCTCTTTGGATCCCTCCCTCACATCTCCATAGATCCCTTCCCACAACAATGGATTTCTTCTCGAAGTCATGGGAGTTCATAAAACTAATATTTTGGGGGCAATTAATCACTTCCACTAACACAGCTATATGGTGAGATCATGTAATGCCACTTTCACCTCATTGATTCCCAAGAAGAATGGGGCTATGGAAATGAGAGACTTTGGACCTAAAGTCTTGTTGGCAATGTCAATAAAATAGTGGCCAAACTTTAAGCAAAAAGGTTGAAGAAGGTATCTGGGAAACTGGTTTCTAGTCACCAAATGCATTTATCAATGGAAGAGAATAACTGATGCATCCTTAATTACTAATGAGGTCATGTATTGAAGGATTAAATTAGGAGTCCTTGGATTCATTGATTAAGAAGAGGTTTTTGACAAGTTAAATCGATTCTCTATTATGAAGAAAATGGGCTTTGGCACCAAATGGCTTAAATGGATTAGATATTTTATCTCCGTAGTCAAATACTCAATCTTGATAAACAAAGGACCAATTGGGGTTTTCTCTTCACATAAATGAATTAGACAAGGAGAGCCTCTCTCTCCACCATCTTGGCTATGGAAGGACTACACAAAATGTTGGAAAAGGCTAGACAACTGCAATGGATGCATGGATTTAGTGTGGGTTCAAACTCAGGAAACACTTTGATCATTTCTCATTTACTATATGCTAATGATGCTCTAATTTTTTGTGATGCAAAGAAGTCCAAGTCCTCTAATAAGAATCTTACACTGATGTTTTTTGAAACTTCATCAGGTTTAAAGTTCAACATGTTGAAGAGTATTATTTGTCCCTGTTAAAGATGTAAATAACACAGAGGAGCTTGCAGAAATTCTGTGGTGCAAAAGTGGTTTACTTTCTAGCACTTATTTAGGCATCCCCTTGGGTGCCAAATTGAAGTTTGTGATATATGGAATGGGGGAAATTTCAACATCTCTCTTTGGGTGGAAGACTCACACTTATCAAAAGTATCCTAGATAGTATACTAACCTATTTTATGTCCCTGTTTCCCATACCAAAGAAGATGCGAGGATCATGAGAATTTCCTATGGGACGGCAATAGCAGTACTCAAAAGTTTCACTTGATAATATGGGACAAAGTTTTGCTTCCAAAATGCAATGGGGGCCTTGGGGGTTAAGATCTGGCAATTCATAACAAATCCTTACTTATGAAATGTCATTATAGATATGGCTCTGGTGATGGTAGTGTCATGAAGGATGTGATCAATGCCGAACATGGTATAAAGGAAAAATGGAGCTCAAACACCGTTAATCTGTCTTATGGAGTTAGGCCTTGGAAATATAGACTCTAAATTCTCTCATGGAATTCCCTTGTAACCTGGGATGGTATGTATATCAAGTTCTAGAAGGATTGATGGTGAAACAATACAACTCTCAAGGAGGAATATCCCAATATCTTCAACATTGATATAAATAAGGACTCCTCAATTGCTCAAAACAGGACCAACAACACTTGGGATGTGCATTTGAAAGGTTTTTGCAGGACTAGGAACTTGGGAGTTTGATGGAAATATTAGCAATGGTTAAAGCTCACAGTTTTGATGAAAGTAAACTAGATAGGCTAAGGTGGGGAAGCAAAGGTATATTCACAGTGAAAGAATGATACACACAAGTATGCTAACAGAGTCAAGTAACTGATAAATGGCCATGAAATTATCGAAGACCAATCTACCTATGAAGATTAAATGCTTCAGTTGGAGGCATACTAAACAATGCTTGTCTTACTCTAGACAACCTGAATAGGAAGACATTGCAGTTGGTCAACATATGCCATTTTTGCAAGACAATTCAGGAGAGAGTCAACCACCTCTTCCTTCACTGCCCATTAGCATATGATCTCTGAAATTAATGAAAATCTTGCCGAAACTATTTCCCTTCTTCACATTATCACTAGCCGGATCTATTTCCCATCGGCTTTATATCGAATCATTAGCCGGAACCATTTCCCTTTGAGTTACTATCAAATCACTAACCGGAACCATTTCCCTTCGAGTTACTATCAAATCACTAGCCGGAACCATTTTCCTTTGACTTTATATCAAATCACTAGCCGGAACCCATTTCCCTTCGGCATAATATTACTAGCCGAAATTATTTCCCTTCGGCCTTATATCACATGTCTCATCATGGTGTTCAACAATCAACACAAATAAGCAATGTCACTCCCTAAGAAAGAGACAACAATTCAAACAATTCAAGTCCACATTTGTGCCATCAAAGCACTTCATCAATCAATCAAATAAGGGTCACAACAAGGCAATTCACAAGCATTATGATCAACAAGTCACATTTTCTTTAATCCTCTTTTCTTTAAACAAGTGCAACAATGAGCCCTTCCCTCAATCCCATTACTCCCCAACACACAATGAAAGGAAATAGATGATTCTACTAGGTTACAAAGTTTAAGAGACCACTTGTCTTAATTCAATCAATTAATCAATCCGAAGCTTGAGCCTTCTCCTTTCGAACGAAATCAAATGCCCTACAATCTAGTTCAATCAAGTAATTACAATAAGATTCCGGAATTAACATTGTCCAACTCAAGCAATTTAGACAAAAAGGTCAATAAACTCAAAAAATCAATTTCGAAATTGAGGTTTAAATCTGAAAATATTTACTTGAAAACATTACTCAAGGCATTGGGAACTCGTTGGTGAAAACCATTTGGAAAAAGGATTTGAAATTAGTTCACAAACCCAATTTTACTTCAACAACTCAAATTCACGAAAACCCTCAATTTATCCTTCCAAAATCTCGATTTGAACACATAAACCCAATATTAATAATGGGTAATTGAAGATTTAAAGTCAAGAAATGTTACCCAACTATTTTATCTTGAAAAACTCACTTGAAATTGCCTCCATCAAGTTCTCAAAGCTCCAATGGAAAATGGGGAAGAAACCTCGAATTTGGATCAAAACGCTGCCAGAGGTACTTCGCAAATGCGCACCCCTGTTCGCAAGTGCAACCAGACAACTCATACCTGAGCCCACGAACGTGCCCTACACTCCGGGAACGCGGAGGTCAAAGCTTTGACCTCCCACAAATGCTAAATCCATCTTGTATAATTTTTATCATGCAGATAATCTAAAGGAGAGCTTCTGCAAAATATAAGAAGTTAAGAACTTAGAAAATACTGATGGATAGAATGCATACACTCAATTTCACATTCTTGGTTATGGTATTTGCAAAACTAATGTCCATAATCATATTTGGCAAGTCCATTGATTGGTAGCTAGGATCATCACGCTCAGATCATTCACAAAAATTGAACTGTATTTTCACGTCCAAACACAATAAAAAGAATGACATATTTTAGGTCTTTATCTGTAACATCTTGCAAATTAAAATAACTAGGAAGAAGCTAATAATTGAAAATAGTCATTTTTGGAAAGAATGAAAATCTGGAAATTTTGTAAAGTTAGAATAACTTGAGTTTTGGCCAACTTCAAACGGACATAACATCTAGCTTAGGATGATTTAGAGGTACTTACAGATATGGTAGGAAATCTCTTGGAATGATCTTTCCAACGCCGCTGAGTTTGTGCGATTCTGAGTTTGTATGAGTAAGTTATGCCCTTTGGAAGTTGGGTTGTTGGAATAAGGAAAGTCCAATCCGGATTTCGAAAGGGTAGTTTGGTCTTTTCCTTGCCCAATTATTTTATTTCGTTTTTGATAATTAAGTTAGGATCTAATCAGAATTAGATTAGTTTACGCTTTTACCAAAATACGCTAGGGCTTGGAGAAAAGAGAAAAGAAGAGGAGAAAGGAGAAGAGAAACAAGATTCGTCAAGATCGTCGAGTTTAACTTGTGGACTTCGTCGGGGGTGATCCCTACAAGGTATGTGAGATCACATAGCGTTGGGTTAGTTCACCCATGCGCCAATCATGATTCAATTTCAGCGAAGTTATTAGATTTGAAAGTAAATCCTTGAGTTCTTGATGAAATTCGTTTGAATTCTTGTAGGTGTTGTTGTTGTAGTTTTCTTGAGATTTATTCATGTTGTTAGTTGTGTTTTTCAAGTAGAATCTGATGTATATTGAGGGTACAAATGATTCTAAGTGTTTGGGGAAAGAACCAATGAAGTTTAGAGGGTTTAGAGATGAAAAACGAGCAAGAAGAGTCATCAAACACCTGGGGAAGGGGTGGCCAACGTGCCCCAAAAAGGTTTCTGAAGTTTCACCCTTGGGGCACCGCGCCAGCCAGCGCGCCCTAACTTGTTCTCTGAATTTTGAGGGCTGGCACCCCGCGCCTCTCAGAGCGCCAGGGACCACAACTCTCCCCATTCATTCCCCACCTTTTAGTACTTGTTCCTTAGCAATGTACCTATGTTTTCTAGTTGATTCTAATGCTCTAAGGTACATCTAAACATCATGAAATCATCCATAAACATGAGATCATGAAACTTGAATCCATAATCCAATTCAAGGAAAGTTAAGATCAATGTCAAGAGAAGTAAGAGTCAAGTTAAGAGAAGTTCTTAGAGTTTTCCAAAAGTCTTTCCCAAATGTTTAAACTTTATTTTAAGACTTAAAGTTCAAGTTGAGTAAAGATTAAAGAGTAAAGTTGAAGTTCATTTCTTCAAAAGTATATGGGGACTATGTATTCCAAAGGGTTTAAAATATTTTCACATTTAAACAAGAAAGGAAACCTTGATTTCCAAAGAGCCTTCAGGCTAGTTTTTAGAAAAGAGTAATCGCTTTCTAAATGAAGCAAGAGAGGAAACTTTGATTTCCAAGATAGCCTTTGAGCTAAGTTTTTGAGCACTAATCTCAAATCAAAGTAAGAGGTATGTTTTTAAACATAAGAGCTAATATCACATTTTTGGGAGTAGTATTGAGCACCGATATGGGGGAGAGTTCAGACAACTCACAACCCCCATAAATCACGTAGCCATTATTGGTAGAAAAGGATCATACTTTTTAGATGATTCCTTTAGTGCTTTTTAATATAGACTAGTGGATCCACTTAGTAGTTCAGGTTCTATACCCCCGGCAAGGTATAGGACAGCCCTTGCAGCGTGAGGTTAAATGCTGTATCATCACGATAGCTCTTAAGTGATGATTGTCGATTAGAGAAACTCTGACAAAAGTAATTATATTCTTATATACACAGTTTATTGTATTTTTACATACATTTCAGAGTTATATGTATCTTTGCATACACACAGAGTTCACATCATGTTTTAAACAACTTTTTTTTATATTTCACTTGTTTTAAACTCCTTTATATTGAAATGAGTTCAGTTAGTGATGTTAGTTCATGAGTCTTTACTTTTTCTTTTTAGTTAAGTTGAGACTTGAGTTGCCACTTTGGCAGTGAATGTTATTATAATACATTCTAAGTTATATTTTGAGCAGTTCAGTTTACTTTAAAAGTATTTTTCTTCATGAGTTAAGTCTTTCGCTGAGTAATTAAGCCAGGCCAAGGGTTCTCTTGGGGCCAGCAATAGTTCTTGAGTGCCGGCCACGTCCAGGGTGTAGGCTCGGGGAGTGATAAACTTGATATTAGAGCACATAATTCAAGAGTACTAGGGAGTCTATGAAGCCGTGTCTGTAGAGTCCTAGTTATCGGTGTGAAGCGCGCCACATCTATAATTAGGAGGAGGCTGCAACATTTAGGAAATATCTCACTTATTTCATATTAATTTCGTGTGATAGAGTTAATCTCTGTAAAGTTTCTTTCTACTCTTGCTTACGCGTAACCGATTGTGAGTTGGGCTGTTTTAAGAATGCTTTCATGGGATGTTTCTTTCCCCGTGAGCTAAGAGATGGTTGCCGACATGAGGAGCATGATGAGTTTATTCGTTGTTGAGTTGCCTCGTCCGTCAAGTAAGGAAAGTAAGGCAACCATGCTAATAGGTTACATGGGCATAGCCATGCTGATGATCCATGTGCAGCAAGTTGAGAAGAACCAGCTGAAGGATATAGAAGAATTTGAGAATAAGAGGGCTAAGACAACAGGGAATAAATACGGGCAAGCAAAAGAGTAATGTGAACCGATCTTCTTTCCAACATAAGCAGAAGGACCTGCTCCATCATCTACTAGTGCACATGTATCAAGGAACACATGTGAGTACAATAGTCAGAATTCTCAAAACTTCAGAGCTAAACCTACACATTCGCAAGGTAGTAGGGAACAAGGGGGTACTAAGACTCCTGCATGTGCTAAGTGTGGTAGGAGCCACTCAAGGATGTGTCGTGATGACTCCACTAGTTGCTTCAAGTGTGGCCAGAACGATCATTTTATGAGAGAGTGTCCTAAGAGAAGACAATGTAATGGTGATGGGAGGCAATCGAGCCCAGTCTTCTTCAGTTGCTTTACCAGACAGAGCCGCATCTAGATGAGCTACTTCAAGGGCAGACGTAGAAGGAAACCATCTTTATGCTATCGATAGTCGCCAAGAGCAAGAGTATTCGCCAAATGTCGTCACTGGTATGATCCAAGTCTTCAATTTTGATGTTCTTCCTGAGCAACTTCTTGAGCCCTTCAGTGTTTCTACACCTGATGGTGAGTCTATTCTAGCAGAAATGGTCTATCGTAATTGTTCCATTTTTGTCAATCACAAGAGTACCATGGTTGATTTAGTTGAGTTAGACATGGTAGAGTTTGATATCATTCTAGGTATGGACTGGCTTCATGCCTGTTATGCATCAATAGATTGTAGAACTCGAGTAGTCACGTTCTAGTTTCCAGTGAACCAGTTATAGAGTTGAAGAGCAGTTCAGCAGTGCCTAAGGGTCATTTTATTTCGTGCCTTAAGGCGAGAAAGTTAGTTTCCAAGGGGTGTGTCTATCACTTAGTCCAAGTTAATGACTCTAGTGTTGAGATACCTCCTATTCAATCAGTTTCAGTAGTAAAAAAAGTTCCCAGAAGTCTTTCCAGATGATCTTCCTGGAGTCCCTCTTGAGAGAGAAATAGACTTCGATATAGACATTCTTCCAGATACTCGTCTTATATCTATTCCGCCATATAGAATGGCCCCAGCAGAGTTGAAAGAGATAAAAAACAGTTGAAAGGTCTTTTAGAGAAAAGTTTCATTCGACGAAGTATTTCACCTTGGGCGCTCCGGTCCCATTTGTGAGAAAGAAAGATGGTTCCCTTAGGATGTGTATAGATTACCGTTATTTGAACAAGGTTAACATCAAGAATAAGTATCCTCTTCCGAGAATTGATGATATTTTCGATCAGCTTTAGGGTGCTTCGTGTTTCTCGAAGATAGACCTCATATTAGGCTACCATCAGTTGAAGGTAAGGGAATGTGATATTCCAAAGACAACATTCAAGAACTGTTATGGTCATTATGAGTTTCTGGTCATGTCCTTTGGTTTAACCAATGCGCCTGCAACATTCATGGACCTTATGAATAAAGTATTCATGCCTTATTTAGATATGTTTGTTATCGTGTTCATTGATGACATACTAATCTATTCGAGGAATGAGGAAGATCATGCTAGCCATCTTAGAATAGTTCTTCAGACTTTAAAAGATAAATAGTTGTATGCCAAGTTCTCTAAGTGTGAGTTTTGGCTTGAGTCTATGGCATTCTTAAGTCACGTTGTGTCTGGAGAGGGAAAAGTATTTTTCTTCATGAGTTAAGTCTTCCGCTGAGTAAGTAAGCTAGACCAAGGGTTCGCTTAGGGTCATCAATGGTTCTCGAGTGCCGGCCACGTCCAGGGTGTAGGCTCGGGGAGTGACATTATCTCTATAAAGAATGAATTTTTTTTCTAGATTGATAAATATTTAACAAAATTATCAATTTTGTTCATACTGGTGTGTATCGGTCTATCAGGTAGGTTCGGTTTTAAGTATTATCATTTCGATTTATCGATTTTCAATTTTTAAATATGTTAAACAGATAACAAAACCAATAAGATTTATCCGTAGATTCTCACTACTTTGAAAAAAGTAATAATGCAAACAATGTGTCAACTTAAAATCAATTACATTGAAACTGCGAAAGTAATGTATGTGTGAAGTTAGGGATACTTGCTATATAGTCAAAAAAATGACAAAATTAAAGGACATTTTGATATATTCTACATATTTTTAGTTTAGGATTGTAAGATTAAAAAAGTAACTTTTAAATTTTCTTAAACTCTATGCCAAGTTAAAATCAATTACATTGAAACAGCAGAAGTAATGTACGTGTGAAATTAGGGATACTTGCTACAGAGTCGAAAAAATGACAAGGATAATCTCTTATATTCAAGATGGAATATTTAATTTGCAGAGTATTTTCAAATTTTGTTCAAAATTTTAAAGTTTTATATCTAATCTTAATACTAATTGAAATACTCACACCATTTTTTTTAGAAATCCTCCCCGACCTCGAGGCGTCGTACCCCAAGCCCCCCCCTAACCCTCCTCGAGGCATCGTGCCCCAAGGCCCCTTCCCGGCCTCTAGGCATCGTGCCTCGAGGCCCCACCCCGACCTAGAGGCATCGTGCTACGAGGCCCCACCCCGGCCTCAAGGTGATGTGCCACGAGGAACCCCCCACCCCCCGAGCCTCTAGGCGTTGTGCCATAATGCCCTCTTCGGCCTAGAGGCGTTGTGCCACGAGGCCCCCTTCGGCCTCGAGGCTTCGTGTCATGAGGCCCCCTTCGACCTCGAGGAATCGTGCCACGAGGCCACCCCACCCCCCGAACTTTGAGACGCTGTTCCCCGATGCCCCCCACCCCCCGAACCTTAAGGCGCTGTTTCCCGAGACCCCCGGAGCTTCAAGGATTCGTGCCATGAGCTCTCCCGTTCCACGAGCCTCGAGGTGTAGTGCCTCAATGCCCCCCACCTCTCCCCCCGAGGCATCGAGGCGTCGTGCCCCAAAGCCCCTCACCCCTCCCCCTCGAGGCATCGTTCCAAGAGGCCACATCCTGGCCTCGAGGAGTGGTTCTATAACGGCCCTAAAAACGAACTAGTGAAACTAGAGCCTCACATGTGAGTTTGGAGTTGAGAACTTGATGAAATGATGAGAAATGACCGTTACGTCCGGAAACTAGTCATTTGAACTAGTGAGTTGTAAGGGTCAAATTTAAATGGTCATATCTTTTAGCTCAAAATGAATTAGGTGGACCTTTACCTATCCAATTAAAGGTCTCTGAGTCCTCTTTCCAAATCCACCGAGTTTTCCCAATTCCGACTTTGGAGTAAAAAGTTATTCCCGAAATAGTGAAGCACTGTCCAGAAGGACGAGTTTAGACGGGTTTAGTGAACACTTTTAAGTTTAACTTTGTGGGTCCTTAATTCTTTTCCTAAGTTGAGTTCCTATTATTCTTTGCCTTTCCTAGCAATTATAAAGCCCTTTTTTTGACCAAAATTCTTCCATTTAAATCACTCCAATTAGGAAGAAAAAAAGAAACCCTCCCTCTTTCAAAAAGGTTCTCTCTAGAACCCCATGGAAGCTCAAGGTGAAAGATGGAGCTAGGGTGGATGGTGGCTACTGATTTCTTCTCCAATTTCGTTTGGTTCTTGAAGATTAAGGTATGGGGACTCTTAATCTTTGATTCCTTCTTCAATCAAAGAGTCAATCCAAAAGATTTCAAAAGTTGTTCAAAAACTCAAAATCCTAATTTTGATTCTAGCATGGGTTCTTGCATTAAATGATATTTAATGATGATTTATGTTATTATTGATGTTAATTGATGGTTTTAAGAAAGAAAATTCCATGAACCCATGTCTTTGCAAGTTTCCTAAAGTTGGCTTATGAAGTGGGGTTATTGTTTATGATTGAATGATGATAGAATTATGCTTAAAGTGAGTTGAATAGTTGATTTCTATTATTATCTATGCTTATCTATTGTGAATTATTGGAGAGTTGAGGAATGGTGATTGTGGCGTTGGAAAAGGTAAGTTGGCCTAACTTTATTGTTAATGTAGAATTGATATAGAAGTGTGATAGATTGATGTGTGATCCACTTATGGTGGAGGTGTCTACTTATGGAATGTATTATGATTATGGCCTTGAAGGCATTATATGAGGAATTGAAGTGTTGACATAATATCATATATGTGAATGGGATGCAAAGGATTGTGATGAGGTGTTTAGGTAATATTCTAATTGGAATTATGTATAACTTTAAAATGAGATGAGGTATATATATATATAGGTGTATATGTATGCATTTTGGGCAGCACACAAATTTTTGGGCAGCACCTTTGAAGGACAGCTTCCCAAGGGATAAGCATCACTTGTTTGACTATATATTTTCACCCCTCCTTTACTAATTTCGTTTTCCTTAAGCCTTAGAACCTTATAAACTTATCTAAATAGATTTTTCTTCAAAATCACAAGATAAAACTTGGTTGTTTTGGCTGGAATTCGAGACACACTTTTTTTTTGGTAAGTGACAAAATCTGTTTCGAGCTGGGTAGTGTTTGGTATTTTATGCATATCTCTCGATCTAGAACTTATTTTGCAATGAAAAAATATGATTTGGAAAGCTAACTTGTATACCTACAACTCTTATGTTTATGTAAAATGCTAACTTAACTGTTATGGATACGAAATATGGGACGCAACATAGGACAAGTTCTGCCCAGATTTCGGAAATTGAAATCCTGCATGTTCAGCTGTAGTGTTTTGAATATATCTTTTTGTACAAAATGTATTTTGTGGTGATTCTTGTTTGTTTGCAACCTTAAGAGATGTAGTTACATCGTTCATGAAGGTTATAAAGTCTAATTTTACCGTTTTTCTGTTCAAATCTAACTTGCGACTTGGGGTACCAGACTGGACAGATTCACTATTTTGGGAGCATAGTTGTATTTGAACATGCTAGACTTACTTGCGATGATGATCATGTTTTAGGTCGACATTACTGAGCTAATAGAAGTTAAATAAGTTATGTAATTATATTTTTAAGGTTATATATACTCGTGTACAAGCTGAGAACCTTGATACGTTGGTCGGGCTACGGTTTGAATTCTTGATGTTTTGTCGGACTGTTTCTATGCTAAAGCCCGAGGTTTGTGTATAAACTTGTACTTGTACTCTTGTTATTTTCTTGTATATTTGAAAGGTCATCTTGATACCTTGGTTACTTTTTGTCACTTGGCATTGTCATGTTGGTATCCTTTAGGGCATTAAAGATGCTTGTGTAACTCGCCCACTTGTACGGATTGTTTGATCACCTGACACTCTTGTTGGGACCTTGTCTTTCTTGTGAATGTGACTTTGTCACTCTTGGCATGCCTCTTGATTCGGATCATTTGCCATCTTGACTTTGGATTTTTAGTGCGTCTTATGAATGGAAGTTGTCCATTTTAAGTACGAACTAGAAAGCCATTTTTAATATGGTTCTTGGTTCTCTTGATTATTGGGCTTTGACCCTTCTTAATACAGGGCGTCGGCCCTTCTTGATACTTGCTTATGCTTTGTGTGACGACATGATGTATATATTGGGCGAGTCTTGTTATTGAATCTCTTGGAAATTGGTGCTATGAACATTCTTGACACTTGGATCTTTAAGTGTAGAACGTGATGCCCTTAATGTGAACTCTAGTTACATGATAGGTTCTACACCGTGTAGGTAGTAGTATGGGATGCTATCTACACATGGCACGAGTAGCCTTTGAAGGTGCTAAAGTGAGTTCTCTAAATCTATATGACTAAAGTGTGAAGTCCCTTAAATGCATGAATGTGTCCTAAATGACTTTAAAGAAGAATGTTGACTTATTGTCTAAATGATTTGTTGACTGAATAGCTTATGTTTATGAAGTGAGTTACTTGGTATGTTACCTTGAAGCATGATGGTTCTTGTCTATAGTAGCCTTGAGGAACACTTAGGTGTGTATGAAGAGGTTGTATGGGCGGCCATTTCATGTCTCACTCAAGTGTGTCTTAGGGTAACTTTAAATAAGGGTCCTTGGATGATGAAATGAGTTACGTGGTGAAAATGTTGAGTATGTCTATAATGTGGTTAATGTCTTATATGTTGGTTATGTTCTATAATATGTCTAATATGTCAATGTTCATGAAGTTTTACTAAAATGGCATAAGGCATGACTTTCAACCAAATGTCCTTTTTAGCATGTTTTTGCATGGTTTCCATACTTAGTACTTAATTGGGCTAACCCCTTTCTTTCCTTTTGACCAAAGTGTAGGGATTTGGAGATGTTGATATTCCATGGTTGATGGATAGGTTTCTAAGATGTTTGAAAATGAAGACTTGGTGAGTCTTTATAGATTCGAGGACAATAACCAACATGTTCCTTTTTGTCTTGTAGTTTTGTTATAGTTTTGAGTGGGCTTAGTCCCAATGTTGTATTCAAGTATTAGATGGTTTTGAGACATCTTGGACTAAGTCTAGAAAGTCTTCCGCTTGCTATTTAATGAAAGTATCTTCGTGTGTGAAGAAAGTTTTAAATTTTAAATTTCTTTTTTTTTAGTATCGTGTGCAATGAATGATCCATGAGGCTTGTATTTGACCTCTTCGAGGTCGAATACGCCGGTTACAACTAGGGGGTGCTCTCGGGTCGTGACAAGTTCCAAGAGTCCCACCCTGACCTCGTGGCGTCATTCCAAGAGGCCCCACCCTGGCCTCGAGGAGTCGTGCCCCAAGGCCCCACCTCGGCCTCGAGGAGTTACGCTCCGAGACACCCTACCCCACCCCCCGAGCCTTGAGGCGCTATGCACCGAGCTCCTCTCCTCGAGGCTTCGTGCCTTGAGCTCCCCCCCTTCACGGCCTCGAGGCGTCATCCCCCGAGGTCCCCCAACCCCCCGACCCTAGAGGCATTGTACCCTAACCCCCCCCCACAGCTTCGAGGCATCTTACCTTGAGTCCCCCTCTACGGCCTCGAGGCATCGTTCCCCGATCCCCCACCACGACCTTGAGGCGTCGAGCCACGAGGCCCCACCAACCCCCTGAGCCTCGGGGCATCGTACCCTGAGGCTCCCCTCACTCCCCCACGGGGACTCGATTTTTCTTGCCCCAAGTTCAGCCCCCATCGGGCCTCGATGCTTCGTACCCCGAGCCCCGAGCCTCAAGGTGTCATACCCCAACCCCCCCACCATGGCCTCGAGGCGCCGTGCCCCGATCCCCCCACCCAGGCCTTGGGGAGTCGTGCCCCGAGCATTCCCCCACTCGGACTCAAGGCGTCTTGCCCCAGCCCCCAACTCCCTCCCCCCTACGGCCTTGGGCCATCGTTCCTCGAGGCCTGCCCCTTACCCGGCCTTGAGGCGTCAAGCCCCCTTCCCCATTCCCCATTCCCCCCCCTCTCGGCCTCGAGGTGCTTTGCCCTGAGGCCCCTCCCACCCCGGACTCTAGGCGTCGTACCCCATGGCCTTCCCACCTCAGCCTTAAGGCGTCGTGCCTCGAGGCATTACTAAGGACTAAAACTGTTACTAAGGACTCCGACAAACCAAAAATTCTGAGCTAGGAACCTTAAACTAATGTCAATGATCGATTAGGGCATCCTCAAACTACTTGTAGTATTATAATCAGGGAATTTCCTAAACAGAGGAAGCATCAATAGTAGATGGATGACAACACATTTTCTTTTTCAAATTGGACCAAAGTTGGAGAAAAGTTTATTAATGGAAATAGATAAGCTATGGTGGAAAACAAAAAAGGACTGTTGATTTATAGTTAACTCTTGCTATAAATTGTTGAACAACCAAAGGACAATGAGAAAAAGTGTCCATTGAAGATGACTTGGAACAAAAAAGCTGTCTATTTCTCCTTTTGTTTCTCGACACAATACTCAAATAGATTCATTCTCAAGGAATGATGGATGCTACCAAGCAAAACCAGGATTGGATCAAGCAGCTGACTCTAAAGAAGAACCCAAATAAAATTGATACTTGGTCCTTTTTCTTTCTTCTTCTTTTTCGGGCCTCTAAAACCAGTAAAGATCTCCCTAAAGCACTCAGTGATGGTAACAACAAACACTTTCTTTTTAAACCAGCCAGTGGTTAAATTCTGACAAGTGACAACCATATCCGCGTTATCATAATTCCAATTATACATCAGAGAGTAATGCTAGAACAACACAATTTCCCTATAGTACAAATTTGCAAATACTCACCTACCTAATTAACAGTAGATCCAGCATACCATGAACCAATTTCTATCTGATGCACCCAGGGACAGAGCAAGAGGGACAGAAGGGGGTTCATTCGAACCTTGTATAAGGTTACATGTTTTCATGTATATGTGAAAATCTTGACACCGCCACTTGGTGCACCCACTGACTCTAAATACCGGATATGGCCTATATAACCATGACATTCACTATAATCCATGTAGTAAATGGTAAATTTTGCAGTTTATCACACCACCATCGGTTGCTTAGATTCAAGGGGTAAATGTTAACTTTCCAGTTCCTAACTACAGAAACTAAAAAACAAAATTTGGCAACAGCCTCAACAATAGGATTAAGAAGGGTCAAGCGAATTCAAAGAACGGGTCTAAAGCTACTGAATTGCAACTGAAAGACTATAATTTCTCAACAATTTTCACTATAACAAAGATAAGCATTGAGCCAGTTACTCGTGAGTGGTTGAAAGCTACTGACCTGCAACTAAAGGACAAAAATTTGGCAACAATTTCAAGACTTATCAAGAAAAAGGTAGATCTATATATCAATGAATGGTCAAGAAGAAATATTGAATTGCAAAGACTAGAATTTTGCAATAGTTTTCACAATAACAAGAAATGCTCAAAAGGGTCGAATCAGTTACTAGTGAATGGTCGAAAACTACTTAGTCAAGCTTCACATCTAATTTACTTATCATTGGAGTCCTCTTTTTGAAGCCTAAGCATACTACCTCTAAACTTCCACAAAGCTGTCGATTACTCCTTTCTTTTCTCGATCCTCAAACAGACTCATTCTCAAGAAACAAGGGATATAAATTATGCACCAAAGGACAAAGCTAGATCCGAACCTTACATAAGGTTAATTTTTTTCTGTATATATGAAAATCTTGTCTCCACCACTAGGTGCACCCACTGACTTTAAATACTGGATTTTCCTTAATTCTGACAGGTGACAACCACATCCGCATTATCCTGATTCCAATTATGCAACAGATAGTAATGCTAGTACAACACACTTCCCCTATAGTACAAATTTGCAAATACTCCTACCCAATCAGCGGTATATCCAACATATCATGAACCAACTGTCTGATGCACCCAAGGAAAGAGCTAGAGGAACGGAAGGGGGTTCATCCGAACCTTATATAAGGTTAAATGTTTTTCATGTATATGGGAAAATCTTGACACTAGGTGCATCCGCTGACTCTAAATACTGGATTGACCTATATAACTGTGACCTGCACTATAATCCATGTAGTAAATGGTAAAGCTTGCATCTTTCAAAGCATCCTTACCTAAGTTTCTAGCAGCTCATCACCACATCTGTTGCGTTGACCAAAGGGTATATTTAGCTTTTCCAATAAACAAAACCTAGCAACAGCCTCAACAATAGAATTAAAAAGGGTCAAGCAAATAACAAAGAACGGGCCTAAAGCTACTGAATTGCAACTGAAAGACATCTCAGCAGTTTTCACTATAACAAAGATAAGGGTTGAGCCGGTTACTAGAGAATGGTCGAAAGGTACTGATCTGTAACTAAAGGACAAAAATTAGGCAACAATGTAAACACTTATCAAGAAAAGGGTAGAGCTATATATCTATGAATGGTCAAAAAGAAATATTGAATTGCAACTAAAAGACTAGAACTTTGCAACAGTTTTCAGAGTAACAAGAGAGGCTCAAAAGGGTCGAAACAGTTACTAGTGAATGGTTGAAAGCTACTCATATGCAACCAAAGGACAACAATTTCAACAATACCAAGAAAAGGGTCAAGGCATAATATCAATGAATGGTAAAAATATTTTTTACTGAAGTGAAATTCCCAACCTGAGTTCTTGTTGGAATCACAATCACCAATCTGTTGTCTAAAGCTACTAAACTGCCAACTAAAAGACTAGAACTTTGCAGCACTTTTCACTATATAAATGATTGTTAACTATATAAGAGAAGGAAGAAATAAACACAAACTTGATCAAAATATCTTTAAAAGAAGGAGAAATATACATTCATGCTCTTAGAAAAGAGCCAACTATTAACTGGAGATTTTTTTTTTAATGAATACACTTGAAATCAAAATAATGATCGAAACACTGATTCTAGACAAACTTTAGGGACAACTTATTATATAGACGAGGACAAACAAACTTAGTTAAGCTAATCCAGATTCAAAAGATCATGTAAATGAAGAAGACAACATTTTTCAATAGCTACTATCTGCATTTGTAAAGCAGAAAATTTTCTTCAGCCTATTAACATTAAAACTTTCTTCAGATGTTCAAAAAGCAAAGTGGATAGATAAACAAAAGAAACAAAAAGGCTGCCCTTTACCTAATCGCAGTCGCTAGCTCATTTCTCTATCAAATCGGAGAAAGATGCCTCACGATTCGCTATTGTATGTACTACTTGTCTTATCTTTTAGGACCATTTTATCCAAACATAGGAGAAATTGCTCGCTATGATTTCCGTTGTAAGAAGTCATTATGAGCTGCCAAGTAGGTAACCGATTCACTCACATTGCCAATTTCAAGGAGTTCTTTTGTTTTATATAAGGTTATCCCAACTGGACCTTTACAAGATAGTGAAGAAGAAAGGTGTTGAACGTTCCACTAGCACTCATGGAAATTGTATAAAAAGAGAATCAAGAAAGGTTTGTAGGATAGGGAACAGTTTTATAGATTTAGGGAATAATCTCTAATCTGTTACGTATTTATTTAGGATACATCCACCATGTTCCAATTTGAAAAGAATGAGGAATAGCCTCCTAACTCGCTTCGTCAAAAGAAGCAGACGGTAATTACCGATGAAAAACTGAACTTCTAAAACAATCGAAAGAAGCTTGGAAGATTACACTTCAAATGATGACGCAATTGGTAGGCCTCCAAGAATAGGTTTGTTATGATGCAGAATCAACGACAAGATGAGACAGTGCATCAGAAATAAATTGGGGAAAGATGTTTCAAATTTTCCATTCATAATACTTTTTAACCATTAAAAGAATACAACATAATTTTTAAAAAGATAAAACAGTGAACTTGTTTATACAAGGGAAGTCAAAATAAACCAGGAATTCAACTTCCAACAATCTCGACCAATTTTTTTTAGAAATCCCACAAATCCTTGCATATCAAAAACCCTTAAATCGCTTCATTTGATTTTCTCAAACCAACGTTTACCCAAAATCTTCAATCATTTTTTACGACACCCAATGTAACATTAACCATTTTACTTATTTAATCCAAGAAAGAAAATCCCAAAAAAAAAAATCACAAAACCCATCTACATTTTCCTTCCGTACACAAATTTACGCAACAAACCCCATAACCAACAAACAAAAGAGTGAATCATCAAACCAGTAATAAAAAAAATACAGAAAACAAGATAAAACCCAGTATTCAAATTATTTTCCTACAAGTACACATAATAAACAGAGACCAAAATCAGAGAAAGACCGACAAGTTTAGAGGAACAAGAAATTGAGTTACGAGCAGAGACAGTTGTATGATTCGAGATATTAGAAAGTACCGGTCGTTTCTTGGCCGCTCCAGCATTCAATTTTCCGGTCTGATTATTCTCCAATCCCAATGAATTCGCCGCCATTGCTTGTTTATTCGCCACAGATGAACGCCTTTTCTGGGTTGTGGTCTTCTCCTCCGTCTAATATAAAATGTCTTTTGATCACCCTGTTCTTCAAGAGAACGAAGAAGAAAGCCGCTACTGGTAACTGTGAAAAATGTGGAAGTTGTTATTCTTCAAGAAAATGAAGAAGAAACTATAATGCATAAGGCGGGGAAAACAAGGCTGATTTGAATTGCCTCGATTTAGGTATCCGTTAGGAGCGGACAATGGAAGGGCTCGATTTAGGTATTCAAAAGAGGGCTGATTTGAATTGTGTTAGTTCATCGATGAAAGTTTAGTTAGTAATTTTTTTGAACTCTAATTTGAAGGGATTCATTCTTGATTTTGTAAATTATTCACTATAATAAAGCCAAATACAAATAGAAAAAAAGTTTTTTCCTTTATTTTTTGGAAAAATAAATTCGAATTATAAGTCCTAATTATATGGTAAATGACAGATTATATTAATAGAAATAAATTTTGGTTATAAGGAATGAAATATGTGAGTCTACACTACGTTTTATATATATATATATACTAGTAAAGGCAGGCCGGGCGTTGCCCGGGCCGAACACGACCATCTGTGGCGCAAATATGTATGACAGTCGGATCAGATGAGGGGCAGATGATGGCTGACAATGATCTTCAGCAGAACTATTAGGAGAAACAAACATCAGTGCAAAGGAAATTTAGTGAAGACAGAATCAAGCATTTGAATCAATGCGTAAATCTTTTCAGAGAATGAGCAGTCAGATCAGTTGCTCCTAAAATTATCAGCCGTATAAATAGCAAGTAGTTTTGCATTTTCTAAAGCACCTATTGGTTCCAGATGAGGAAGTTGAAAATGAGTTCCAAATGTCTCAGCGACATATCCTTGAGTCAAAATTGTTCTTTTTTGACGATCAATTTCTCTATTGATATGTTGGCAGTATACCTGGATTTTCAACAAGATACGCATTATCAATGGATAGGTTGAGGCAATCAGCTATATCTCAATTCTAATTATAATTTAACAGAAATAAAGCATAACAAGAAAGTAGCAGGTATATTCCGCGCTTCGTCACAAGGACATAACCCTATACTATCCAAATACACTAATTAAGGATGGTAATTTTGAACTTTATGTCCAATTCAGAATTAGTAGGATTTGGAGGTATTACACGAGATAATAAAAGAGGATGGTTAAGAGGATTGTAAAAACACTTTAACAAAACTACACCAAAATCCTAATAACGTGTTATATCCAAATCCTTTTTTTCAACTATAACCCTATACCAATTCAGAATTAGCAGGATTTGGAAGTGTTACACGAGAAGTATTATAGGAGATAACAAAGGAGGATGGTTAAGAGAATTGTACAAAAACTTCAACAAAACTACACCGAAACGGAAAGGTAGCTACCTGTGTTGGTTAGGTTTGCGAGGGGAAGTAAAAGAGGTGGCAGAGATTTGTTCACCGTAAAGTCTAGAGGGGTAAATAAGAGGACTATTTCGAAGTTGAGGTAGAGCTCCAACTATAGATTTATATGAGAAATGATTCCCAAATCCTGTTTTGTACTTTAAATCAAAATCAGAAGGAAAATTGGAAGTTCTGCAATTATATGTGGTTGAACTTCAGTTATATAAAACTTCAAACACCGAGTTTCAAAATGAATGAACTTGAAAAATTTGCGTATAACAAATAATGATCTCAAAATAAGGCATCAGTACATGTACTTGGTCGATTTTTGTTTTGAGACCTGAGTTTTATCGAAGAGGTTAGCGTAAAAGTGACATTTTCAACCAATGTAAAACACTTATAAAAGCTATTACTATATACTACTATGCAGGACCTCATATAAATAAGTAAACAACTGAGATACTGAAAAGTGAAGGAAAAGTACAAACTATACTGAATCCTGTGAATGCATTCAAAGAGAAAATTTATTGACTCACAATGTGTGGAGAAGTGGTTAGATTTGTCAAACGGAAAATGTAGCCTCTTTCTTCAATTGCCTTGGCAGTGCAGTATGACTGTAGAGTAGACAAAACAAAGGTACCTCTCTCCAATCTTGTTCGCAATTGAAAAGTTGCCAGTAGCATTGACTAATGTAAGCAAATGAAGAAGTGGTAGCTCAAAATCTTCATGGTGACTTTGATTGCTGTTATCATTCTTGTTGTTGTGACCACTAAATCTCCCTGCAATTTGAACAACCAAGCAGACTTTGTTCAAACGACGAGCTTGGAAAGAGATACTAATGGAATACAGAACTAATAACCATTAATTACTTCCGGCTTTTCAACAGATAAAAACTTGTTATGTTCACTTACCCCTTGTCGTAACCACTGGATCCTCTCTCCTTCTCCGTTTATAAAGAATCAGGCCAACACCTAAACCTAGAAGAATCAACGCAAACAATAGTGGCAAAGCTACTGCAAGTATAACAGATTTATCTCCCTTTGAACTTGATCCAGCAGAACTTGCAACATTTTCCATCCAAAAGTTTCTTCAGGTAGTTGTTTGAATTAGAATTTCCGATAAACTTTTTAAATCCTGTGCAAATTATTTTATTGTAGAACAAGATGGTCATATAAGTTTGATTGATATACAGGAGGCCCGAAAACAATCATCAAAGATAAAGCTATGTCATAGATATATCTAATACATGATACAATCTATAGTTAAACAAAAGGATGATAAAAATGTCTTACCTGTAGAAGTGTTTTGCCTGTAAGATACAAATGTATCAATTTGGTAATGAGTTGGCATTATCAAATAATGGCAGGAAGTAAAATATTGATGTTTCTTAGATATTTCTTGCTATATGCACGTGTGAACCAAGAAATCTGCAATTATAAAATACACAACGATGATCAGTAATTTTGATTACCACTGGCTATCCTCATCTCTGTTGCAGAAGACTAAAAAGAAAGGAAGCAAGATGAATGTACGTGCAGTGTTTGCAAAGAGCAAAAAGGGGTAAAATATAGAGTATCTCAGGAGCAGAGTTTTCAAAGGTGATGCTCTCGCGAATAAAATCCTCTCTCACCACAAATGTAGTCTGACACCGATGTATCAGTACCAATTAACCTTGCAGTCTAATTATTAGATGCACAAAGTAGTATACATAATTACATATAAAGGAAAGATGTCGCTGAAGCATGTTTAAAGCCTGTTGGTGAGTAAATGTGCAGAGGGAATATATAAGTTGAAACAAACACTACATGATTGATGGGAAAGTTGTGATTGTGTAAGTGTATGGTGAAGGATTATTGATTTATGAATATGTGTTGCAGGAACGTAGACCTATAGAAACAGTGCAACTGCAGGAGACTTTTGCAACTGGGAAATACAGGAAATGGAAAATAATACTTACTGGAAGGCCTGTTGAGGATCCGAGTTTCTTGAACTATCGGCCTCCGCAGTGTAGAAGAGATTGACTATTCTTCTTAGTGTTGAAATAAAAATACAGAGCAATAACAAAGAGTATTCCCTTCGATCTGCCTTACATCATTGTGTAGATTAAGAGTTTTCAGAAAAGCTTCAGGTTCATCCTTTGTCTTGAGTAGTTAGAAGTCATTTCTGGAATTTGTTCTATTGGTGAAATAACCTGTGAAATCAGATGGACAAACCACTACATCAAGTGTATTAGTTTGGCAAAGGGAAAATAAGAGGAAAAAGGAAAAGAAGCAAGAACAAACAGACAACATAACTTTTAAATTAAAATGAATCAGAGAAACAAGTTTTAGAGACACGTTGAAGTTGACAAAGGTTCTCCAGCTTACGATTCTTCAATTCTGGATGGTGAATCAGGTGGTGGTGCCAGCGAATGAGGCTTAGACCAGAACATGTTAAACCTGACCTATTCAGATGGCCAAGTCAATTAATAGCATTTCATAACAAGAAATAGGATATGAATTTGCATAACAAAATTCTCGAGAAGTAACTATTCAAGAACTACAGGCTAGCATGCTTTAGTGAATCATAATTTTTTGATAGCAACAAAAAATTACAATGGAAAGTTTGATGAAATTAACTATATCAAAGTCAATTGTTACCTTACCTATGAGAAGGCTCTCTGAATAATTTCATCATACACTATATTATATGTTGAATGATCATCATTACTGTCTGCAGTAGGGGGACGAATTAGTATTTTGATACATTCTGAACTTTTTGCTCTTGATAAAGCCACATACAATTGACCATGTGAAAAAACAGGTTCTCGTAGGTAAATTCCAACAAAATCTAACGTTTGACCTTGAGCTTTATTTATAGTCATAGCAAAACACAATCGCACAGGAAACTGTGTCCTTTTAAATTGTACAGGAATTTTCTCATCTTGTGATGTCAGTAATGGAATTCTTGGAATAAATACATGTGTATTTTTGAAGTCACCACTTTCAATTTTAGCACTTATGACATGTGTTTTAAGGTCACAACATGTTAATCGTGTTCCATTACATAAACCTTCGGAAGGATTCAAATTTCGTAACAACATAACTGGGCAGTTCTCTTTTAAAGTTAACTTATAAAGAGGTAAGCCATGAGGGTGTAAAGTATGTAAAAAGTCTTCAAATTGGCTTTGATCATTTGGTTCAACAGTTTCATCTGTTGCGACATATGTTGTAGCTCTTTCTGGAAATTTTCTGATTAGCATATCATTTATTTCATTTACAAAATCATTTTTTGTTATTAAAATAACACGAGAAGATATTGCAGATGAATCAGAAGAAAATGTACATAAATCAGGCTATGTTACGTTAAATAAGGTATCTAAGGATTGTTCTTCAGTTGTAAAAGGAATAATAAGAGAATTAGGAATCTCAATTTTGTTTTCACACTGAGGTGTTTCTTTTCCATTTCCAATTCTAAGTAGATATTCACAAAAAGATGGATCTGTTCTTGCACGCATATTTTCAGATAGATGTAATTTCTCAAGATCATTCCAAATGTTGGAGTATAATAAGCTTTGATGAATAAAATCTTCTTTTTTCCCGTTTTGCACTACTGGAAGAGTCTGTCTAAAGTCACCTCCAAATACAATAACTTTACCACCAAAAAGTGTCTTCACATCCATTATATCTCTCAAAAGTACATCAAGAGCTTCAATCATGTTTTTTTTTTGCCATAGATGCTTCATCCCATACAATTAATTTTGCATCTTTAATTAAACAAGCAAGTGGACTTTGTTTACTAACATTACAACAAAAATTATCATCTATGTCAATAGGCATTTTAAAACGCGAGTGAGCAGTTCGTCCTCCAGGAAGAACAGAAGCTGCTACTCCTGAAGTTGCAGTTGCTAAAGCTATGAATCCTTGAGATCGAACAGTTGCTAATAATGCCCGATATAAGTAAGTTTTACCTGTTCCTCCGGGACCATCAACGAAAAAAGCTCCTGCCTTCTTAGAAGATATTCTATCAATAATTGTATTGTACGATATAAGTTGTTCGGCATTTAATTTTTTTGGTAACAACAAGTCCTCTTCACTAACAATTATGTTTCTCTCAAAATGGATATCTTTTGTGTCCTTTGTAGTTTCAGAAGGTCTAATATTCTGTAAGACAAGGTTATACTCATTTATGTCATGCCCCATAGAATCTAAGAAATCATTGATATGGTTTAAAACCTTATATCGAACATTTTTTGGTTCAATATTGGAGAAACTTTTGAGGTCCTCTGAAAGTGAATCCTCAAACATTTCCCATAATTCTTTTGGGTTAAAAGGGTTGCAATATACTAATAATGTAGCAAATAAACGTCTTAAACTGTATGGCATTTGATAACTGACAGCCTCTAACATACATTCAATTAAACTATTGTTGTAATATAACAATCCTCTTTTTTCTGCAGATTCACGAAATGTGCTACAAGGTACTCCATCAACAGTGAGAAGATCTTTATATGATGTTGGTCCCCTTACATTCATTAACAATAGCCTGAGGTAATATCTTTCCCCTTCAGTTACGTGGCATGTCACAACACGTCCAATTACATAACGTTTTTTTTGACGTGTCCACATTTTATCTCTTGAAGACCATACAAAGTGTTGCGGAAATTCCTTGTATAATAATTTCATATTTAGAGCATGGTCATTTGTTCTATTCATAGAGAAAAATTCAGTTAACATAGTTTTTTATCATTGGATTATTTAAGATTCTATTCACGCTTTCGGTGCTTTTAAAAGAAACAAATTGTTGTCCTTCTAAATGTAATTGAAGATGATACACAGCTGGAGTCATTTCACTAATAGGAAAAGCAAATAAACGCCAGGCTGCTTCGGGTGGCGAAACCCATCTTGCAGATCGATATTCTTTTATTTCGTCTATTTCTGCATTGTCATGTAGAGAATATGCAATTTTATCATGTCCTTTGCAAATATATTTGTAAATATATTTCACAACTTTAATATCTGAACAAACTTCAACATTTAAATGACAATCAAATTTACAAAGCAAGTATGGGTTGTATGGGACAACCCATGAATTGTCCTTATGATGTTTTCTTATGTATACAGTTTTTCCAGTATTACGTCTCTTATAAAGTGGATATGAATTATTTCCCTTTGATGTATGTTCAACAAAGTATTTTGGATATTGAAATTTACAGAAGCCCTTTTTTCCCATACATGAATTTGTAGGATTTATATCACCACAAGGACCATGCATCATATGTTGAAGGACACATGAATAAAGATATTGTTTATTAGAATCAGGTAATTTAGCACAAACAAATTTATCATATGATTCAGGTGTTAACAATTTATATTCATTAGTAAGAATTATAAGAAAATGAGCATGTGGAAGACCCCATTTTTGAAATTCTATAGTATACATAAAAGCAACAACTTTTCCAAATATGTGTCTTTTTAAAATATCTACTTTTAATTCTTCTACTTTCGCTCTGAATACACGTGAGACTAAATCAGGTCTATTTTGAGTTTCATCAATCGATAACATATGTTGTTTTATTTCTGGCCAAGATGGATTGCACGTCATAGTCACAAAAAGATCAGGTTTTCCAAAGTGTTGTACTAAGGCGATAGCATCCATATATCGACGCCGCATATCTCTTGGTCCACCTATGAAAGTAACCGGGAGGAATGTTTTTTTGCCAATTTTGGAAGCCTCTGTTTCACCAACTCGCAAAAAGTCAATAATTCCTTGTAATATATCTACTCAGAATAAGTCTTGATTAAGTGAGACAAAATCCAATCTTTGTATTTCAACTTTTATGAAAACATCAACTATAAATTGTTGAAATAATCTACCACAATGCAATACTCCATTTTCATCATCTTGTCTTATCTGAATTTTGTAACAGTAATATTCACGACAAGAAACCATATCTCTTTTTCGTTTTCCTTTATTAAAGACTTGAGCCTCCATATGAAGAACTCCATCAATAGAGCATATATTATTTACACTTGGTAATTCTTCATGTTCACAGTAAGGTTGATTTCGGCGAATAATTTTTTTTATACCACAATGCCATCCATTTTGACCACATGGAAACAGTAACGGATACTGTAAAGGATCATAACAACCATAATAATAATTTACTAAGCGAGTGTTATTACTATGAGTGTATATACGAATATGCGGCACAGAATTAACTTCAGTTGAATCATGTTCAAGCCATATTCCAGCTACCTCAGATGCAGATGGTAAATTATAAACACGTTGATCTAAACCTGAATGACATTTAAGTGCGATACAGAAATCAGATATTGTTGGGATGTTCATCAAGGACTCTATAAAAATAGAATATGGGTTTTTTGAAAGTATAGTCATAAGTTTCTTCACTGTTGATTCGCTAATATGCGCTGAATAAGCCATTCTGTTAGCCAGTTCACTTTCATTATCATAAAAGTATAGTTGTAGGTTCTTTGGTTTTTCAGAGGAGGAAAGTAAATCAGGTATAAAATGATACATTTGACCTTGCACTCGAAATGTATATATGCCATGATATCTCTTAGCTAAAGCTTTGTCATAGGTTACGCCAAGGGAGGTGAATGCAAACATATTATTATATGTTCTAATGTAAGTTCGAAAGTGTATAGATTCTTCAGTATTTCCCATATATAAATCAGATAAGTCATCAGGCAGTTGGTACGAAACTAACATAATCGAGCCATTATCACAACAAAAGCCAGGTGATTCATATTGAAACCTTTTTGCATTGCAAAATTTACAGTTGGGAACATCTTTTAAACACACATAAGTAGATCGATTATCATTAAAAATTTTATGGGTATTTTTGCTCAACGTACAACCTGTATGTTATAAGTACGGTTAAAACTGAAGGTAGCCTAATATTCTAACAAAGTAACAGGAGAAATTACTTTCGCATAAAATGAATACTAACCTTTCTTTGTAGCAACTTTAGGAGTGAGATTTTGTTGTTTCGAACATGCATTGGATGTTGAGCCCGAGATATAAATGACCTCAGGAATGACATTTTGTTGCGCCTTACAAGTGTTGGATGTTGAGCCTAAGATATAAATGGGAAAATTTAGACGTATATCTACAGTACAATGCATCTAAAAACCTAAAAGGCAGAGATTACAGGCTTACCTTTTTCAAATGCATAAAAAGGAGGGAAGAGTTGTTTTGCTTTGTTAGAAGAAGATGTTGAAGTTCTAATTTGATTGGAGGCATTTTCTGGATGAAATGTAATAAACATTATCCATTAGATTAATATGTAATTAGATAATTCTAATTTGATATTAGTAAAAATAAAGAGGGAGTAATTTTTCATTCCAACCTTGGATGTTAACAGAAGGAGGCTCTTTTAAAGTTTGTTCTTTTGTACGTGATAGTTTATTTGGTTGGTTGCAAGACATTTCTTCACAAGCTTTTCGCCGCAAAGTATCTGCATTTGAAATACTAAATTTGTTAAACAGTGTAGGAACACAAGCAACAATACCAAAGGATATAAAAATTTAGATTCCTGAAGAATCCTCAAAACATGTCTATTGAACAGTTAAATACATCGCAAATCTCCAAGTTAAAATCTCACATAGCACTCTTATGCAGGGCTGGCAGCTCATATCTCCAACAGGGCTTTGCAATTCACATGCAATTGGTACTTCAAACTTGCTCTATACAACCATGATTATGTGCCTTTGATAGGTCCACCTGCTCAACGCAGCTCAAGTTACAGAGCAGCTAGTCGGCATTTTTTTCCCAGTACAATTATATTTTTTCTTTCTCCTTTAATGGAGGGTTAGTTCATTTCAGACTAATAATTGATAGGCACTCACAGACCGGGCGATATGAAGCTCATCTATGGGATAAAAATTATTGGAATGAAACACAGAACGAAAAAGGTAAACAAGGTTCATAAATTTTTTTAAAAATAACTTTCTGCTTAGTGATCTATTTCAGTTGATATTAGATATGAAGCCTATGTATTTTGCTAGCACCCAAGCTACAGAAATCAATCTATATGATTTTTGCTCGCACCATTTTAGAAAGGCTATTTTTTTATAAATAAGATCAACCAAAATCTTCTCTTTGCTTAATTGCAAGCACGAAATAAACCCCCAAAAATTGTGGGACACAAACAAATTGAAAATATATTGTAAAATGAAATTAAACTATGCACAAGCCAGCGATGACCATAATATTTGCCGGATTATAGAAAGCGGAACATCTATGCACAAGCCAGCGATGAGCATAATATTTGCCGGATTATAGAAAGCAGAACATAAACAACTTACCGGAGCTAGTAGCCATCGAAGTAAAGCCGAAGTGAGGGCAGACGTTTGAAGACGAAGGTGTTCGTTAGATTCAGTGAAGAACGCAACTTGTAACTTCGCTAAAAAGCAGAGGGAATTGGAGAGGAAGATGAGAGAATAGCGGTGGAGATGGAGGAGTGTGGCAGTGCTTCACATGGAAGAAGGCGATAAGGTTGAGGCAGCAGAAAGATAAACATGTGACGGTGAAATGTCCAAAATGCCCCTTGAGTTCCATGTTAATTTCAGGGAAGCACACGTGTCGACGCAGAGGCGTGTGCTATTCCAACATTTGGGATGTGCATTTGAAAAAGTTTTTGTAGGACTAGGAACTTGGGAATTTGATGGAAATGTTAGCAATGGTGGAAGCTCACAATTTTGATGAAAATAAACTAGGTAAGCTAAGGTGGGGAAACAAAGGTACATTCACAATGAATGAATGCTATACACAAGTATGCTAACAAAGTTAAGTGATAAATAGCCATGGAAGCTAGTATGGAAGACCAATCTACCTATCAAGATTAAATGCTTTAGCTGGATCACACTAAACAATGCTTGTCTTACTCTAGACAACCTGAATAGGAAAACATTGCAGTTGGTCAACATATGTTGTTTTTGCAAGACAATTCAGGAGAGAGTCAACCATCTCTTCCTTCACTGCCCATTAGCATATGATCTTTGAAATTAATGAAACTCTTGCCGGAACCATTTCCCTTCGGCACATTATCACTAGCCGGAACTATTTCCCATCGCCTTTATATCAAATCACTAGCCAGAACCATTTCCCTTTGGCTTTCTATAATCATTAGTTGGAACCATTTTCCTTCGACTTTATATCAAATCACTAGCCGGAACCATTTCCGCTTTATATCAAATTACTAGCCGGAACAATTTCCCTTCTGACTTATATCACATGTCTCATCATGGTGTTTAACAATTAACACAAATAAGCAATGTCACACCATAAAAAAAAAAGACATCAATTCAGACAATTCAAGTCCACATTTGAGCCATCAAAGCACTTCATCAATCAATCAAAAAGGGGTCACAACAAGGCAATTCACAAGCATTATGATCAACAAGTCACCTTTTCTTTAATCCCTTTTTTATTCATTAAGATTAAGCAAGTGCAACAATGAGCCCTTCCTTAATCCCATTACTCCCCAACACACAATGAAAGAAAATAGATGATTCTACTAGGTTACAAAGTTTAAGAGACCACTTGCCTTAATCCAAAGCTTGAGCCTTCTCCTTTCGAACGATATCAAATGCCCCACAATCTAGTTCAATCAAGTAGTCACAATAAGATTCTGGAATTAACACTACCCAACTCGAGCAATTTAGACAAAAAGGTCAATAAACTCAAAAACCCAATTCTGAAATTGAGATTTAAATGCGGAAATCTTTAATTAAAAACATTACTCAAGGCATTGAGAACTCATTGGTGAAAATCATTTCGGAAAAGGATTTGAATTAGTTCACAAACCCAATTTTACTTCAACAACTCAAATTCACGAAAACCCCCAATTTATCCATACAAAATCTCAATTTGAACACATAAATCCAATATTAATAATGGGTAATTGAAGATTTAATGTCAAGAAATGTTACCCAACTATTTTATCTTGAAAAAGTCACTTGAAATCGCCTCCACCAAGTTCTCACAACTCCAATGGAAAATGGGGAAGAAACCTCGAATTTGGATCAAAACACTGCCAGGGGTCCTCCGCAAACGCGCACCCCTATTCGCAAATGCAGCCAGACAGCTCATAACTGAGCCCACGAACGCGCCCTACACTCCGCGACCGCGGAGGTCAAAACTTTGACCTCCCACAAATGCGGTCACCCCTCAGCGATCGTTGGCTTCAGCAACCCAGAACAGAAAAATCAGCCAACTCAAAAATCATCGAAAGGACCCTCGAAATTCGTTTGGAACCCCGTACACACAAATCATAGATGCAGATTGACTAAACTCGACGTTCTAGACACAATGGAACCATCAAAACACGAATTTGCGGTCTCCTCAACCCGGAACACGTGAAAGTCACAAGGAATGAACATAACGCCTAAAAAGACCAATAAAGCTCGGGACCTCTAAAAATTCAACTGAGACCTCACCTATGCCTTAAAGCGTCCCCCGAATGTAATGGAACTCTCAGAATTCGAATCCGAGCATTCGAACCCGAATGTTGACCAAAGTCAAACCAAAGGCTAAAATCTCAACAAATTTCCAACTTAGGACCTCAAATCCTCAAAACGACTCCCAATTTGAAATCGACATTTCCCATAGACCAATTTCCGCTTTTTGGAACTAATGGAATCGACGGAATTCCATTCCGACACTCAAAACTCCAAGACTCCGAAAACCAATTTTAAGCAACTTAGCCTTTCGAAATCACAAACTTACTCAAATTCTCAACTTTTTACTCGAAGTTCGAAACAAACTTTTAAAACTCAAATGTAAGAGACTCGGGGTCAAGATTGGGAGGGGAGAATAGTAATTTCATGAAGATATCCAAAAAAAAAAATGATCAACCAGGTCAGTGCAACACCTCATGTGGAGAATATGTTAGCAAATAAACACTTGTGCCTTCGATGTGAAATATATGGAGATAGAAGTGGACTCCTATTTTTTGGATAATCAATGTGAAGAAGCTGCAGTTGATATGAAAGCTTAAATAGTTCTCATAAAGAGAAGTATTTAGACCTACATAGTTTGCAGTTTCAAGGGCACCTCCTGCTTGGCATTAACAATCTCATTATTAACAAAAGAAGGGATAAGACACTAGTACCCCTAGACTATGACTGAAATTCCAGAGACACAACTTAACTAAACTAAGGTTCTATTACCCCCTAAACTTATTTTTTTTGTAATTTTGTACACCTTTTTGGCCTACGTGGCCTCCAAACGTCTCCCACGCGCCTCACTTAAGTGGAGTAACGGAGTGTGCCACGTAAGCCAAAAGGTGTATAAAATTACACAAAAAATGAGTTTAGGGGGTAATAGGACCTTAGATTAGTTAAGGTGTGTCTCTGAAATTTCGGTCATAGTCTAGGGGGTACTTATGCCTTATCCCAAGAAAATACATAAAACATTTAGCCTTAAACAAGATAGGGTGTAAGAACTGACTAACAAAGCTTTCAAAGAATACAATCATATTAGGATAAATTTGCATTTCTAACAGACCATATCGTCTAAATTTCCATAAAGTATATGGATTGCTAATGTTCTAAGTAGGCATTTGGACATGCGATTTCATATCGCTATATGAAATCATTAGATGAAATTAGCATTTGGACATGCGATAAATATGCTTAAAGTCTGATGCAATATGTAATACCGTGTAGCTAAGAATAACTCCATATTTTGAATGTCTGATGCAGAAAGTGAATACCATTATCTTCAAGCTCAGAATAAACAAAAACTTGGTGGGAGTAACACATTAGTGTTCCATCAATGATTTTCCTTAATTCTTGCTTCATAAAGTTCCAGATTAACCCGGAAGCACTAGAATTAGCTAGTGTCTAGCGCATACGCCAAAGCTGCATATCAGCGCAAGCTGTTGATCAAGAAGCAACTGGTGTTCCAAATCAAATCAGATCTTGGTTATAGGAGGGATGTAGGAATGTGAGTCTCTTAGGAAGATTAAAATTAGCAAGAAGGTACATGCTAATGTGAATGCAAATCAAACAAACATTCCAAAATTGAGTATATCTCTTCCATTCTAGGGTGAGTTTTGTCTACCGAATAAAACTGATGAACTTGGCTATCTAGCTCAATCCAACTGCAACCGGGTGCTTTATAAGCATTCTGCTGATTTAGGATCTTCCTTACCTTTCGAGCTTCATCCCACTTTCCCAACTCCCCATATAAATTAGCAAGCATAGAGTAATAACTACCATTGTTGGGATCAATACTAATCAATTTTTCCAGTGCATATTCTGCCAAGTCTAGACGCCCATGGATTTTGCACCCATTAAGCAAGGAACCCCATATAACTGCATCTGGTGTTATGTGCATCTCGCTCACGATTTTCATAATTTCCTCAAACCTACCTGCTCGTCCGAGAAGATCAATTAAACACCCATAGTGCTCAATTTCAGGGTTAATTCCATATACCCGTGTCATCAAATCATAATAACTAAGTCCCTCTTCCACCAATCCTCCATGAGTACAGGCACTTAACAAGCCAATAAAAGTCACTGTATCAGGTTTTACATCATCTCCATATCGCAACATATCTTTGAAAACTCCAATAGCACCTTCCCAATGACCTTGAAGAGCCAAACAATTGATCATAGAATTCCAACATGTCAAACTGCCCCTATTAGCCTTATCAAAAAGATTTCTTGCCTCTTTCAAGCTACCACATTTTCCATACATATCAATGAGAGAATTTACAGTAAGAGAATTCAAATGAAGATTATTTCGATATATGTACCCATGAATACATTTCCCGAGCTGAAGCATCCCAGTGTGCCCGCAAGCACCAAGTACACATGCAAATGTAACCTCATTGGGCTTATTCCCTTGAATCATCCCTTCCTCAACAATCATTCTTCGTAACAGTGAAATGGCCTCACTAAACAAACCATTTTGTGTACATCCTGCAATTATTGAATTCCAAGAAGGAGTATCTCTTATATGCTGAGGTACCTCTTCAAAAAGCAAAATAGCATCCCCCATTCGCCCCACTCTAGTATATCCCGCTATCATCGCAGTCCATGAAAACACATTCTTCTCAGAAATTTCATCAAACAGCTGGCGTGCAACTCTAATATCAAACGAAAACCTCGAATAAGCATCCAAAAGAGCTGTCTGCACAACAGGGTATTTCCCAAAACCCATCTTCTCAATATGAGTATGCGCCATTTCAACCCCATAAGGCTTTGTAACTTCAGGGAAAGACTTCAGAATAATTGGGAATACAAATTGGTTGGGCTTTGACAAGCCACTACAAACCATTTCACGGTATAGCAAGAGAGAAGATTTATGATTAGGAAGGGAAGTGTATGCAGTGATCATCGCAGTATAAAGGTAAACATTGGGGACAGTGATGTAATTAAAGATTAAGCGACCATAACTGAGGTTGGAGAGAGAGATGGTGCAGAAACGAACAAGCTTGAATGCATAAAGCTGAGTTTGTCCATGGCCAATGGTGATGAGATGGCCTTGAAGTTGCTTGAGTTGAGTAAGACTCCTGCATTTTTCTAGAATAACTAGGATGTCTTGATGTAAATTTGGTCCGACCAGCATTTCCTTGTTAACAATACATTCAAAATTGGAGGTATAAATACATCATCCACATAAGCCTCTTAATTTTTAAATTAACACTCGAATAATTAATAACCTTTCTAAGATAATATTTTTTTCCGGTTCCGACTTGTGTCAATGGAAAAAATCACTCATTTCGATAACATAATAAGATAATAAATTTTTTGAAGACCCCTATATAAATATATGGTCTCATTAATATTATAAATTAATAATTTGTTAAAAACACAAATATATCTGAGACAATTTAGTGAAACATTATTCTATTGTGTTCTATTTTTGCTAAAATTTTAATCTTGTTGGAGCTCATCTCTAACTTTTCTTATTGCATCCAAAAGTTTCGATGTTGTATTTTTGAACTACACCATAAAATTGCGAAGAGTTATAAATGTAATAAGTGTTTTCTGACAGTAACTTGTTCCAAAGGTATTGTATCATCTTCTACTTTATCATCAACATTATTTTTTTCAATGGTATCCACAATTTCTTCTAAGTTCTGGACCTATGATTATTAATCATTTTCCCTCATTCAACGGGTTATTAACGTCCATTTTATTGCGATAACCGAGATCATTAATCATGAGCTCAAGTTCATGAATGACGTTTTTACAAGTGGATTCATTTAAATTCTCTGAGATTTCATCCCCAAACGAAATTTGCGGTGTTGAAACACTCTTTTAAATTAATAAATATTAATTTCTTGATTAAATAATATCTCTATAAAATAATAATATTTCATGTCCCACCTATATTAATTTATGGAAAAAGGGTCTGATATACCCCCAACTCTGTCATTTGGAGCTGATATGCCCCTCGTTATGAAAGTTACTCATATATACCCTTACCGTTATACAAACGACTCACATATACCCCTACCGTTACAAAATGAGCTCACATATACCCTTCATTTAACGGAAGTGGAAAAAATAGTTTTAAATTTATATTTTTGACTTTTGATTTTTTTTTAAAAATCATTTAGGGGTATATATGATTTTTCTAGCAAATTTCAAGGTATGTTATAATTTTTTCGGATATAAATTATTTTTTGACTTCTTGATTATCATTATTTGAGTTTCTTATTCTTTTTTTATTTTTTTCTTTCATTCCTTAGTGTAAAGAAAAAAAATTTAAACTATTTTTTTGTTGCTGTATTATAATTTAAAACTATTTTTTCGGATATATTGTAATTTAGTTTTTGTATTTGAAGAAAAAAATTGGGTCATCTATAATAAATTTTACAAGAATATTAGCGAAACTTAAATAAATTTGACCATCAAAATAATAAATCTAAATTAGTCATTGAAACAAAAATAGTTAAAAAATAATATATGTTTGAAGAGGATTAAATATACTCATATGGGATTATATTTTTTTAAAATAATTAAAAAATTAAACTTAAATTAATTTTTTCACTTCCGTTAGAGGAAAAGGGTATATGTGACCCATTTGTATAACATTAGGGGTATATATGAGCCACTTTCATAACGAGGAGTATATCAATTCTAAATGACAAAGTTGAAAGGTATATTAAACCCTTTTCCCTTAATTTATTGAGGTTTTACTATATATATATATATATATATATATATATATATATATATATATATATATATATATATATATATAAATCTAATATGAATATTGTATCATATCATGTGATCAGGACTAATAAGTTTATATACAGTTCAAATGTCTATATACAGTTTACTAGTAAGTTCAAGATATGTCCATATATTAAGCCAAAATATTTGATTCAAAATATTGGTCAAACACATGATTATAAGTTGATTTAATTGTTCAAATACCGAATATAAGATTATAAGATTGTGATGGATAAGACACATATATAGTGTACATATTATGAGAGAGATAATTCCTCAATGAAGATATCAATTTAGATTGACATAATATATAAACGTGTTCTTTAACTTTGCCTTAGCTGACATTTATGTCTTTCAACTTTGACTGTACATAAGTAGATACTTAAAATTCCATAAAGTTGAATGAGTAGACACACGTTTTACATGACAATTCACATGAGATAGACTCGAAGTGATTTATATTATGCAAGTTAAGTGTCTATTTGTGCACACCTAAAGTTTGAGGATATAAATATTAGCTAAGACCAAATTAAAAGGCACGTTAATATATTATGTCATTTAAATTTGTATAACTTGCCATTCCAGTTATGTACGTACGTCTATTATCTGCAATAGAAAAATAATGTTGTCGAGTTACAATACTTATGAAGGGGAAATTATCCTTCCAGTTATGTATCACTCATGCCATTAGCCTAATTGACCTTCATGTACAAATCATACAATATCAGATCAACATGTAAATTACTCACAATGTGAGGTATTTGAATTGAAAAAGGGAAAAGGGGAAGAAAATAGACAAACAGAAACAGAGAATTTCTGAGCCTGGGGGCACAAAGCACTATAAGCTCAAATTAAATTACATCAACAACATGATAGGACTGAGAATCGTAAATAGAGAATTGCTCATCTGACTTACGGCCACAGTTGTTCTTAATAGCCGTTAGCCCATCTGGAAAAACATCAGCACCAAGCCAATTCTCGACGGTAAACAACTGCTGGTTGCATCGTTTGTGCTCTGCTGCAGAAGTAACTTCAACGTAATTACAATACCATCCAGGGTGTTGCCCTGTACCATCAGAAGTCAAGTTCATTTTGCTGATTGGACCATTCAAACATGGACCACGACCAGTAAACATATCCAAATTGTCCCTTTCAAAGTAGTTGTGACCTTCTCCCATAAGCCCACCCCACGCTTGTAGGTTGTTGATTCTAAGTCCATATCTATTCGCATCGTAAAGAGTTAAGATAATTTTTGAGTCAGTTCCAGACGCAAAGAATTGCCCAGTTCGAACGTAAACTGAGTATACACAATTTAATTCCTGCATTAATTTCCCGTCAATTCAACAATTGCACCAAAATAATAACACAACGGTATTTTGGTATTGTAAGTTAGAATTTTGGATTATGAATGTATACATGACGTTAGAATTAGGCGCATAATTTAGTAATTCACTAATAGTGTAGAAGTTGACTTACAGAGCTAGAAATCGAAGAAATGGAGACGGAGAAGAGGATGATCGTGAGATGGAACCACATTTGATTAGCTTGTGCTACTCCCATGGCTACTTGAACTCAAGGGAAATGCTTTTGAGATATATAGGAGTGATATTATGATAGTTTATTTATACGGTATATATTAAAGTTCATAAGGGTGATATGGTATTTTATTGAGAATTGTAGGGTCAAAAAAATTATATGGCAATACCCATGAATTCATTCACACTATAAATAATTAAAAAGTCTAGTGGAAGAATAAATTTTAAGAAAAATACTATAACTAGTGGCGGCTAACTCAACTTTGCAATGTAAAGTTTTTGGTCATTCCACTACAATATGCGCACTTTCGTCTTTATCGTAAAATGATTATCGCATGCACTATATATTATATCAGATCTATTCAGAAGCCGCCATGAGAGAGAAATATGCATGCACCATTTTGTTGATTAAAAGGCATTATGTGCTACAAAGTAAAACCAAAACAAAAAAACTATGCTATATTTACAAAGATATATTAGTAAATGAACATAACTACGTGCTGATTGCAAATCAAATATTTGACCTTTAGCGGAAGAAAGAATTCAAATACATCATGATTGACACTACTTGCCATTCATATACCCACCAAGATGTTACTTGTTCTCAAAAATAATTTCAACGATATCAAACGTAAAGTTTATAAATTTTGAACACTTGATTGACATTTGTTCTTTGGCTATTTACTAAAAATGTACATGGTCATATTAATAATATTATAATTTAAAAATACACATCTAAGGTATGGTAGATTAGGTATTTTGTAATTGCTTCCATCTGAATTTGCCCAAAGTACAATGTCAAAATTTTCTATTTTAAAACTTAACAACAAATATATATATATATATATATATACCATTTGATAAATTTTTGATTTTTTTTTTATATAATAAAGAACTTATCCTAATATGATTATAAATATACATTAAAACCCTGCAATTTTAGTTTTAAAATTTAATAATTGAATGGGTTAGGTTCGATTTCGTCGATTTTAAGAATTGTTTTGACACTCCTGATCCATACTATAACCACATTATTAACATTGATGTGCGTTCTTTGTCACTATTGATATTAATTCAATTTCGCTTTTATTGAAAATATAATTAAGTAAACAAAGTTTTTTGTTTTTGAAAGTTTGATGATGATAATTGAGATGGTTTTCAATATGAGATTAGAGCAAATAAAGGTATTGAATTTGAGTCTCATCTTCATTCATTATTAAGAATATTTTCATGTATTGGACATACCGAAAAAAATCGGTCCAACGTATATGGGAGGACATTCTCAACATATAATTAAAAATATAAAATTAAAGAGTGATTTTAATAGTTTAAATTAGATGATATGGTTATACTAGTTACATATATACAATTATCTCATAGATATACAATATACAATTCGCCTCTTTCATCTTTCTGTTCTTTCTTGTCTCTTCCAATCTCGCTTGTCTCTCTTCTTCCTCTGCCAATCTCGCTCGCCTCTCTCCTCATTATAACATATGTAGGTACAAATTGTAATTAAGTAAACTATAGTTAAGAAGCCTTATTGTGTTTCAGTCTAAGCTATTTTTGAAATTTCCTCTTTCGAAAATATGAGTGATTCATTTAATTAAAAGAAGTTCCGGACTAAGCCGAGAGGCAAGTGCTTGTTTTACCTATTCTAAATTTAAATTTTATCGGTTTAACTTTTTTAAAAAAATTCTAACTAAATGTATTATCTTTTAAGGCTAATTATTATATTTTTTTAAAAACTTTTATACAAGAAATTATGTTGGGGAGAAAATATTAATTCACATATGAGATATGAAGTCAATAATAGAGCAATATAATAGTTGGATCCACCAACATCCCGAAATCATGTATACAACTTGCAGAATGGTGGAGGAGGTAGCCGCCATGAGTCATGAGTCATACTTTTCTTAATTTATTTTCATCCAATTTGCAGTTCAAGCTAATAGCCGCCATGAAGCACACTTCTTACTTTATTCATCCACTTAATTCAAATACCATATAATATAATAATATTCTCCCCTCTAAACAACATTGATCCATTAATATAAATAAACTATATGTGTATCATACAATCACTCCTACTATCTCCACATCATATTTTCCTTTATCCTCTCACTTAATTATCAGTTCTAGAGAAAGAAACAACTAGTAACTATAGACAGAAGGAGAGCAAACCATGGGAGTAGCTCAAGTTAACCAAATGTGGTTCCATCTCATGATCATCCTCTTCTCCTTCTCCATCTCCATTTCTTCTATTTCTGGAGCTGTAAGTCACCCAACTCTATTTCTAAATCGCATAATATCTCTATTTCTAAATGGCATAATAGAAAATAAACATGCACTTTTAGCATGATTTCAGTTGGTATCTATGGTCTTCAATATATATTGGATGCGCACAATAGACACTTGTAAAAAATTAAACAAGTAGACATATGCATGTGTCCTATGTGATGTCTTACGTGACCAATTTGCATCCTACATGTCGTCCTATATGTATTATGTCACATAATTTAAAATGTATGTGTCTAATTCAATTTTATATAAATTTGAGTGTTTACTTGTACACACATCTAAAGTTGGTGAACATAAATGTCATGACAACTGGGGGAAAATTAAAAAATATATTTATATATTTATGCTCTTTTAAATTCACCATCTCTAGCAAATTCTCACCTCATGTACATGCATAACATGCTAATTCTACATTATACACTACAGAAAAATGTGAATTACATGGTGATTTTTCTGGGGATTAGTATGAAAATTTGTAGGAAAATAAGTTTCATACGGATTTCCATACTAATCCCCAAGAAAATTCCCATGTAATTCACACTTTTCTTGTAGTGATATTATATATTCCCCTCATGTCCCAATATATATATATATATATATATATATATATATATATATATATATATATATATATATTATGTAGTTTGATTGAGTACAAGTTTATGAAATAGGAAATTTTTTACAATGTTTCAAAACTATTTTTATAAAGAATACATTTTTATAGACCTTTTGTCCAGTGGAACCCACCAACATCGATAAAGCATTTATAGTGTCTTAAAAAGAAAAATGTCATATAAATTATAACTATATATTTTTCATTTTGCACTTGCTAATTTGGTAGGACGTTGATGAATACAGGAATCAAATTGTATATACACAGCTTATGTCCGTACTGGACCATTCGTGGAGGATGCAACTGACTCAAAAATTACCTTAACTCTGTATGATTCGAGTGGATCTGGAATTAGAATCAACAACCTTGTGGCTTGGGGTGGGCTTATGGGCAATGGTTACAACTACTTTGAAAGGGATAGCATGGATATGTTCAGTGGTAAAGGCCCATGCTTGTCTGGCCCTATCTGCAAAATGGTGTTAACTTCAGATGGTACAGGAAGAAATCATGAATGGTACTGTAACTACGTCGAAGTCACCTCAACAGCAGACCACAAACAATGTAGCCAGCAATTGTTCAATGTGGATCAATGGCTTAGCACCAATCGTTCACCGTATCAGCTCTCCGCCACCAGGAACAACTGTAGGCGTTTGTCGGATGAGCAACAGTTGCTTTACCTTTCTGAGTCAAATAATGTTGTTGATGTGTAATTGTGCCATCTTCAGATTTCAAGATTCAATAAGTCTATTTTTATCATAGTTTTGCATATATCTTTTAAATATTTTGAATTGTCAATTATTGTGATTTGTAATAATTTTTACGTGGTTTAAAAACATATAAATTTCATTTCAAAGAATTTGAAAATCTCATGTGCAAATTTCCTATCAAACCTAAACTGTTTGACTTTCGAAAAATGAAAAATAATGCCACGTAAATTGAGTAGATTTTAAACGAAAAGTGCAAAATAAATTTTATTTATTTTTTTCAAAAAAATTGAATATTTCATGTGCAAATGTCCTATCAAACCTAAACTGTTTGACTTTAAAAAAATGAAAAATACCACATAAATTAGGACAGACTGAATACATTTTAAACGAAAAATGTCACATAATTTTATTTTTTTTCCAACTCCTTGCAAGTCTATTCATATTCCAAATTATCGTTCCAATAATATGAAAATGGGTGATTTATATTTCAAATTATGATTACTTTAAATAACATGTAAATGAGTGATTTCAAATATATATCGATATTATACCTTCAATGTATCAGTTTTCCAGCATACACGTAAACATTTGTGCATTTACGCCTACGCATAATCTTCACAGCACAGATAGTATCTATCTTTTTTCCCCTTCTTAATTCATTTTCTTTTTCTTTTCTTCTTCATTTTTTTTTTTTTTTTTTTTTTTTTTTGTGGCTTCCTCAATTTTTGCTATTCTTCTGTTGGACTTTTCATATAGTATTGCACTAGATAGTGATGCCCCTGTTGAGCATGAGCCCAACATTTTGCATTCTTATTAGCTGGGAAAGCAAGAAGCATAACAGGAAAAGTTAGATTAGTTGGCATTTCACAAAAAGCTTGTAGTATTAAACATGAATAGTGTTTAAGAGGTTCAAAAGCTTCTTCAATCATAATAGGTTACAGGCTCAATAGTTTCTTATAAAGAAAAGCGTTGGTACAATTTGACATTGTTGTCTCAGAAGTATACCAGCATTTTGACCTAATCGAACCATTTTCAAGCGGAAGCCTCCAAACCCAAACCGATCATCACACTAGACAAAAATGACCCTTCAACAGCTTCGGCGGAATATTCTGATTCGGCTTTAGCTGCTTCGCCTGTATCTTCACATTATTCAAATGATCCTGAAGCGAACCTTTCCTTTGTGTTTTTTGTAACTCGCCTTTACTTCGCTTCATTTTTTTGTGTTTGTAGCAAAAGGTAGTTAGTTTATCGAAATCAAAGTAAATTAGATAATAATGACCTTTTCTTTGGTGATAGTGTAGAAATCTCACGTCTAGGATTAGAGAAATCAAGGATTGTATTGATGAAAATAATGTTGAGTTACAACATCCTTATATAGGGAGAGAATTGTAGAGTCCTAAGTTAACTATACTTAGAGTCCTACTATAATACCTAATAATAATGTAATTATAAATAATCTAATCCTAGTCGTAATATAATCCTAATCATGATGTAATTCTAGTCGTAATATAATCCTAATTAATATAAGTAGTCTAATCCTAGTGTGACTCTAATTCTACAGCAGTGCTGTAAACTCGTCAGTCAGCTTCGTTAGACCTGTTCCTTTGACATGTTCCAATCGTCAGCTTTCTTCTTCTTCAACACTTCCCCTCAAGCTAGTTGTAACATCTTGCACCTAGAAACGACTATAAAGAGTTTAAAATATGAAAATATTGATTGTTAGAAAGTATAAGGAAATCTAGAAAATTGTAAGTTAAAGTTGAGTTTTTGGTCAACTTCAGACAGCCATAACTACTAGCTCAGGATGAGTTAGGTATAGTTCCAGATATTATTAGAAAGCTCTTGGAATGATCTTTCCAACGCCGCCAAGTTTGCACGATTCCGAGTTCGTATGAGCAAGTTATGCCCTTTGGAAGTTGGGCTGTTGGATTAAGGAAAATGTCCAATTCGAAAATATAAGGGGTATTTTAGTCTTTTCACTGCCCTATTATTTTAATCCAATTTTAGGAGTTTAATATGGGTCAATTCAGAACTTAGTCAGTTTTAGAACTTGGGATTTCACGCTAGGGCTAAGGAGAAAGGAGAAGAGAAAAAAAGAAGGAGAAAAGGGCAAATTCATCAAGATCGATCAAGGAACTTGGTGTTTCGCCAAGGATTTAGTTCTATCAGGTATGTGAGACTCTCATAATGTTGGGATCGTTCTCCGACGTGCCAAACATATTTATTTCAGTTTGGATTCATCCTAAAGGCATTTGAATATTGATAATCTTGATACCTATTCTTGAATTTGACTGAGTTGGGAAGTTCCTGAGTTCGTTACGTTGCATTATATGGTCGTTTAGAGTTAGGTTCTTAGGTACATTGCTGGGTATCTGTATCTAAAAGTAATTTGACAAAAAGAATAGAGTTTGGGTGAATTGGGGTTGGAAAAAGAAGAAGAAATTTCGTAGGACGAAATTAGAGGGTGGCCAGATTTGAACATCTTAGCTTTGCGTTGCGGAGCTGACACGAGGTGTTCTACCTCAAAAGACATTTTCAGAACCAAAATTTAATTATGCCCCCGCGTAGCGGACCCATCTGCAAATCTTGAGTTTTGGTCTTTTCTCACGTTTAGCTATCTAAAATCATTCCTAAACAACATGAGATCTTTTCGGTCATAAATCTTAATCCTTGAATCCATAATTCAATTCAAGGATTAATTAAGAGTCAAGTCAAGAGCAGTTAAGGTCAAAGCCAAGAGAAGTCAGGAGTCAAGTTAAGATAAGTTCTTAAAGTTTACAAAAGTCTTTCACAAATGTTTTAACTTTGTTTTAAGACTTAAGTTTGAGTTCAGTAAAGAGTAAAGTTGAAGTTCTTTTCTTTAAAGAAGTATATAGGGACTATGTATTTCCAAAGAGATTTAAAAATGTTTTCACATTTTAAATAAGAGCGGAAACTAAGATTTCTGAAGAGCCTTCGGGCTAGCTTTCAGAAAAGAGTAATAGCTTTCTAAATAAAGCAAGTAGGGAAACTGAGATTTTCAAGATAGCCTTTGAGCTAAGTTTTTGAACACTAATCTCAAATCACAGAAAAAGTATATTTTTAAAACATAGAGAGCTAATATATTTTGGGAGTAGTATTAAGCACCGATATGGGGGAGAGATCAGACAACTCACAGCCCCCATAAACCATGTAGCCATCATGGGTAGAAAAGGGTCATACTTTTTAGATGAACCCTTTTCACAATAGACTAGTGGATCCACTTAGTAGTTCAGGTCCTATACCTTTGGCCATGTATAGGATGCACTGGCAGCGTGAGATAGATCGATGCATCATCATTATAGCTCTTATGTGATGGTTATCGGTTAAAGAAACTCCCATACATCTCAGAATTATATGTATCTTTGCATACACACAGAGTTTTCATCATGTTTTTAAAACAAATTTTCTTTATATTGCACTTGTTTTAAACTTCTTTATATTGAAATGAGTTCAGTTAAGTTTTCATGAGTTGAGAAGAGCCAAGGTAAGTGTTTCTTTCAGATTCTCTTTCCAGCCTATGTTGTTTTAGCATTCCAACTTGTATACTCGTACATTCAATGTACTGATGCTAGTTGGCCTGCATCATTTTATGATGCAAACACATGTAACTAGGATCGGCATTCCAGCGCATCGTTGATCCAGTGAGCAGTTCAGAGTCAGTCGGTGAGCCTCCTTGCATTCCGGAGGATCCATATCATTGTTTTCTACTAGTTCATTAGGATGTTGTGGGGTTTGTCCCAACATCCATCTCAGTTGTTATTAGAGGCTTCATAGACAGTCATATGTTAGTTCTTTAGTCTTTTCATTGTCATTATTCCATGTTGAGACTTGAGTTTGCCTTAATGGCCAGTTGAATGTTCCTTTATAACATTCCAGTTTATTATATGAACTTGTCTTTGTTGAGTTTAAGTCTTCCAATGAGTTAAGTAAGCCAGGCCAAGGGTTCGCTTGGGGCCAGCAATGGTCTTCGAGTGCCAGTCCCACCTAGGGTGTAGGATCGGGGCGTGACAAACTTGGTATCAAATCCCTGAGTTCAAGAGTCCTAAGGAGTCTATGAAGCTCTGTCTGTAGAGTCCTAGTTATCGGTGTGAAGCGCGCCACATCTATAATTGGGAGGCTGAAACATTTAGGAACTATATCACTTCTTTCACACTCTTTTCGTGCGTTAGAGTTCATCTCTAATAAGTTTCTTCTAATTTGTACTTGCGCGTGTTTTCAGATAATCATGCCTCCACGAAGAGCTGTCAGAGGTCGTCCTGCGAGACGAAATGTTGAACCACAAGAGCAAGAGTTACACAATGCACCTAAAGTGCAACCGCAAGGAGAAGTCACCAATGCCGAGTTTCGTGAGGCTATTCGCATGTTGAGTCAAGCTGTGACTAACCAGGTTGGTCAACAAAGAGGATCTCGAGAAGAAGAGGCTGACACTTCGAGGATTCGTGAGTTCTTGAGGATGAATCCTCCAAGTTTAACTGGTTTGAGCACTACTGAGGATCCAGAGAACTTCACTGAGGGACTGAAGAAGGTTTTCGAGGTGATGCATGTTGTTGACGCTGAACGAGTTGAGCTAGCTGCATATCAATTGAAGAATGTTGCTAGAACTAAGTTTGATCAATGGAAAGGGGGTAGAGCTGAGGATGCACCACATGCGAGTTGGACGTATTTTGAAGAGGCTTTCTTGGGGCGTTTCTTTCCTCGAGAATTGAAAGAGGCTAAGGTACGAGAATTTCTAACACTCAAGCAGGATTCTCTCAGCGTTCATGAATATGGGTTGAAGTTCACCCAACTATCTCGATATGCTCCGGAGATGGTTAAGGACAAGAAGAGTAGAATGAGCTTTTTTGTTGCTGAGATGGGCCATCTATCAAGCAAAGAGGGCCGGGCAGCAATGCTTATTGGAGACATGGACATTTCAAGGTTGATGGTCTATGTGCAGCAGGTAGAAGAAGATTAGCTGAGAGATAGAGAGGAGCTCAAGAGTAAGAGGGCTACGACAGGGAACGAGTCCGGGCAGCAGAAGAGTAATTCCAACTGGTCATCTTTCCAATAGAAACAGAAGGGACATGCTCCATCATCTGCTAGTGCACCTGCACCTAAGCACAAGGGTGAGTACTATGGTTAGAATTCTAGAGCGAAGCCTGCCTATTCTCAGGGAAGTGTGGCGCAAGGGGTAGTAAGCCTCCTGCCTACGCCAAGTGTGGTAGGAACCACTCAGGTATTTGTCGTGGGGGCTCCACTGGTTGTTTCAAGTGTGGTCAGATTGGGCATTTTATGCGAGAGTGTCCAAAGAACAAGCAGGGAAATGGTAATGGGGGCAATAGATCCCAGTCTTCTTCAGTTGCTCCACCAAAAAGATCTGCACCTAGATGGGCTACTTTCGGTACTGGTGGTGGAACAAACCGCTTGTATGCTATCAACAATTGCCAAGAGCAAAAGGATTAACCAGATGTTGTCAGTGGTATGATTCAAGTCTTTGACTTTACTGCTTATGCTTTGCTGGACCCAAGAGCGTGTTTATCTTTTGTAACTCCTTATGTTGCTATGAACTTTGATGTTATTCCAGAGCAACTAAGTGAACCATTCAGCGTTTCAACACTTGTTTGTGAATCTATTCTAGTAGAGAGAGTCTATCGTGATTGTCCTGTTTCCGTCAAGCACAAGAGTACCATGGTTGATTTAATTGAGTTAGACATGGTAGATTTTGATGTCATTCTTGGTGTGGACTGACTTCATGCCTGTTGTGCCTTAGTTGATTGTAGAACTCGAGTAGTCAAGTTTCAGTTTCCAAAAGAGTCAGTCTTAAAGTGGAAAAGCAGTTCAGCAGTGCATAAGGGTCGTTTCATTTCGTACCTTAAGGCAAGAAAGTTAGTTTCTAATGAGTGTGTCTATCACTTAGTCCGAGTTAATGACTCAAGTGTTGAGGTACCTCATATTCAGTCAATTCCAGTAGGAAAAGAATTTCCAGAAGTCTTTCCTGATGATCTTCCCGGAGTCCCTCCTGAGAGAGAGATAGACTTCAGTATAGATCTTCTTCTAGATACTTGTCCTATCTCTACTCCGCCATACAGAATGGCACTAGCAGAGTTGAAAGGGCAGTTAAAGGATCTATTAGATAAGGGTTTCATTTGACCAAGTGTCTCACCTTGGGGTTCTCCGGTCTTGTTTGTGAGGAAGAAAGATGGTTTCCTTAGGATGTGTATAGATTACCGTGAGTTGAACAAGGTTACCATCAAGAATAAGTATCCTCTTCCTGGGATTGATGATCTTTTCGATCAGCTTCAGGGTGCTTCCTGTTTCTAAAAAATTGACCTCAGATCAGGTTACCATCAGTTGAAAGTAAGGGAATGCGACATTCCAAAGACAGCATTCAGGACTCGTTATGATAATTATGAGTTTTGGCCATGTCGTTCGATTTAACTAATGCACCAACAACGTTCATGGACCTTATGACTAGAGTCTTCAAACCTTATTTAGATATGTTTGTTATCGTCTTCATTGAGGACATACTAATCTATTCAAGGAATGAAGAGGATCATGCTAGCCATCTCAGAATAGTTCTTCAGACTTTGAAAGATAAGGAGTTGTACGCCAAGTTCTCTAACTGTGAGTTTTGGCTTGAGTCTGTGTCATTCTTGGGCCACATAGTTTCTGGTGATGGGATCAAAGTTAATACCCAGAAAATTGAAGCAGTGCAGAATTGGCCTAGACCCACATCTCCAACTGATATTAGGAGTTTCTTGGGTTTGATTGGCTATTATAGAAGGTTTTAGAGGGGTTCTTATCTATTTCATCCCCTTTAACGAAGTTAACTCAAAAGACCGTGAAATTTCAATGGTTTGAAGCTTGTGAGAAAATCTTTCAGGAATTGAAGAAGAGGTTGACTACTGCCCCAGTTTTGATCTTACGGGAAGGTACTCAAGGTTTTGTGGTGTACTGTGATGCATCTAGAGTTGGTTTGGGTTGTGTCTTAATGCAGAATGAAAAAATTATAGCTTATGCCTCCAGACAGTTGAAAGTTCATGAGAAAAACTACCCAACCCATGACTTAGAGTTGGCTGCTGTAGTATTCATTTTGAAGATATGGCGTCATTATTTGTATGGTGCTCATATTGATGTATTCACTGATCATAAAAGTTTTCAATATGTGTTCACTCCGAAAGAGCTTAATCTCAAACAAAGAAGGTGGTTAGAGTTACTCAAGGACTATGACATGAGTATTGTTTATCACCCAGGTAAGGCTAATGTTGTTGCTGATACCTTGAACATGTTGTCTATGGGTAGTACCGCCCATGTTGAGAAACAAAAGAGAGAGTTAGCAAAAGATGTGCATAGGCTTGCATGCTTAGGAGTCCGACTTATAGATTTCACAGAAGGAGGAATTGTGGTGACGAATGGGGTTGAATCGTTACTTGTGTCAGAAGTGAAAGAAAAGCAAGACCAAGATCCTATTTTTCTAGACTTAAAGGCAAATGTTCATAAGGAAAGAGTATTAGCTTTTGAACAAGGGGGAGATGGTGTATTGAGATATCAAGGTAGATTGTGTATACCTATGGTGGATGGACTCCAAGAGAGAATCATGGAGAAGGCTCATAGCTCCAGATATTACATTCATCCGGGTTCCACAAAGATGTATCACAATTTGAGAGAAGTGTATTGGTGGAATGGCATGAAGAAGGGCATTGCAGAATTTGTTGCTAAGTGTCCAAATTGCCAGCAAGTTAAAGTTGAGCACCAAAGGCCCGGTGGTTTGGCACAGAATATTGAACTTCCATAATGGAAGTGGGAGATGATTAATATGGATTTCATCACAGGTTTACCAAGGTCTCGCAGACAACACGATTCTATTTGGGTGATTGTCGATAGAATGACAAAATCAGCCCATTTTCTGCCAGTAAAGACTACCCATTCAGGAGAAGATTATGACAGTTTATATATTCAAAAAGTGGTAAGACTTCATGGAGTCCCAGTCTCCATTATTTCAGATAGAGGTGCACAATTCACTGCACAGTTCTTAAAATCTTTTCAGAAATGTTTGGGTTCAAAAGTGAACTTAAGTACTGCCTTTCATCCTCGGACTAATGGGCAAGCAGAGCGCACTATTCAGACCTTAGAGGATATGTTGAGGGATTGTGTGATTGATTTCAAAGGGAATTGGGATGATCACCTACCTCTCATTGAATTTGCTTACAACAATAGTTATCACTCTAGCATCCAAATAGCTCCTTATGAAGCTCTTTATGGGAGAAGATGTAGATCTCCTATTGGATGGTTTGAAGTTGGTGAAGTAGGGTTGATAGAACCAGATTTAGTTCACTTAGCCATGGAGAAGGTGAAGGTGATTCAGGAGAGGTTGAATAAGGCGCAGAGTCATCAAAAATTCTACACAGATGTTAAGAAAAGGCCATTAGAGTTCGAAGTAGATGATTTGGTTTATTTGAAGGTTTCACCCATGAAGGGTGTCATGAGGTTTGGTAAGAAGGGGAAACTTAGTCCCCGATAAATTGGACCTTATCACATAGTCAAGAGGATTGGTAATATAGCTTATGAGTTGGAGCTACCTCAAGAGTTAGCAGCAGTTCAACCGGTGTTTCGCATCTCCATGTTGAAGAAGTGCATGAGAGATCCTTTATTGATTATACCAACTGAAAATGTTGGGATTAATGATAACTTATCTTATGAGGAGATTCCAGTTCAGATTTTAGACCGCCAAGTTCGCAAGTTGAGGACCAAAGAAGTAGGTTCAGTCAAAGTGCTTTGGAGGAACCAATTTATTAAGGAAGCTACTTGGGAAGCTGAAGAAGATATGAAGAAGAGATATCCACATCTCTTTGAATCCGGAGAGAATGCAGATCAAGGTACAAATTCTCTTCTTAGTACTCTGTGAATTATGAATGAGCATGTTCATTGTTGCATTTACTTGTTGGGTGTTTGAACTAGATGTTACCACCCTTAGCTTAGTGAAATAAAGCTCATTTGAGCACGAATATTCCCAAGGGGGAGATATTGTAACATCACGCACCTAGAAACGACTATAAAGAGTTTAAAATATGAAAATATTGATTTTTAGAAAGTATAAGGAAATCTGGAATATTGTAAGTAAGTTAAAGTTGAGTTTTTGGTCAAATTCAGATGGCCATAACTACTAGATCAGGATGAGTTAGGTGTAGTTACATATATGGTTGGGAAGCTCTTGGAATGATCTTTCCAACGCCGCCAAGTTTGTGCGATTCCGAGTTCATATGAGTAAGTTATGCCCTTTGAAAGTTGGGCTGTTGGATTAACGAAAATGTCCAATCCGGTAATATAAGGGGTATTTTAGTCTTTTCACTGCTCTATTATTTTAAACCAATTTTAGGAGTTTAATATGGGTCAATTCAAAACTTAGTCAGTTTTAGAACTTGGGATTTCACGCTAGGGCTAAGGAGAAAGGAGAAGAGAAAAAAAGAAGAAGAAAAGGGCAAATTCATCAAGATCGATAAAGGAACTTGGTGTTTCGCCAAGGATTTACTTCTATCAGGTATGTGAGGCTCTCATAATGTTGGGATCGTTCTCCAACGTGCCAAACATATTTATTTCAGTTTGGATTCATCCTAAAGGCATTTGAATATTGATAATCTTGATACCTATTCTTGAATTCATATATTATTCTTGAATTTGACTGAGTTGGGAAGTTCCTGAGTTCGTTACGCTGCATTATATGGTCGTTTAGAGTTAGGTTCTTAGGTACATTGCTGGGTATCTGTATCTAAAAGTAATTTGACAAAAAGAATAGAGTTTGGGTGAATTGGGGTTGGAAAAAGAAGAAGAAATTTCGTAGGACGAAATTAAAGGATGGCCGCGCGTCGCGCGCCTAATGCCCAAATTTGAACATCTCAGCTTCGCGTTGCAGAGCAGAAACGAGGTGTTCGTCCTCCAAAGACATTTTCGAAACCAAGTGTCTCACATTGGGGCGCTCCGGTCTTGTTTGTGAGGAAGAATGGTGGTTCCCTTAGGATGTGTATAGATTACCGTCAGTTGAACAAGGTTACCATCAAGAATAAGTATCGTATTTCGAGGATTGATGATCTTTTCGATCAACTCAGGGTGCTTTATGTTTCTCAAAATTTGACGTCAGATCAGGTTACCATCAGTTGAAAGTAAGGGAATGCGACATTTCGAAGACAACATTCAGGACCCGTTATGGTTATTAAGTGTTTTTGGTCATGTCGTTCGGTTTAAATAATTCACCAGCAGCGTTCATGGACCTTATGAATAGAGTCTTCACACCTTATTTAGATATGTTTGTTATCGTCTTCATTGATGACATACTAATCTATTCATGGAATGAAGATGATCATGCTAGCCATCTCATAATAGTTCTTCAGACTTTGAAAGATAAGGAGTTGCACGCCAAGTTCTCTAAGTGTGAGTTTTGGCTTGAGTCTGTGGCATTCTTGGGCCACATAGTTTCTGGTGATTGGATTAAAGTTGATACTCAGAAAATTGAAGCAGTGCAGAATTGGCCTAGACCCACATCTCCAACTGATAGTAGGAGTTTCTTGGGTTTGGCTGGCTATTATAGAAGGTTTTAGAAGGGTTCTCATCTATTTCATCCCCTTTAACGAAGTTAACTAAGAAGACAGTGAATTTTCAATGGTCTAAAGCTTATGAAAAAAACTTTCAAAAATTGAAGAAGAGGTAGATTACTGCCCCAGTTTTGACCTTACCGGAAGGTACTCAAGGTTTTGTGGTGTACTGTGATGCTTCTAGAGTTAGTTTAGGTTGTGTCTTAATGCAGAATGGCAAAGTTATAGCTTATGCCTCCAGACAGTTGAAAGTTCATGAGAAGAACTACCTAGCCCATGACTGAGAGTTGGCTGATGTAGTATTTACTTTGAAGATATGGCATCATTATTTGTATGGTGTTCATGTTGATGTATTCACTGATCACAAGAGTCTTCAATATATGTTCACTCAGAAAGAGCTTAATCTCAGACAAAGAAGGTGGTTAGAGTTACTCAAGGACTATGAAATGAGTATTCTTTATCACCCAGGTAAGGCTAATGTTGTTGCTGATGCCTTGTACAGGTTGTCTATGGGTAGTACCGCCCATGTTGAGAAATAAAAGAGAGAGTTAGCAAAAGATGTGCATAGGCTTACACACTTAGGAGTCCGACTTATGGATTCCACAGAAGGAGGAATAGTGGTGACGAATGGGGCTGAATCGTCACTAGTGTCAGAAGTGAAAGAAAAGCAAGACCAAGATCCCATTTTGCTAGACTTAAAGGCAAATGTTCATAAGGAAAAAGTGTTAGCTTTTAAACAAGGGGGAGATGGTGTATTGAGATATCAAGGTAGATTGTGCGTACCTATGGTGGATGGACTCCAAGAGAGGATCATGGAGGAAGCTCATAGCTCCAGATATTACATTCATACGGGTTCCACCAAAATGTATTGCGATTTGAGAGAAGTGTATTGGTGGAATGACATGAAGAAGGGCATTGCAGAGTTTGTTGTTAAGTGTCCAAATTGCCAGCAAGTGAAAGTTGAGCACCAAAGGCCCGGTGGTTTGGCGCAGAATATAGAACTTCCAGAATGGAACTGGGAAATGATTAATATGGACTTCATCATAGGTTTACCAAGGTCTCGTAGACAACATGATTCTATTTGGGTGATTGTTGACAGAATGACAAAATCAGCCTATTTTCTGCCAGTAAAGACTACCCATTCAGCAGAAGATTATGCCAGGTTATATATTCAAGAAGTGGTAAGACTCCATGGAGTCCCAATCTCCATTATTTCAGATAGAGGTGCACAATTTACTGCACAGTTCTGGAAATCTTTTAAGAAAGGTTTGAGTTCGAAAGTGAACTTAAGTACTGCCTTTCATCCTCAGACTGATGGGCAAGCAGAGCGCACTATTCAGACCTTAGAGGATATGTTGAGGGCTTGTGTGATTGATTTCAAAATGAATTGGGATGTCCTTATGAAGCTCTTTATGGGAGAAGATGCAGATCTCCTATTGGATTGTTTGAAGTTGGTGAAACAGGGGTGATAGGACCAGATTTAGTTCACCAAGCCATGGAGAAGGTGATGGTGATTCAGGGTTGTTGTGGCACCACTTCTTCATCTTCCCTTATATCAAAACTCGTGAGAGCATAAAAAAATTGATCAAGAGTGGAATATAGTGTCTTACCTAATATGACAAAGGTCTTGTATTTGAGACCTAAACCTCTAGCAAAATTAATTATTTTTGTTGCTTGAATATAAGCTTTTTCCAAGCATTCCCACATCTCCTTGGTATTTGAGCATCCCACAATTTGGTGCATGCTTTCTTCGGTCAAGGTGCTTGAGATCGAACTCCATAGCAAGACATCTTTCTCCTTCCAATCATCAATGGTGCCACTATCTTTTGCATCCTTCTCAATCGCTACAACTTTCCCAGCAGTTTGTCCAGTGGAACAACTACTTTTACTTGGTTCATTCTATGTGATATGAATCAATTGGGATATGTGTGTCCTTTTTATGAGGTAGTTTGCTGGCTTAAGTTTAATGGAGCAGGTGACAATGAGTTGGTTAAGTAAGGATGTCGACATATTTTTGGTAGAAGTGGTCATTGCAACGTGTGGTTTTTTCTTTTTGGATCAATACTTAGAGAGCGGAAGGGATTTTATGCTCTGATACCATGTAGAAATCTCACGTCTAGGATTAGAGAAATCAAAGATTGTATTAATTAAAATAATGTTGAGTTACAACCTCCTTATATAAGGAGAGAATTTTAGAGTCCTAAGTTAACTATACTTAGAATCCTACTACAATACCTATTACTACTATAATAATAATGCAATTATAAATAATCTAATCCTAGTCGTAATATTATCCTAATCATAATATAATTCTAGTCGTAATATAATCCTAATTAATATAAGTAGTCTAATCCTAGTGCGACTTTAATTCTACAGTAGTGCTGTAAACTCATCAGTCAGCTTCGTTGGACTTGTTCCTTTGATATGTTCCAATTGTCAACTTCCTTCTTCATAAACACTTGCTACAGACACGTCAATCAGCTTCGTTGGACATGTTCCTTTGACATGTTCCAATCGTCAGCTTCCTTCTTCTTCAACAGATAGAAGATCAAATTGTTGAAAGAATCAAAACTAAAGGTTATAATCAACATTGTGAGCTTTAGTGCACAAGTCATCAAATCCCTTAACTTTGGGCAGAACTCTCAACGACAAGTCATGCCTACAGTTGTTCATGCACATCTTAAGAAGCTCCCATGCTTCAAGATTGAAGTTTTCACCAAAAATCTCTGTAAAAAAAGAATGTTGTAATCGCTTATCCTAGTGAATTCTAGAGGCCTGCTGAACAAAAAGTTTCTCAAGCTCAAGCATTTTATTTTCTAGTTATAGACCAACGTCTTGGGGCTAACGTGGGATCCGCTCAAGGAATATCTAAGGCGTTCCCTAACCGGAGAAATCATCAAAAACCCATATGGTTTGCTTCTTCCAAACCTGGTTGTCAGGTTTTGAAGTGAAATCAGTTCTATTTTCAGGCAACCCCACCAATACTTAAGGGCAAAAATTGGTGAGCTTTCTTGAACAGTGCCATCTACTTCAGGAATGGATTGAATAGACTAAGCTATGACCTATTAGCGAAAGATTCAATATCAACATTTAGTGTTCTCGATCCAACGAGTGGAATACTTAGAGCGAGTAGTAAGAATAATGAAGTCTTGAAGCCCGCTGATGGAATTGACGGAATTTTGATCCGACGTTAGAATCTCTGGATGTTGACGAAGTCAACTCTTCCAAGTACTTAAGCTTCCAAAATTCAAAAGTCGCTCCAAACTCAACCAAACACTTCGGAGAGCGTGCCACCCTACCCATCACCACACACATGCTATAGATAAATACATGGAGGGGCGAAATAGGAATTGCATGCATAAAACACATAAATGTCCCCGAGGATGATTATAATGCATCAACACATAGCACAATGAACAAAACTATTTGAACCCACAGGTTATATCACAAGTTTATTTCAAATGCTTACTATCACATATTGTACAATATGACATTACAAGCAATAAACATGCAAATACACATATCCCATAAGCATAGAACTATCACTTACCTGAAATTTAGCCCCTTCAAAACTCTAGATAGCCCCAGATTTCCTCTTGCGAAATGTCTTGGCTTGTTCTTGGTCTAAAATAAACAATATAACATTCAATCAGTCACAAATGACCTATTAATTTACCCAAATTACTAACAAATTCCAACCCCGACCAAAATATGATCATCTTCCCCAATTTAGGGCTCCTTCCCACCGTGAGTTCATGCTTAAACCTCTTCCCCAACGTTAACCAGCTAGTTTCTAAGTCTTAAGAAACAATTGACAAGATCGGGGAGTCAAATTCTTACCTTTACTGACGATTTTTATTGGAAAATTTATGTTGGCTGCACAAAATTGCCCATCTCTGCTTCAAGAATTGATATGGTAGAAAATAGAGGTTTTAGGCAGTTTTCTACATAAAATTATGATTCTCTCGCTATAGAGACTCCTGCCTCGCTATAGCGATGCCGCTATAGAGACAACTTACCTCGATGCACCGGTCTTGGCACCGCTATAGCAGGAGGTCGGTCTCTATATCAAGATTGACGAAAATTTAAAAACCTCAATCCCAGAAAAAGGTCCTTTTTACAACATAAACTCTTCATTTGACGTCCCAACTTATACCTTTCATGCCAAGTTCAATTTCAGGAGTTCTACTTACCTGAATTATATTCCAAAAGACCTTGGGATTCCTTAATATCTTGGCTAAAGTATACATCAAGCAAATCATAATAAAGGACCCCGTCCTTTCCCAAATGACCCTAGACCTCACATAGCCCAAATCTTATCTAAGGGTGGCCTAGCCAAGAATTTTCATGTTACTACCCGGAAAGTTTTCTAACCCAAATTTCATCCCTATAGGCCTATTCATAACAATTGGGTCAGCTCGTTACAATTTAAATACATAATTGTATCTTTACATAAAAAAGAAAAAAGTTATTTTTTTGTAACAACTAAAAAGAAAGAACATATTTATTTTTTATTTATGGTGGAGGTGGAAGTGGTTACAATGACGGTGATGGAGGAAGCAATGGTTGTTTCATGTGTCGAGGTGCGTGTTTACTAAGACATGTCACTTAAGGCTTCCCCCCCTCCCCCTATATAAGAACATTAACCATTTGAACATATATAAATAATTATGTATAACTCACATTTGATCATTGACGTTGAAGTTGAAAATTTGAGTTTTGAAGTAGTGATTTTTGAAATTTGAAGTTATGTTAGGACATGCATTTTATTTAGGTAAAGAAAAATAGTGTTTTATGAGTATTTGAAAATATTTAAAGACTACTTTTTCAAAAGTTTAGTTAAGTACATGGCCTAACATATATTTTAAAATAAAATTTCAAAATCTACTCTCAAATCAATGGTCAAACACTAACTTAGTTTATCGTAACTTTTTATTTTTTAGTACATTATGATTGAGGCGGTGTAAGGCCTTATTTGTTCGCACTTAATGGAGGTCTGAATCTAAATTGTTTTGACATACGACCACTAAGTGCATTTGGTCTGAGTATGTATTATTCATTAAAAATCTAGGACATAGTCTTAATATCATTAAGAGGTATTGTTGTGGATATTATTCACCATCACTTTATTGACCATCTCAGTAATCACAACCACAACTATTGCTATGTCACACCCCGAGCCTACATCCTGGACATGGCCGACACTCGAGAAACATTGCTGGCCCCAAGTGAACCCTTGGCCTGGCTTACTTACTCAACGGAAGACTTTACTCAAGATAAATACTTTTAAAGCAAGTAAATTGAACTGCTCAAAATATAACTTAGAATGTAATAAATATCATTCACTGCCAAAGTGGCAACTCAGGTCTCAACTTAACTGAAATGACAATGAAAAAACTAAAGAACTAACATTTGACTGTCTATGAAGCCCCTAAAACAACTGGGATAGATGTTGGGACAAACCCCACAACATCCTAATGAACTAATAAAGTAACTGAAAGCAATAAAAGGAGTCTTCCAAAATGTAAGGAGGCTCACCAACTGACTCTGGAGTGCTCACTGGATCAAAAATGTGTTGGATAACAATCCTAGTTACCTATGTCTGCATCATAATAAGATGCAGGCCAACTGGCATCAGTACATTGAATGTACGAGTATGCGAGTTGGAATTCTAAACACAACATATGCTTGAAAAGAATCTGAAGAACTTACCTGGCTCAACTCAACTCAACATAACTGAACTCATTTCAATATAAAGCAGTTTAAAACAAGTGCAATATAAAGAAAAAATGTTTAAAACATAATGTCAACTCTGTGTGTATGCAAAGATACATATAATTCTGAAATGTATGTAAAAATATAATAAATTGTGTATATAAGAATACAATTACTTTTGTGGGAGTTTCTCTAACCGACAACCATCACGTAAGAGCTATTGTGATGATACACCATTTTGCCTCACGCTGCCAGGGCCGTCCTATACCTTGCCAAGGGTATAGAACCTGAACTACTAAGTGGATCTACTAGTCTATGCTAAAAAGCACTAAAGGAATCATCTAAAATGTATGACCCTTTTCTACCCATGATGGCTACATGGTTTATGGGGCCTGTGAGTTGTTTGAACTCTCCCCCATATCGGTGCTCAATACTACTCCCAAAACATGATATTAGCTCTTATGTTTAAAACATACTTCTTTCTGTGATTTGAAATTAGTGCTCAAAAACTTAGCTCAAAGGCTATCCTGGAAATCAAAGTTTCCTCTCTTGCTTCATTTAGAAAGCGATTACTCTTTACTGAAAACTGGCTCGAAGGCTCTTGAGAAATTGAGGTTTCCTTTCTTTTTAAATGTGAAAACATTTAAACCCTTTGGGAATACATAGTCCCCATATACTTTTGAATAAATGAACTTCAAACTTTACTCTTTAATCTGTACTCAACTTGAACTTTAAGTATTAAAACAAAGTTAAAACATTTGGAAAAGACTTTTTGAAAACTTTAAAAAATTTCTCTTGACTTACTTCTTAACTTCTAACTTGACTCTTAACTTTCCTTGAATTGAATTATGGATTCAAGGATTGTGATTTGTAATAGTAAAGATCTCATGCTATTTAGGAATGATTTTAGATAGCTAAACATGAGAAAAGATCAAGAAATCACTGCCAATTATCATAAACACATCACCAACCACCGCATATTCTTCATCCATCGCCATCAACACTGCCAATTACTAACATCAACCAACCTCATCATTACAACCACCAACACCATTACCAATTTCCACCATCATTATAGTCACCACAACACCAAGACTTCCACATTTGCAACTAGCACCACAATCATTACAAATCACTACCAACAAATTTTACCATCTCCATTACCACTACAAACCATCTCCACCATCCCTAGCAACTATAAGTATTTCATTTTTTAATCAAATAATAATTTTATTTTATTAATTATTTATACATATTTAATTAATTTTAATTTAAAATGTATATTTAATACGTAATATAAATAGATTATGTATATTCTGACATTGAAAACTAGCCATCTTAATCATTAAGTGTTCCGATCTAGACACAATATCTTAATCATTCAAACGTGTATTTAGATTGAGACGTCTAAATCTTAATGAAAATAAATAAGGCCTAAGGCTACACACTGTGGATCCATATGATTCAGTCCATTTTCAAACCCCATACACCATGGGAAGTTTAATTAATGCACTAGGCTGCCCTTTTATGGCTGTAAAATTCATACGAGAATAAGATTTGCATGGCTTAAATACGTGAGGATATATTTATTACATTTATTTAGTGAACATAGATTATGTTTAAATAAAGAACTTTTTTTCCAAAAATAATTTCTTGAAAATACATTTTCAAAAGAAAGGAATGGACAACCCCCAATAATTTATTCATTCAAATATGTAAGAAATAATAATGAGTTACCTTGTATTTTATGTTTACCCTTTTCTTGTTTTTCCAATAATTTAAATTCAATCAAAAAACTCAATTACATATTCATTCAATAATTTAGTTCAATGAAATACTCTCTTAAGATAAAAATTATAGTCAACAAAACTCCTCAAACAAGTAATAACAAAATACGCACGCATATCAATTTATATTTACACTAGATTATCCACTAACTTGTTTGTTCTCATCAATGAGACTTTGAGAAATCTCATCGTCATGGATCTTCAGTTTATTCTCCAATTCGGAAACTTCAGCTTGCAATTCTTTAATCAACTTGTACTTCAACTGATTTTGTTCCTCAAGCTTCACCTTTAGGTCTATATTTTCCCTTTCCAGTGCTCTAAATACACCACTGTAGAATTTGCAAGTTGCTTCTAACATGCCAACTTTCATCAATAGATAATCTTTTTCACGCCTCAATGAAGCTATCTTTCGCTTCTGATGAAGCTCCTCCGCCATAGTTTAACCTTTATAATTGACATGAAAAATGAAGAAAGTCAAATAAATTTGATTAAGGATTTTGTTTGTAATTTTTAACTTTTTACCTAAAGTGGATATTTATTACTTTCCCTAAGTAGATTGGTATTATAAATGAATCATACTTAGAACTTATATAAGGAAAAAAAACAAGAGTGATAACTCATGATAAACACATTTTTCTTTATAAAAAAAATAGTTAAGGGTAAATAATAAATACTTTTTGAATTGTCTGTTTTTTTCCTAATTAAATATTTTAAGAATTAATAAATAAAATGAAATGCAAATTATTATTTAACTATAATTAAGTGTTAAAAATGTATATGCATCAACACTTAATTAACATTTGCTCGCATAAGTATTTAAAGAAAAAAAACAGTGACTTTAATTTATTATTAGATGTGTAGAAACAAATTCAATGTGCAAAAACAAGTTATTTTGGAACTAAATATAAACTTAAAATGATTAAATACAACTACACAAATATAGCTATTATTTATAAACGTGCTTTTATAATAACTCGCTCAATGATAGACTAAGCGGGTAAGTAAGATACAAATGCATAAGTACCACTAGCCTATGCCCAAAATTTCTGAGACACACCTAACCTTAACTAAGGTCCTATTACCCCCGAACTTATTTTATATATAATTTTCTACCCCTTTTGGCCTACGTGGCACTATCTTGTGGGTCCAGCGCGTGTTGACAATTTTTTCAAAAATAGTGCCACGTAAGCCGAAAAGGGGTAGAAAATTAATTAAAAAATAAGTTCGGGGGGAGGGGGGGGGGGGGGGGAGGACCTTAGCAAAGATTAGGTGTGTCTCAGGAATTTTGGGCATAGGCTAGGGGGTACTTATGCATTTTCCCGTCATTAATTGATTATGTTGAATAAAATTATCGGTAGCTGGGTTTTTCCTATGTAGCATGATGTGATAGAAATAAAGAGTATGATTAGAATTATTAGTGGTGCACCTATCATAAATTTATTAGAATATTAAAATTTTCTTTTCAGTAAGTCTTGTAAAGCTTTGTTTGATTAGAAATAAATTTTTTCGTGAATAATCTTAACAGTATTAGAAATATTTCATTAGTGTTTTTATCTACAAAGATGTCTTAAAGTTTTTCCCTAATTTTTCTTAAATCTTTTAGATTTTTTTTTTAGTTTACAAAAACTTCAAGCACAAAGTTCATAGTACCACATATATTCGATATACAAATTAGGGTCTTAAAAATGATAATATCACTAAAAAAATTCATAGAAAGCATACCTGATGAGAAGAACTTAGCGAGAGCGTTAGTTGAAAAATTGGTTGCCTCCTTGCCCTAGCCGCCACCTGTAATAAAAAAGTGTAGAGAATATGTGTAACCCTAATGAATAGAAGATCAATTTATAAAAGTATAGGGTTAATCTGGTACGTTCATCAAGTGCCTGATCTGACAAATAAAGTTATTTTCATTAAAAATTAGTTATGGGCTTTATATTGTAATTGGGTTACACATAAATTAATAAAGAAGTATAACATTCTCTCCTTGGCCCAATGACTGCATAACACAAATATTTAATATAATATATATTAGATGCACATCAGTTAAATCTCTTATATATATATATATATATATATATATATATATATATATATATTATTCATTATACATACCCTAATATGACGACAAACCACTTATGCGAGTTATAGTGGTTAAACATATTTTTACGCGAGTTATGGCGGTTAAACATATTTTGTGCTACATTTCCCCTTTTTTTATACTATAACATAATTTTGTCGTTTCTTGTCTTACTCTATTAAGAAGTTGTTGTACATGTCTAGACTAGATCATGAGAGTTAGTCATTTGGTTTGATTATTTTACTCATTAATGTTATGGGTTTCATAAATTTTGACATTAAAAATGCATTTGTTATTTATTAAATGATTTGTTAACTGATTTTCCGCATAATGTTGGTTGGGTGGTAAGAACTCTCCAATATGTTATGACTCTGAACCGTCATGAGGTGAATCCACACTAAACCACATAGTGGTAGAATCAAAGTCTAACCCGATAACAACCCAACGCCAATTAACATAAGCCAAATTCATCATAAATAAAGGAAATAGTTTAGATCATCTAAGAAATTGAGTCCCTGTAAATTCAACTCAATGGTCTGAAAACAACAACAGAAAATACCTCTAAGAACGGAAAGTCACAATACCAAAACTTTTAAAAATAGTCAAACTGAGGATACAACCCTGAAAGCTAAATATATGGTCCAACAACAATATCTTTGTCCAAAAATATGGAACACCAAATTAGAAGAACTCATGGAAGCTCAAAAGATGTAGTTCACCCTTGGATTCAGATCACACGTTTCTCAACTGAGGTCTTGAATCAGCTTCTAAAAGATTTATTGCTCTCTACAAGAAAAGAAACAAGTGAAGAATTAGTACAAAAACTACTATGTGCTATTAGGATCACATAGACAGTCTAACATAAACATATAAACAATTCATCACTAAATAGCCATCACATGGCAACAAATAATATAGCAACAAATATCAGTCACACTTAGACTATTAGTCAGATGATATGAAACCACAGAACAAGAACTAATCTATGCATAACATGTCTCACATCATCAATGCACATACCGGTTCTCTCATGGAACCTCAAACCATATTGTAGTATCATACAAAACGTGGTATATCTGAACCAACAAAAAATAGTCTATACCGGCATAGTACCCAAGCCAACTAACAATATCTTGTACTGGCGTAGTACCCAATCGAATCAACAAGCATAACAAACATGTATAATCACATTACACCACAACATGCATTTCATAACCTGAAATCAGGATGTGATGGCGTCCACTACAACCCAACGAGTGGACAAGTCTAAACCCAAATAACAAGATGTGGAAGACACAATTTATATAAATACAAGACAAAAGTACTCATTACCTCCCTGAACTTGAAACTTTTTATTCAGTATACACCTAAACTAAATTCCGTTTCAATTACCACCCCCCCCCCCCGAAATTGTTTATTCCTTCGTCGCGTACACCTTTATTGTCCACCTGGCGTAGAAATTGACAACACACTCTACTAGGCACGTGAGGAAGTAATTTTTTGCCACATCATAGAGCTACAACGGTAAAAAAAACGTAAAATCTTCATTTTTCTTTAATATTTGGCATATTTTAAAGATTTTTCTCTCTATTCTCTAACTATTTATTCTCTCTAATCCCTTCTCCCTTTTCAAATTTTCTCCCTTTTCAAATGCTTGTGTGGTTGTGTTGAACAACCACACAAGCACCAAAACACAAAACATACACTACTTTAAGTTTGGTTGAACAACCACATAAGCACAAAATACAAAACAGTCACTAATTTTAATTTGGTTGTTACAACCACAGAACCACACAACTAAGAAGTTTTCTTTGAGGGTGATTTTCCCTTGGCTTGTGCCCTTGTTTGAATTCTAGCAGCTTTTGATCTGGTTTGAATACGACGCATAACACTTTGGACTTGAAGTTCTCTTTGAGTCATGACATGTTTGTCTTTCCACTTCAGTCCCTTGGTAGGTTTAAAACCAATATCACCTGTCACATGCGTAGAACTCATCACACCAGTATTAACCCTCCTACTGCTAGACAATCCTTGCTGCAATATTAACAACATAGTTAATTTAGGTCTCACATTTAAAAATATAATTTTGATAGTTTTATAAGACATTTACATTAATACATGTATATCTAGTATCAGCAACAAATACACCTTGTCCAACCACTTTTGGTCTCTTCTTGTAACCACTTCCTGCACCTCTTCTTGTACCAGTCTTGTTGCTACTTGCTCTTTCATAATGACCTCTACCCCTCTTTTTCTCAGTGGTGGACTAATGTGAGTAGAAAAAGAATACAACAAGAGACTAAATTAATAAGTAACCTAATCTAATTTATAAAAGAAAATTAATGTGAATGTACCTCCTAAGTGGGTGTTGGTGTAAACTTAGGTTTAGGATTTTTTGGACAATTTCTCTTGTTATGATTTGTGCCTTTGCAAATTGAACATGTCTTTATTGTCCCCATTCCTAGCAACTTCCTAGCTTTTCTCACTTCACCAATTTCTCTTCTTCTATTCTTTGGTGGCCTACCAAGCATTTGCCTTGCCTCAAGTGGTTCAACCATTGGGTTTATGCTTTCAGGCCACATTTCCATGTTTGGGACTGGTTGAATGAAATGAGAATATGTCTTCAGATATGTCTCTTTTCTATACTAGCTTGAAATCGCTTGTGATGAATCCATGTTCAAGTGGTTCATTGCTGCTATACCATGTGCACATGGGATACCTTTTAATTCCCAAGATCTGCAACTACATTTCTGTTGACCCAAGTTCACAGTATGCTTGTATACCCCTTCTAACACTTCAAATCCATCATCACTATTCCATTCAATGTTGCACTGCATTGATCTTGTTACATTGGTATTGAATACCATCATTGCCATTGGAGATATTCCATCTGTCTATGTTTGAGCAAAAGCTATTCACTTACTCACCCTACTCATCACCTTAACTCTAATTTTTTCCAACATAGTTACAATAGTCTTGTTCCTAGGTCTCAAGATCCAAGCATTGAAACTCTCTGCCATGTTGTTATCTATACTATCACATTTCGAAAAAGTTTGGAAAAAAGCTTTGCACCATTTTTCCTTATTGTATTTGATAAGGGCTTCAACTATACATTTTCCCAACTTGGATAGGACATTTATATTATACTGACATTGTGCCTCAAATGTTGATCTAGCACAAGCCCACAATTTCTTCCTTCTCTCTATGCCTCTGAAGTTTTGTGACCAATTTGCTAATATGTATCTAGCACACATTCTGGAAATAGTTCATCTACATTAGCTATTAGTCACTGTAGTTGCAAAACAAAGTAATAAAGATAGTTAAATTTTGATCAAATTAAATTAAAGATAAACAAAAAAAATAAATTCAGTTACCGTTTGCATATCACTAATGATAATGAGCTGGGTACCATCTCCTAGATTAAGATCATCTTGTAGAATAGTCATAAACCATTTCCATGTCAACTTGCTTCCAGTACCAATTACTACCCATGCTATTTGACACATTTGGTTGTTTGCATCCTCAGCAACAGCTACCAAAAGTTGACCCTTACAAATTCCTTTTAGAAAACATCCATCCAGCCCTATACATCTTCTGCATCCATGTTGGAAACCCTTTTTCATAGCATCAGAACATATATAAAAAGAGTGAAATTGTTTCATCCCATTTTTTTATTCTGAATCTTTAAGCGTCACAACACAAGTGCTACTAGGATTTGTTTGGAGTAACACATCCCTGTAGTCTAGGATTCTGTTAAATTCTGCCACATGATCCCTCATAATTTCCTTTAAAATATGTTTTCTTGTTTTTAAACAAACTGCTTTGCCGACATGAACATTCAACTCTTTCCTCACCAAATCTTGTATTTCCCACTCTTTTATACTAAGTTGAGAAATAATCCTATCTTTCAGATACTTACATAAAATTTTGAATTACACAAAATATTATAGGTGGTCCTAGTACATCTGTGCCTTGGGTTGTATGTCTTGATAGTGAAGTTCTCACTCCTCCCTTCCTTGCTTGCATACAACAGCCATGGACAACCACTTTTACACTTGACTCTTATTCTTGTACTCTCATTCACAAACTTGTCTAACTCAACTCCTTTTTTTATAGCACATTTTGTAATTGCCTCTCTAAATTTCTTTACACTTCCAAATACCAAACCACACTGCCATCTTACAACATCACAAAGTAGAATCATATATCACTCTATTATTATTCTTTCTCCCCTTATACTCCCTCCTTCAAGTTCATCATCAGAAATAGGTTCTTCTTCATCACTTTGAAAACTATCACAATCATAATTGTCATAGTATAGCTCATCCCCTGTTAGCTTACACTTGAAATTATTTTTGCCTTTTTCAATATCCTCATACCCTTCATCAAGTCCAACTTCACCTAAAAAAACCTTTTGTTTTTTCCTTCTTCTTTCTCCTCCTACTTTCTTTAAACTTTCTCACATCTTCCTTAACAATCCTCAACTCCTCATGCACATCACTTCCATAGTCAATAGACTGGTCAGAACAAATAGAATCAGTGTCTATGTCTTCCTCTGCATTTTCTTAGGCACTTGGTTCAACTTCTTCTTAAATAGAAGGTTCAGTTCCTTGTTGGACAGTAGGTTCACCTTCTTCTTCAGTATCAGTCAAATCTATTGAAGAATAATCATCATCAGTTTCTTATTGGACCCTTGCAATCCCATCATTCTCAACTCTTTCACTAGATGGAAAGGAAGAAGAGGAACCTAACCCTAGATCTAGTTTTTTTGGCTGTGCAGTTAAAGAACCATCATATTCCCCATGTGCATTAAAAGACTCAACCACTTGACTTAAAGATTGACTAATTTGACCTTCACTGGGACCCACATCCTCCAGAATAGTGTCATCACACACATAAATATCTATTGTGTCCCCATCATGCATAAATAATGCAATGTTACAAATGTCCATGTCATTTTTGAATTCCACCAGATCACTCCTTAGAGACTTAGCATAAGATTTTCCTAACTTACTAATCCCAAAAGACTTAGCATAATCTGCAAGTTCAGGAATTGACAAATGATCTTCATCAACATTCTCTACATATTTAGTCCTACCCCCAACATATACTGGACCTACCTCACTCACCAAGATACCCCCAAATTTGAACCTTAAATTGAGGTACTTAGTAGCCATAGTGTCAACCTATAACCACAATAACAATCAATAGATTGTACAAGGCAACAACAACAAAACAGAGGCAACAACACCAAAAAATATACAATAGCACCAAAACAGAGGCAACAACACCAAAACATAGACAATAACACCAAAACAGAAGCAACAAAACCAAATTTAACTCATAAGCATACAATTATACAAGGAAATTATAATAAACAGTACAAAAACATAATTGGTACTTAGTAGCCATATTACTCAACATCATACAAATATACATAAGGAAATTACAAAATACCCCACCATTTAACAATACCAAAATAGAATATTGAAATAAAAACCCTAGAATCTTAATTTTACTAAAAAGCCCTAATTTTTTGAACTAATTACCAGAAACCCCAATACTCATGCAAGCATAAGCTGAACAACTTCATAGTAATACATTCATTAAGTGAAAATTCTAGTTGAAAACTATCAAATCCCTTATCGAAAACTCAATTGGAAATTAACTATGGCGAAACTAGTCAAATTACGACGAAACCTTAAACGAAAATTAGGGCAAAATATAAATTAAAAGGTAAAGGAAACAAACAACAACACATCATAAGAGTGGATAATCACTTACTTGGTAACAATTTCAAATAAGATTGAAAGAAAATCGAACAATCGACCAAACGCTTCAGGAAATCGAGCAAGCCTTCACATCTAAGACCTGCAACTAACCCAAATCCAGAAAGAGTTCCGTGAAATCTACCCTTTACTCCGGCGATTACACTTCTTAGAGAGCCAAATTTTTTGAAATTTGTCGTCGTCCGTCGATTACACTTCTTACCCTACAAATTTGTTAGAGCTTAGTGAGAAGCTTAGTCCGAAAGTTTTAATCTAGGTGAGAAGGTTTGACATTTAATTATCTAGGTGGCTAATATTTATCCAGGTGGCTAATATTTATCTTGGTGTCATGCGCGTGTAGACATGATTGGAGTGATTGGACAATAAAGGTGTACGCGACGGAGGAATAAACAAGTTCAAGGGGGGAGGGTAATTAAAACAAAATTTAGTTTAGGTGTACACTGAATAAAAAGCTTCAAATTCGGGGGGTAATGAGTACTTTTGCCTAAATACAATAGTAATAAGCGGAAGATAAGAATAATGTATATAAAATAAGAAAGTCCATATCAAATATATATATATATATATATATATATATATATATATATTACGATACAAAATGTAAAAATAGGTCCAAAAGTAACCAAAATAAAAACTAACACAAGATACCAATAATCCGAACCTGTTTTCACTTATACATGAGCTATTATGAATAGAAAGCCGTAAATATATATAGAGAACTAACTAATCCAATATACAAAATGAAAGTCAGTGCAACAGAACGACAACAACAAGTCTCTGAACACCAAGAGCTCACAACAAATCTGAGTCTATGCCTACTAGGAGAGATCCAACGCTCACTTAGGGTGGCTCGAACTGAACGGTGCATCAGAAAAAGATGCAGAAGTGCAGTATGAGTACCAAAATATGAGGTACCCAGTAGGCATCATAGGCCTACCGAGCTTAGAAAGATCAAATATATAAGAGAAGCACAATGAATCTATCAAGTCAGGGGAAAGCTAAGGCACAACAAGAATGCAATAGAGAACATGCAAATAATATCAAGATTCAGTCACAAGATACACACAAAACCAAACAATCAACACACTCAAAGGCAAACTCATGCAATGATACAATATAAAACTCCAAGAAAGGGAAAAGCCTAATCAGGAATAAACGCCGAGCCGCTTGGAAGGGTACCTTAAGCTTAACCATAAGCCAATAACCCGAATAGATGTATACATGATCCGCCTGGAATGACACATCGAGCTAACCAATAATCCAGAAATATATACGTCAACAGGACACCCAAGATGATACTTTAAGCTTAATAACAAAGTTAATATAAACGATAGATTGTATCCCGAGCCTAAGACAATGGGCCGCCTGGAATGATGTTTTGAGCTCATTAGAGAAAAAGCATCTCAATGGTGCGAGTCTCAAAGCATTCCAACTAATTAAGGTCGATTTCCTTTTCACTAACAAAGTCATGACATACACACAGAATCGAGAAGAATACCCACCACACCACAAAAGTACTAACCTAGAACTCCTGCCAATCCAAGCTCACGGCCTCAGACCCAATAGTTCAATAAACAACCAAGAAATCACAACTTAAGAATCCACATTATCAACTAAATCAACCAAATCAATCAAACATAATACAATCCAATGTTTGACGGCACATAAAAGTAGAGTGTAAGGATACTACTCAAGAAAACACAAGAACCACCAAAATTAATGCCTCTCTGACTAAGATTTAAACTAAACCACCCAACCTATGGACATAACTATTCCAAAGATCAATAAAGCTCCACACAACCTAATGATTCCACCTAAATCATTCAATACTACCAAAATATAATTAATCTAACAAAGTCAAGTCTAAAGAAAATGAAAGTCATAACCTACTTCAAGGATGAAAACCGCACACGAACTATAATTCGGGCGCTTTTCCTTTCCGAAAAGCCTCAGATCGCTGCCAAGTTGCCACGAATACAAAGAACAAGTTAACACAGATCCAACGATACCCATATCACTAACCCAAATTTCAGACCAGAATTAAGTTGAAAATCAACCCTCAAATCAAAGCAACTGAATTACAAAAAGGAACCCGTAATATTGTCCTCCCAAGAATAAGGATTACATGCCCTAAAGATGGGAAAAATGGGACTCAATTTAGACCTTTTATGATCAATTTACCAAACTTTAAAGTCTAGGTATATGGATTTTGAGATCGAAATGAAATTGAAGTATGAAATTAAGGCCACAAAGCATAGAGAAAAGAGAAATTAAGAGAATTACCTTTGAATGGTTGAAAATAATCAAGAACTGCTCCTTAAGGACCTAAGTCGAGGTCTATCAAGATGGGTCTTGAGTTTGAAAGAAATGGAGGAGAAATGGGATTAAATCCCAGCGATCTTCACAAAAGTGGACAAATGTTTGAAAAAGCGAGCTTCTCTTAGCCGACATAGGCTTTGAAAAAGAAAGCCCACCTAAGGGACGCACTTCACCTAAGCAAACCTATGGTCGCTTAAGCAGGCTTTGTAAAAGCCAAGGGTTGGTCACCTAAGCGACCCCTGCCCCACTGATCTGTTCACTTTAGATGCCCCTTGGTTGCTTAACCCAACATCTCTTAAGCCATCAAGGGTTTGCTTAAGCCGTCCCACCATATATCAGATTTTTCATCAAAAATTCTAAGTGTCCAAAAGCTTCGAACAAACCCTCGAAATTCATTCGGAGTCCAAATGGCGCAAACGAAAAGTGCAAACCACTTGGAAACAACATTTCGGACTCAACGAAATCTACCAAACAGTCATTCTAGGTCATTTCATCAAAATGTTGACCAAAGTCAACATTGAAACACAACAAAACACCAAAAGCTAAAAACTCATCCAACACCCTCGAGACCCAAACCTAAGGTTGCTCTAGACCAAACCCAACATTCCGGAGCTAATTACAGTAATGGAATTCGATTCCATGGGAGTTTACCAAGAAAATTGACCCAAGTCAAACTTTTGCCCAAACTTCAAACTTGAAATGCCAAATCGCACCATCTTCAAATGGAAGCCTCAAAACTTTAACCAATCATTACACTAGAACAAAATGACCTTTTTGGGGCTTATGAAACTGACAGAATTTTCATCCGATGTCAAAATATCTAGATGTTAAATGAAGTCAACTCTTTCAAGCATTTAAACTTCCAAAACCCAAAACTCGCACCAAACTCAACCTAACACCTCAGGGAGCATTCCACCCAACCTAGCATCATACACAGTCTATAAATAAGCTACAGGAAAGGAAAAATAGTAAATGAACACATAAAACACATAAATGACCCTCGGGGTCATTACAATGCAACAACATAAAGCATAATAAAAAAGACTACTGGAACCCACAAGTTAAATTACAGGTTCATTTCAAATGCTTCTATCACACATTGCACAATATGACATTACAAGCAATAATCATGCAAATACATATATCCCAGAAGCATATAACAATTACCTACCTCGAATCAAGCCTCTTAAAAACTCTAAATAGCCCGACCTTTTCTCTTGCAAAATTCATTGGCTTGTTCTTGGTCCAAAATAAATAATATAACATTCAATCAATCACAAATGACCTATTAATTTACCCGAATTACTAACAAATCCCAACTCCGGCCAAAATTTGATCATCTTCTCCAACTTAGGGCTCCTTCCTACTATGGAATCATTCTCAAACCTCTTCCCCAATGTTAACCACCTAGTTTCAAAGGCTTAAGAAAAAATTAACAAGATCGGGGAGTCAAATTCTTACCTTTACAAGTAATTTTCGTGGGAAAACTGATGTAGGGTACCCAAAATCGCCCATCTCAGCTTCAAGAACACAAATTGCATAAAATAGATGTTTTGGCCAGTTTTCTACTTAAAAGTATGGTTTCCTCTCAATAGAGACGCCGATATACCAACAACTTACCTCGATGTAGCCGTCTGAGCACCACTATATATTCCCTCATCTCTTTTCCTCTGAGGTAGTTCCAGTCCAAGGTATTACATCTTCCTAAAGTACTTATTCAATTTAGTCCCCCCTTCATTGTTTTGAGTTTATGAGTTGTATGTGTATTTTACACTAATGTGGGTTGTTAAACATTTCCCTACCCTTTCATGCTCAGTTCATCCATCATTCGAGGATGAGTAATTCCAAGGATGAGATATTGTAACACCCCGAAAAAATTCTAAACTAACTCCCAAACCATTCTTTAATTGCTTGTAAAATTAAACTGAGTGATTCTTAAATAACTCATATGTGAAAGGTCATTTATTTTGTGTTTGAATGGATTTGGAAATGACTTAAGGTCACAAGAACCCCCCCTACCACAAAGTTGAGTTTAAAATTTCATTTCCAATTAAGTTTTGAGATAAGATTCTACTTAGGTCAACTTCAAACGATCTTATCTCCCATCACATTACGAATTGGGTGGCCTATGACCTACCAAATTAAAGGTCTTTGTCCCCATCTTCCAAAGCCACAAAGTTTGTCTCATTTCATGTTTGGAGCAAGAAGTTATGACTATTTTATCAGAGACTGCTATACCAGAGTTTTTTGAGTCTATGAATGATGACTCCAACCGACGGGCCGTAAGTTGAACAACGACCCATCCTGTCAAGTTGTCGGTAGAGTATTGGGAGTCAACTTTTGTGATCCAAATCTAATGGATCCTACTGATGAGTCGTAAGTTCACATACGGGTCGTTATTTGGACCCATAAATGGACTTTTGAGCCTTAAAAATTCACTATAAAATCCACAGATGGGATCTACAATCCGTAGGTCAAACTACAAACCGTAGATGGACCCGTAGAAGGTTTTTTTGCCAATTTTAGTAAGGATAGTTTAGTCTTTTCCCATCCCTTCTAAGCCTAAACCATGACCATTATTTTCACCTAATTAAGGTCTAAACAGTGTTAAAATGTTATTTTACATTCTTTAACAATTCAGAGACTTAGACCAAGGATTCACGAGGAGAAAAGCTAGAGTTTTCAAACATTATTTGAATTTCACTGATTTCGCCAAGAACTTTGTTCTTCTCAGGTATATAAGGCTATCATAGTGATGGATTGAGTTCATCCTCATGCCCTACATCTACTTTCTATAAGTAAAGAATAATCTAGGGTTACATCCTTAGTTTTGATAATTCTTGAGATAGTTTGTTGTTGAATTTTGAGTTGTTATTCCTAATTTTTGAGTTGTTATATATTATGCATTATGATTCTTGAGTTGATTATTCATGCCTATTTTTCAGCATGAACCCTATTATTTGAGTATTCATTGAGTTACTGATGAGAATCTTTTTGACCGAACAATTATCTTAAATTGATTTTTTGAGAAAGTAAAGAGGAATTTTTTAGGAGAGTTTAAAGAGACATTTTGAGTAGAACTTAAGGGAGCTATTGATTTCCAAATTTATCAGTTTTACATTGAGAAAAGAGAAACATTGATTTCTAAACGAGTAATGAGTTCAGAGTTAACTCAGAGTAGTTACCTCTTTTAAGAGGATAGTTTTTAACAATTATCTCAAATAAGATTAAAAAGTAATGTTTTTATACATTGAGAAAAAAGTATATATAATGTGGAGTAGTATTGAGCACCGATATGGGGGAGATTTTTGATACTCACAGCCCCCATAAACCATGCCATGCCTATACAAGATCATACTTTTTAGATGAATCCTCAGTTCCTTCGGCAGAGCTTAGTGGATCACTTAGTTGAGGTGTTCTATATCCCAGCAGGCTAAAAGATAGTTCTGGCAGCGTGGACAAGATAATGTATCATTACTTATCTCATAGTGATGATTGTCGGTTAGAGAATCTCCCAATAGAGTTTAATGTGTATTTTTACATATCACTTCTTATGTTAAAGTTCCGAGGATGAGATAGTATTTTTGTAAAGTTAAATGGTTTCATTCCTTTAATTCTTTACATTCAGTTGAGTTTATGTTATACCTATTGCAATCCTTTCTTTTAGTTATTATGCATCAACTATATTACATACTTGTACTTTCAAATATACTTATGTCATTCGATTTGCATCTTTTATGATGCAGATACAGCTGTTCAGGATCATCAACATGCGTTTCGTTGAGATCACTTTGCACTTCAGACAACTTTAGTGAGCATCCTTGCTTTCCAGGGGATTTCACAATTTACTTTCACGTTATTGTTGAGTTGTTGTGGGTCTTGTCCCTACTGCTATCCTAGTATTAGAGACTTCATAGATAGTTAGAGTTGATGAGTCTCTCAGTATTTCCTTTTTGTGTGAGACGTTTTGAGATTGTTTTGCAAAGTATGATTATTATTGCACTTAAGTATTTTTATACAATTTGAGTTAAGTATTTACTTGAGTTTGAATATTCTAAATTTTATTTTTAAAGCTTCTTTATACTTGAGTAAGTATTCCGCTATACAGTCAGTCAGGCCAAGGGTTTGCTTGGGGATCAGAAATGGTTCTCGAGTGCCGATAACGTCCAGGATGTAGGCTCGGGGCGTGACAATATGATTCAATCCATTTTCAAAGCCCATACACCATGAGAGGTTTAATGCACTAGGCTGCTCTTTTATGGATGTAAAATACTTATGAGAATAAGATTTGCATGGCTTAAATACGTGAGCATATATTTATTATATTTATCCTGTAAACATAGATTATGTTTAAATAAAGAACTTTTTTTTCAAGAATACAATTTCTTGAAAATACTCTTTCAAAAGAAAGAAATGGACAACCCCCGAGAATTTATCCATTCAAATACGTAAGAAATAATAATAATTAGATGTGTAGTTGATAAATAATAATGAGTTTCCTTGTATTTTAAGTTTACCTCTTTTCTTATTTTCCCGATAATTTAAATTTAAAAAAAACCGCAATTACATATTCATTCAATAATTTAGTTCAATGAAATACTCTCTTAAGAAAAAATAATTGGCAACAAAACTCCTCAACAAGTAATAAAAAAATACGCACGCATATCAATTTATGTTTACACCAAATTTCAAGTTTCTTCGCTTCTAATGTAAATGTTCGAGTTGTTTCTAACATGCCAACTTTCATCAATAGATAATATTTTTCACGCCTCTATGAAGCTATCTTTCGTTTCTGATCAAACTCCTCCGCCATCGTTTAACCTTTATAATTGACATGATTAATGAAGAAAGTCAAATAAATTTGACTAAGGATTTTGTTAGTAATTTTTAAGTTTATGCCTAAAGTGGATATTTATTACTTTTCCCTAAGTAGATTGATATTATAAATGAACCATACTTAAAACTTATATAAGAAAAAAAACAAAAGTGATAACTCATGATAAACACATTTCTCTTTATAAAAAAATAGTTAAGGGTAAACAATAAATACTTTTGAATTGTATGTTTCTTCCTAATTAAATATTTTAAGAATTAATAAATTAAAATGAAATGCAAATTATTATTTAATTATAATTAAGTGTTAAAATTGTATATGCATCAACACTTAATTAACATTTGCTCTCATAAGTATTTAAAGAAAACAAAAAACAGTGACTTTAATTTAATATCAGATGTGTTGAAACAAATATAATTTGCTAAAACAAGTTATTTTGGAACTAAATATAAACTTAAAATGATTAAATACAACTACACAAATATAGCTATTATTTATAAACGTGCTTTTATAATAACTCACTCAATGATAGACTAAGCGGGTAAGTAAGATACATAAGTTATTATAAGTCATTAATTAATTATGTTGAAGAAAAATATCGGCAGCTAGGTTTTTCCTATGTAGCATGATGTGATAAAAATAAAGAGTATGATTAAAATTATTAATGGTGCACCTATCATAAATTTATTAAAATAATAAAATTTTCTTTTCAGGAAGTCTTGTGAAGCTTTGTTTGATTAGAAATAATTTTTTCAGTGAATAATCTTAACAATGTAAGAAAAATTTTCGTTAGTGTTTTTATCTACAAAGATGTCTTAAAGTTTTTCTCTGATTTTCTTAAATTATTTAGATCTTTTTTTTGTTTACAAAAACTTCAAGCACAAACTTCATAGTATCACATATATTCAATATACAAATTAGGGTCTTAAAAATGATAATCTCACTAAAAGAATTCAGAAAAAGCATACCTGATGAGAAGAACTTAGCGAGAGCGTTAGTTGAAAAATTGGTTGCCTCCTTGCCCTAGCCGCCACCAGATATAGAAAAGTGTAGAGAATATGTGGTAACTCTAATGAATAGAGGATCAATTAATAAAAGTCTAGGGTTAATCTAGTACGTCCATCAAGTGACTGATCTGACAAATAAAAGTTATTTTCCATTAAAAATTAGTTATGGGCTTTATATTATAATTGGGTCACACATAAATTAATAAAGAAGTATAACATTCTCTCCTTGGCCCAATTACTTCATAACACAAATATTTAATATAATATATATTAGATGCACATAAAATATATCTCTTATATATTATTCATTATACATACCTTAATATGACGACAAACCACTTATGCGAGTTATGGTGGTTAAACATATTTTTGTGCTACATTTCCCCTTTATTATACTATAACATAATTTTCTCGTTTCTTGTTTTACTCTATTAAGAAATTGTTGTACATGTCTAGACTAGATCATGAGAGTTAGTCATTTGGTTTGATTACTTTACTCATTAATGTTATTGTTTTCTTAAATTTTGACATTAAAAATGCATTTGTTATTTATTAAAAGGTCTGTTAACTGATTCTCCGCATAATGTTGGTTGGGTGGTAAGAACTCTCCAATCTAGTAGAAAATATTTTTTAAAATTAGATTTATTTTATTGGTTGAAAATTTGGATCAAGAAATAAATTGTCCATGTCTCTATTTATGTCATGACCCTGAACTGTCATGAGGCGAATCCACACTAAACTACATAGTGGTAGAATCAAAGTCTAACCCGATACAGCCCAACACCAATTAACAGAAGCCAAATTCATCATAAATAAAGGAAATAGTTTGGATCAACTAAGAAATTGAGTCCCCATAAACTCAACTCAATTGTCTGAAAACAACAATGGAAAATACCTCTAAGAACTAAAAGTCACAATACCAAAACTTTTAAACACAATCAAATTGAGGATACAACCCTGAAAGCTAAATATATGGTCTAACAATAATGTCTTTGTCCAAAAACATGGACAACCAAATTAGAAGAACTCATGGAAGCTCGAAAGATGTAGCTCACCATTGAATTCGGATCACACGTTTCTCAACAGAGGTCTCGAATAAGCCTCTGGAAGATATATTGCTCTCTACAAGAAAAGAAACAAGTGAAGAATCAATACAAAAACTACTATGTGCTAGTAGGATCACGCAGTCAGTCTAACATACACATATAAACAATTATCAATAAATAGCCATCACATTTAAACTTCCAAAACCCAAAAGTCACACCAAACTCAACCTAACACCTCGAGGAGCGTTCCACCGAACCCAACATCATACACAGTCTATAAATAAGCTACAGAAAGGGGAAAATAGGAAATGAACACATAAACACACATAAATGACCTCGAGGCTAATTACAATGCATCAGCATAAAGCATAATGAAAAACACTACTTGAAACCACAAGTCAAATCACAGGTTCATTTCAAATGCATCTATCACACATTGCACAATATGGCATTACAAGCAATAATAATGGAAATACACATATCCCAGAAGCATATAACCATTACCTACCTCGAATGAAGCCTCTCAAAAACTCTAAATTGCCCGACCTTTTCTCTTGCACAATTCATTGGCTTGTTCTTGGTCCAAAATAAAAATTATAACATTCAATCAATCACAAATGACCTATTAATTTACCCGGATTACTAACAAATCCCAACCCCGGCCAAAATTTGATCATCTTCTCCAACTTAGGGCTCCTTCCTACCGTGGAATCATGCTTAAACCTCTTCCCCAATGTTAACCACCTAGTTTCAAAGGCTTACGAAAAAATTAAGAAGATCGGGAAGTCGAATTCTTACCTTTAGGCTGCCTAAAATTTCCCTTCTTCAAGAACACAAATTTCAGAAAATAGATGTTTTGGGCAGTTCTCTACATAAAATTATGGTTTTCTCTCTACAGAGACACTAATATACCAACAACTTACCTCGATGTATCCATCTGAGTACCACTATATATTCCCTTATCTTTTTTCCTCTGAGTTAGTTCCAGTCCAAGGTATTACCTCTTCCTAAAGTACTCATTCAATTCAGTTCCCCCTTCATTGTTTCGAGTTCATGAGTTTTATGTGTATTTTACACTAATATGGGTTGTTAAACATTTCCCTACCCTATCCATGCTCAGTTCATCCATCATTCGAGGACGAATAATTCTAAGGAGGAGATATTGTAACACCCCGAAAAATTTCTAAATAAACTCCCTAACCATTCTTTAATTATTTGAGAAATTGAATCGGGTGATTCTTAAATAATTCATATGTGTAAAGGTCATTTATTTTGTGTTTGAATGGATTTGGATATGACTTAAGGTCAAAAGAACCCCCCTAGCACAAAGTTGAGTTTAAAATTTCATTTTCAATTATGTTTTGACATAAGATTCTATTTAGGTCAACTTCAAGCGATTTTATCTCCCATCACATTACGAATTAGGTGGCCTATGACCTACCAAATTAAAGGTCTTTGTGCCCACTTTCCAATGCCACCAAGTTTGTCTCATTTAATGTTCGATGTAAAAAGTTATGACCATTTTACCAGAGACTGTCATACCAGAGTTTTCTGAGTCTGTGAATGATGACTCCAACCAACGGGCCATAGGTTGAGTGACGACCCATTCTGTCAAGTCATCGGTAGAGTATTAGGAGTCAACTTTTGGGATCCAAATCCTATGGATCCTACTGATGAGTCGTAAGTCCACATACGGGTCGTCGTTTTGACCCGTAAATGGACTTTTGAGGCTTAAAAATTCAGTATAAGATCCATATATTGGATCTACAGTTCGTAGGTCAAACCACAAACCGTAGATGGACCCATAGAAGATTTTTTTTTTGCCAGTTTTAATAAGGATAGTTTAGTCTTTTCCTACCCCTTCTAAGCCTAAACCACGACCTTTTTTTCCACCTAATTAAGGTCTAAACAGTGTTAAAACATTATTTTACATTTTTTAACACTTCAAGGACTTATACCAAGGATTCAAGAGGAAAAAAGCTAGGGGTTTCAAACGTTATTTGAATTTCACTAATTTCGCCAAGAACTTTGTTCTTCCCAGGTATATAAGGCTATCATAGTAATGGAATGAGTTCGTCCTCCCGCCCTACATCTACTTTCTATCAATAAAGAATAATTTAGGGTTACATCCTTAGTTTTGATAATTCTTGAGATGAGTTTGTTGTTGAATTCTAAGTTGTTATTCCTAATTTTTGAGTTGCTATATATTATGCATTATGATTCTTGAGTTGATTATTTATGCCTATTTATCAACATGAACCCTATTATTTGAGTATTCATTGAGTTACTGATGAGAATCTTTTTGACCGAACAATTATCTTAAATTGATTTTCTGAGAAAGTAAGGACGAATTTTTTAGGAAAGTTTAAAGAGGCATTTTGAGTAAAACTTAAGGAAACTATTGATTTCCAAATTTTTCAATTTTATATTGAGAAAAGGGAAACATTGATTTCTAAATGAGTAATGAGTTCAGAGTTAACTCAGAGTAGTTACCTCTTTTAAAAGGATAGTTTGAAAATGTCACGACCCGATTTCTCGAGTCATGATGGCACCTACTATACCCTACCAGTAGGTAAGCCAACCCACAACCTAGAACATCAAGCAATGAGCGAAAGGGGCAGAAACTAGCGAAAACAATAATCTAAACAAGAATAACAAGGCGGAAGCAACCCAAAATAAATATATACAGAAATCCCTCCCAGAACCTGGAAGTCACTAGTACAGAGCTATCTAATAAAGAGTACAAGTCCCAAAAGTGGACCACAACAAAGCGTGTCTCAAAGGCAGCAAGACTAGCTAAAACAAAAGAAGGAGACAGAACAAACCCCAAAACGCCAAGTGCTCGCCCTCGTCTCCGAATCACAGCTGCAAAAGAAGGCTGGAACTAATCAACGCTGATAACTGGTACTGGGACCTGCATCACGAAATAGATGCAGGGCGTAGCATGAGTACCAACACAACAGGTACTCAGTAGGCATCATAGGCCGACTGAGCAAAAAGGGTAAAAACAATAAGAAAGGATAGAATCTAGACACAAAGAGGTCAAAGCGGATATGAAAAGAAAGCACACGAGCATACCAGAAACAAACTAAGTACATTAAACTAAACCTAACTGGACCCCATATGCCCAGAAGGTACACTCGTGCGCAAGCTCAAATAAAACCTGAACGGACCCCCATGAGCCCGACAGGTGCACATAAAAGTTAAGTCTACTGCGAAGGAAGGAAACCGGGCTCCCACCCCAAAGTAACTAAGATAATTCATTAGACTCCACCCAGCCAGCAGTGCACTCCCAGCCCAGCTAGAAAGAGTGACCCTAAGGGGCACCCAACCAAACAGTCCACTCTCAGCCCAGCTTGAAAGAGGGACCCGTGAGTGAGGTAGATATCGCGAGTCGACTTACCATGCAGTCAGCTCCCAGCCCAGCTAGAAAGAGCGACCCGGGGACACCCAGCCAACAGTACACTCCCAGCCTAGCTAGAAAGAGAGGCCTGGGGGCGATCGTCGATATCACTGAGTCTGCCCAGCCAGCAATACGTTCCCAGCCCAGCTAGAAAGAACGACCCCGAGGGTGATGGTATCTCCAATAGGATCCAATCCCACAACAACCACCGTGGAACGCCGTCCACTCTAAGAAATCACAGAAAAGGCTCCAAGCCTATACTATCTCAATCCCACGCCTCTAGTGATGCACCAAACCTTCTAGAATGCGCCGGAACCGCAGAATGCGAGGGAGAAGATACAGAAGTGCAGCAAGCAGCGATAACGACTAATCTAAGGCTCAAACTATCAGACTCAAGTCTGCTACTCCAGTCTACAAGGAGCTAAGTCATTCGAACGACGTCGGCAGAAAGTCAAGGCTATCCAGCCCACACGGGTCATAAGTCTAAGGCAATGCTAGCCTAACCTAGACTAAGGACATCATGCTTACGTTTAGGATGAACAAGGCATATAATACAAAGCATACCGGCATACAATAGCATTTAGCACATAGACATGCAACTCTACTAAACTGGATAACATGATACTATACCCAAAATGTGGCCAATCGATCCTAACATAAGGTATCTAATCAAAGTAAGGTAGTAAACTAGTACCCACCCCCAATTCACTCCAATCGACATGTTTTTACACAATTAATCTCAATCTAAAACAAAGGAAGTCGTAGCCTACCTTAAGGTCGATCGCGCGCTCTCCAAATCACTTTACCAGAGCTTTCCCTTTCCGAACAACCTCGAAACGCTGCCCCGCTATCAAAAATAGGTTCACAACATTACTACGGTCATTTAGACACCAAAATCATAACAAACGGAGACGGGTCAATTTTTGGAGTCAAAATGGGAATCGTGGGACCCGCATCGAACCATTCGAATTTGACTATGTCAAGAGACCCTAAATAGCACCCCAAACTTGTGTTCCAAAATGGAACACAATTCGAGGCTCAAAACACAGCAAAATCCAACAAGCAAGAAACCACACTTTAATAAACTAAAAGAAACCCTACAGCAGCAGTCAAAACTCAGAATAAACGAGAATCGAAAGGTGCCCAGCACTCTTTGAACACTCTACGACGAATTCTCGACAATTCTCAACATGTGGGACTTCGAATCACCCAAAACCGAGCTAAAATGAGTGAGATATGACCAAAACAATAATACCAAAAACAAATGCTCGAAAAAGGCACTGCAGTCAGGTTTTATCGCGAAATTACCTCAAACGGGAACCCCAAACCACTATCCGAGCTCACCAACGCGTTGCCCTCGAAAAATCTCACAACTTTGCCTTTTGAATCGCCCAAATCGGTTGAGAGATGAGAGAGTTGAGAGAGTTTGAAGTTTTGGAAATGTTGCTGAAAATCTGCATTATATTGCAGATTTTCTGCAATTTTTCCAACAACTAAAAACCCCGACGGGGTACTCCGATCTCGTTCGGAACCCCGTGCACGCAAACGAGATATGCAACCATACCAAATTCGATATTCCAGACTCAACGGCGCAGTCGAAATTTCCATCAGAGGTCATTTCGATAAAAAGTGGGTCCCACTTCCAAAGGCCATTTTAAGTCAAAACCCACAAAATGGCTCGGAAAGAAATCAGAAACCTCGGGACACAAAAGAAGGGTCAATCTAGACCAAACTCAACATTCCGGAGCTAACCGCACTGACGGAATTCTCATCCGAGCGCGTTTACTCAAAATGTTGACCAAAGTCAAACTTAGGCTTAAACTTAAAATTAAAACGCCTAATTGCACTGACTCACACTGAAAACCTCGGGAGTCATGTCGACCATGCTACTAGCCTAAAATGACCCTTCCGGAGCTGATGGAATCGTTAGAATTGGATTCTGATGTCATCTTCTTGAACTTTTGATCGAAAATGATCGTTCAAGGTTCATAAGCTCCAAAACACAAAAACTCACACCAAGACCAAGCGAACGACCAGGAACGCTCTAAACGACACACAGAAGGCAAGACACAGAAATGACCTGGAGGGTCATTACAATATCCACTACTAAAAAGCACTTTCATCCGCGAAAGTAAGGGTTAAGAAGTACCTGAAGGCTCAAACAAGCTGGGAAACTGCTCTCGCATCTCCTGCTCGGTCTCCCAGGTAGCCTCCTCAACTGGACGATGCCTCCAACGGACCTTAACAACAGGAATGGCTCTCGAGCGCAATCTCCTCACATCTCTGGCTAGAATGGCAACTGGCTCCTCTACAAATGTCAAACGATCATCCAACTCGACTGTATCATACTGGAGCACATGGGACTCATCAGGAACATACCGCCGCAACATCGAGACATGGAAAACCGGGTGGATGGCTGAAAATGCTGGAGGTAGGGCCAACTCATAAGCAACCTCCCCAACTGTCCGGAGTATCTCAAAAGGCCCAATGTACCTGGGGCTAAGCTTGCCCCGCCTCCCAAACCTCATCACGCCCTTCATGGGCGACACACGGAGGAATACCCGATCACCAACAGAGAATCTCAAAGGTCGGCGCCTCCGATCCGCATAACTCTGGTGCCTACTCTGAGCCGTCCTGAGCCTATCCTGAATCACCCTCACCTGATCCAGGGCCTCCTGAAGCAAATCTGTACCACGCGGCCTAGGCTCTGTAGACTCAAACCAACCAACTGGAGAGCGACAACGCCTACCATATAATGCCTCGAATGGGGCCATCTGAATACTAGAGTGGTAGCTGTTGTTGTACGCAAACTCCACCAAAGGTAAGAACTGGTCCCACTGACCTCCAAAATCCATAACACATGCCCGCAACATATCCTCAAGGACCTGAATAGTACGCTCCGACTGGCCATCCGTCTGCGGGTGGAAAGCTGTGCTAAGGTCAACCCGAGTGCCCAACTCATCCTGAAAGGTCCTCCAAAAGCTAGACGTGAACTGAGAACCCCGATCTGATATAATAGAAACTGGCACCCCATGAAGTCGAACCACCTCCCGAATGTAGATACGAGCCAACCTCTCGGCGCTAAATGAACACTGAACAGGAAGGAAATGTGCTGACTTGGTCAATCGATCTTTACCTGCTGGCAGCACAAGCAATGAGAAACAAAGTCAGCAATATCTCGCTTCATGCCACTCCACCAGTAATGCTGCCTCAAATCACGATTCCTCTTCGCTGTGCCTGGATGGATAGAGTATCTAGACTCATGTCCCTCAGAAAGTATCAACTATATCATATCCCCAACTCTTGGAACACAGATGCGGCCGGCGAATCTCATCACTCCATCAGGATCTAAGGTAGCCTGACCACCATCACCCGCTAACACTCGATCTCTAAGGGCCACCAAGGCCTCATCCTCAAACTGACAACCACGGATCCTATCAAGCAAGGAAGACTGAACTCCCATATGAGCCAAGACACGTCTAGGATCTGAGATATCCAACCGAACCATGCTATTGGCTAAGAACTGAATGTCCATAGCCAAGGGTCGCTCCTCAACAGATAAGAAGGCTAGACTACCCATACTCACCGCCTTTCGGCTCAAGGCATCCGCTACCACATTTTCCTTGCCCGGATGATAGAGAATAGAGAGGTCATAGTCCTTCAGGAGCTCAATCCAACGACGCTACCTCGAATTAAGGTCCCTCTGACTCATGATGTACTGAAGACTCCTATGATCGGTATAGATCTCACATCGAACTCCGTACAAGTAATGCCTCCAAATCTTAAGTGCGAAAACTACCGCCGCCAACTCTAAGTCATGGGTGGGGTAGTTGCGCTCATGAATCTTAAGCCGCCTCGACGCATAAGCAATAACCCGACCCTGCTGCATCAATACACAACCCAAACCAACGCCGGATGCGTCACAATATACCGTGAAGCCCTCGCCCTCAACTGGAAGAGTCAATATAGGAGTGGTGGTCAATAACTCCTTGAGCATACAAAAGCTTGCCTCACACTCCTCTGACCAAACAAATGGAACATCAACACGAGTCAACCGGGTCAGAGGTACTGCCAAGGTAGAGAAACCTTCCACAAATCGTCTGTAGTAGCATGCTAGTCCGATGAAGCTCCGAATCTCAGTAACTGAGGTGGGCCTAGCCCAATCACGAATAGCCTCAATCTTCGCCGGATCTACCATAATACCCTCCTTGGATACAACATGCCCCAAGAACGCTACAGAGTCTAACCAAAACTAGCACTTTGAGAACTTGGCATAAAGCCGCTGATCTCTCAAAGTCTGGAGCACAACTCTCAAATGCTGCTCATGATCATCCCTACTCAGCGAGTATATCAAAATGTCATCAATGAAGACTATGACGAAGGAATCAAGAAAATGCTTGAACACACGCGTCATCAAGTCCATAAAGGCAGCAGGGGCATTAGTCAACCCAAATGACATCACCAAGAACTCATAATGGCCATAACGGGTCCTAAATGCAGATTAGGGATGTCCGCTGCCCTAATCCTCAACTGGTGGTAACCGGACCTCAAATCAATCTTAGAGAACACTGAAGCTCACTGTAGCTGGTCAAATAGGTCATCGATCCTAGGCAGAGGATATCGATTCTTCACTGTCACCTTATTCAACTGTCTATAGTCAATGCACATGCACATAGTACCGTCCATCTTCTTAACAAAAAGAACGGGAGCGCCCCAAGGTGATGCACTAGGTCTGATAAATCCCTTACCCAAGAGATCCTGAAGCTGAACACTGAGCTCATTGAGCTCTGCAGGAGCCATCCGATATGGCGGAATAGAAATAGGCCGATTACCTGCCTCAAGCTCAATCGGAAAATCAATATCACGCTCTGGGGGTAGGCCAGGTAGATCAGTAGGAAACACATCTATGAAGTCACGAACAACAGGAACTGACTCAACCGGAGGAACCTCCCTACTCACATCACGTACATAGGCCAAATATGATAAGCATCCGCTAGCCACTAGCCTCCTAGCACGAATAAAAGAGATAACCCCAACTGGTGTGCTACCACGAGATCCCTGCCACACCACCGGAGGAATACCGGGAATGGCTAAGGTAACGGTCTTAGAAAAGCAATCTAAAACAACGCGATAAGGGGATAACCAATCCATGCCCAAAATCACATCGAAATCAACCATGTCAAGCAATATAAGGTCAGCCCGGGTGTCACGACCCTGGATAGTAACTAAGCAAGATCGAAATACATGATCCACTACTAAAGAGTCACCCACGGGGGTTGACACACGCAACGGCGCTACCAGAGGCTCAGACATCATACTCAATCGAGAGGCATAGTAAACAGAAATGTACGAAAAAGTAGAGCCTGGATCAAATAAAGCCAAGGCGGGCTGCTGGCATAAAAAAATCGTACCTGTGATCACATCGTCTGATGCCTCAGCCTCCGCCCTCGGTGGAGCTGCATATAAGTGGCTATGTTTGCCTCTGCCCTGACCATCAGACCTACCACCTGACCTGCCTCCTCGGGGACCACCCCGTTTACCCTGCTGACCACCTCTACGGTCCTGACCCTGACCACGACCTCTAACTGGAGGTGCTGGTAAAGCTGGGGGAGCTGCACGAAAAGCGGGAGCAATCCGACTATGTTGAGGGCAATCCCTGGCCCAATGACCCATCTCACCACACTCATAGCAACCCTGTCGAGGGCGACTCCCAGAAGAAAAACTACCATGGCCTGAAGAACCCAACTGAAACACCTCGCGGTCCTGACTCGAACTAGCCTCACTCCGACCACCATCTGATGCCTGAAGAGAGGCCTGTGTAGGTCTGCTAGACTGACCCTGTCGAAACCGTCGTCCGGCCCTGTCATGATAATCCCTAGACCTGGGGCGGGAGTCACTGTAGCTGCCCTTATGCCTAGCCCTCTTCTCGCTGCCCCCTTGGGCCTCGCGACGAAGATGCTCTATAGTACTAGCATGGTCAACTACGTCTAAAAAAGATCGACCCGCAGAAACTAAGGACTGGGTCTCAAGCCGAAGCTGCAATCTCAACCCACGAACAAAGCACCTAACTCGCTCCTCCTCTGTAGGTAATATCATCTCAGCATAACGGGAGAGCTCATGGAACCTAGTTTCGTACTCCGCCACCGACATGGAGCCCTGCTCCAACCTGCAGAACTGATCCCTGAGGCGGTCTCTGACGCTACGAGGGATAAACTTGGCCAAGAAGGCCTCAGAAAACTCATCCCATGATACCGGTGGAGATCCAACTGGCCTGGTCTGAATGAATGTGCGGCACCACTGCCTGGCTGGCCCATCTAGCTGGTAAGCAATGAAGTCGGCCCCTCTAGACTCCACAAGGCCCAAAGTGCGAAGCCTCTCACGGCAAGTAGTAAGAAACTCGTGGGCATCCTCACCCACAGCCCCAGAAAACCTCGGTGGTGTAAACCTGAGAAACACACCAAGCATCTTCTGGTCCTCAAGCGGCATAGGTCTATCCGCTGCCAAGGGCTGTACACCCTCAGGTGGTACCTGGACCTAAGGTGCCTTCACTGAAGGCTGATCCTGCGGTACTAGTGCTGGTGTAGCTGGGGCGGGTGGCTGCTGCATCCCCCCAAGCACACCTAAGAGCTGAGAAATAGCGGCCTGGATATCTGGAGTCAAAACTAGTCCGACTGGTGGCTGGGATGGCCCTGGCCCCACCGGCTGATCTGGTATACGAAGTGCTGAAGGGTCTGCTACTGGCTCTGGATTATCCTCTCTCTCCTGGATTGATGTTGCGGCCCTCTCTCGTCCTCGGGGTCGACGTCTACCCCAAGCTGGGGCTCTGTCTGCAGGCCTAGCTGCATCACCCCCGGCCGCGCCACCTCGCGAGCGAGCCATCCTGCGAAAGAGTGAAACAAGTGAGATCTTAAGAAACCAATAAGACACATGCTGCACGAAAGTGAAATAAAAGAGGAAATCTTTCTAAGGACATCCTGTAGCCTCCCGAAGATAAGTTACGGACGTCTCCGCATCGATCCGCAAGACTCTACTAGACGTTAGCTCTGTACAAGTAAGACTGGTGAACCTGAGGCTCTGATACCAACTTGTCACGACCCGATTTCTCGAGTCATGATGGCACCTACTATACCCTACCAGTAGGTAAGCCAACCCACAACCCAGAACATCAAGCAATGAGCGAAAGGGGCAGAAACTAGCGAAAACAATAATCTAAACAAGAATAACAAGGCAGAAGCAACCCAAAATAAATATATACAGAAATCCCTCCCAGAACCTGGAAGTCACTAGTACAGAGCTACCTAATAAAGAGTACAAGTCTCAAAAGTGGACCACAACAAAGCGTGTCTCAAAGGCAACAAGACTAGCTAAAACAAAAGAAGGAGACAGAACAAACCCCAAAATGCCAAGTGCTCGCCCTCGTCTCCTAATCACAGCTGCAAAAAAAGGCTGGAACTAATCACCGCTGATAACTGGTACTGGGACCTGCATCACGAAATAGATGCAGAGCGTAGCATGAGTACCAACACAACAGGTACTCAGTAGGTATCATAGGCCGACTGAGCAAAAAGGGTAAAAACAATAAGAAAGGATAGAATCTAGACACAGAGAGGTCAAAGCGGATATGAAAAGAAAGCACACGAGCATACCAGAAACAAACTAAGTACATTAAACTAAACCTAACTGGACCCCATATGCCCAGAAGGTACACTCGTGCGCAAGCTCAAATAAAACCTGAAAGGACCCCCATGAGCCCGACAGGTGCACAGAAAAGTTAAGTCTACTGAGAAGGAAGGAAATCGGGCTCCCAGCCCAAAGTAACTAAGATAATCCATTAGACTCCACCCAGCCAGCAGTGCACTCCCAGCCCAGCTAGAAAGAGTGACCCTAGGGGGCACCCAACCAAACAGTCCACTCCCAGCCCAGCTAGAAAGAGGGACCCGTGAGTGACGTAGATATCGCGAGTCGTCTTACCATGCAGTCAGCTCCCAGCCTAGCTAGAAAGAGCGACCCGGGGACACCCAGCCAACAGCACACTCCCAGCCCAGCTAGAAAGAGAGGCCCGGGGGGGATCGCCGATATCACCGAGTCTACCCAGCCAGCGATACGTTCCCAGCCCAGCTAGAAAGAACGACCCCGGGGGTGATGGTATCTCCAATAGGATCCAATCCCACAACAACCACCGTGAAACGCCGTCCACTCCAAGAAATCACAGAAAAGGCTCCAAGCCTATACTATCTCAATCCCACGCCTCTAGTGATGCACCAAACCTTCGAAAATGCGCGGGAACCGCAGAATGCGAGGGAGAAGATACAGAAGTGCAGCAAGCAGCGATAACGACTAATCTAAGGCTCAAACTATCAGACTCAAGTCTGCTACTCCAGTCTACAAGGAGCTAAGTCATTCGAACGACGTCAGCAGAAAGTCAAGGTTATCCAGCCCACACGGGTCATAAGTCTAAGGCAATGCTAGCCTAACCTAGACTAAGGACATCATGCTTATGTTTAGGATGAACAAGGCATACAATACAAAGCATACCAGCATACAATAGCATTTAGCACATAGACATGCAATTCTACTAAACCGAATAACATGATACTATACCCAAAATGTGGCCAATCGATCCTAACATAAGGTATCTAATCAAAGTAAGGTAGTAAACTGGTACCCACCCCCAATTCACTCCAATCGACATGTTTTTACACAATTTATCTCAATCTAAAACAAAGGAAGTCGTAGCCTACCTTAAGGCCGATCGCGCGCTCTCCAAATCACTTTACCGGAGCTTTCCCTTTCCGAACAACCTCGAAACGCTGCCCCGCTATCAAAAATAGGTTCACAACGTTACTACGGTCATTTAGACACCAAAATCATAACAAACGGAGACGGGTCAATTTTTGGAGTCAAAATGGGAATCGTGGGACCCACATCGAACCATTCAAATTTGAATCCGTCAAGAGACCCTAAATAGCACCCCAAACTTGTGTTCCAAAATGGAACACAATTCGAGGCTCAAAACACATCAAAAACCAACAAGCAAGAAACCACACTTTAATAAACTAAAAGAAACCCTACAGCAGCAGTCAAAACTCAGAATAACCGAGAATCGAAAGGTGCCCAGCACTCTTTGAACACGCTACGACGAATTCTCGACAATTCTCAACATGTGGGACTTCGAATCACCCAAAACCGAGTCAAAATGAGTGAGATATGACCAAAATAATAATACCAAAAACAAATGCTCGAAAAAGGCACTGCAGTCAGGTTTTATCGCGAAATTACCTCAAACGGGAACCCCAAACCACTATCCGAGCTCACCAACACGTTTCCCTCAAAAAATCTCACAACTTTGCCTTTTGAATCGCCCAAATCGGTTGAGAGATGAGAGAGTTGAGAGAGTTTGAAGTTTTGGAAATGTTGCTGAAAATCTGCATTATATTGCAGATTTTCTGCAATTTTTCCAACAACTAAAAACCCCGACGGGGTACTCCGATCTCGTTCGGAACCCCGTGCACGCAAACGAGATATGCAACCATACCAAATTCAATATTCCAGACTCAACGGCGCAGTCGAAATTTCCATCAGAGGTCATTTCGATAAAAAGTGGGTCCCACTTCCAAAGGCCATTTTAAGTCAAAACCCACAAAAGGGCTCGGAAAGAAATCAGAAACCTCGGGACACAAAAGAAGGGTCAATCTAGACCACACTCAACATTCCGGAGCTAACCGCACTGACGGAATTCTCATCCGAGCGCGTTTACTCAAAATGTTGACCAAAGTCAAACTTAGGCTTAAACTTAAAATTAAAACGCCTAATTGCACTGACTCACACTGAAAACCTCGGGAGTCATGTCGACCATGCTACTAGCCTAAAATAACCCTTCCGGTGCTGATGGAATCATTAGAATTGGATTCTGATGTCATCTTCTTGAACTTTTGATCGAAAATGATCGTTCATGGTTCATAAGCTCCAAAACACAAAAACTCACACCAAGACCAAGCGAACGACCAGGTGACCGAACTGTCAGTCCCAGCAAGTCATAAATGACTTGGGATCGCTACAGGAACGCTCTAAACGACACACAGAAGGCAAGACACAGAAATGACCTGGAGGGTCATTACAGAAAAATTATCTCAAACAAAAAAAAAATGTTATGTTTTAATATATTGAGCGAAAGTAATATAATGTGGAATATTATTGAGCACCGATATAGGGGAGAGTTCAGACACTCACAGCCCTAATAAACCATGCCTTGCCCACATGGATACAAGATCATACTTTTTAGATCAATCCTTAGTTCCTTTGGCAGAGCTTAGTGGATGCACTTAGTTGGAGTGTTCTATATCCCGGCAGGCTATAAGATAGTTCTGGCAGCGTGGACAAGACGTTGTATCATCACTTATCTCATAGTGATGATTGTCGGTTAGATAATATACCAACAGAGTTTAAAGTGTATTTTTACATATCACTTATTATGTTAAAGTTCTGAGGATGAGAAAGTATTTTTGTAAAGTTAAATGGTTTCATTCCTTTGATTCTTTACATTCAGTTGAGTTTATGTTATACCTATTGCACTTCATTCTTTTAGTTATGTCTCCTCAACTATATTACATACTTTTACATTCGATCTGCATCTTTTATGATGCAGATACAGGTGTTCAGGATCATCAACGGGCATTTCGTTGAGATCACTTTGTGCTTCAGACAACTTTCATGAGCATCCTTGCTTTATCGGAGATTTCATAATTTACTTTTTTGTTATTGTTGAGTTGTCGTGGGTCTTGTCCTGACTATTATCCTTGTATTAGAGACTTCATAGATAGTTAGAGTTGATGAGTCTCTAAGTATTTCCCTTTTGTGTGAGATGTTTTGAGATTGTTTTGCAAAGTATGAATATTATTGCACTTAAGTATTTTCAGACAATTTGAGTTAAGTATTTACTTGAGTTTGAATATTATAAATTTTATTTTTAAAGCTTCTTTATTACATTTATCCAGTAGACATAGATTATGTTTAAATAAAGAGGTTTTTTTCCAAAAATTAATTTGTTGAAAATACTCTTTCAAAAGAAAGGGACGGACAACCCCCAAGAATTTATTCATTCAAATATGTAAGAAATAAAATGAATTACCTTGTATTTAAGGTTTACCTCTTTTCTATTTTTTTTTCTAATAATTTAAATTCAATAAAACGGCAATTACATAATCCTTGGCGTTAAACTCGTCCGAACAAACTATTCGTTTATTAAATAAGCGTGATATTGAATTATATAAATCTCAGTATAAATTTTTGCATATTGGCATGGTTCAAATTGCTTTTAAATCTTTAACTCTTGAAGGATTACCAGAGACTTTCTTGGCTGCGCTACGAGATGCGAGGAATTTAAATTTTCGTCAATCCTTGATGGGTTCGATAGAACCCCCAAGAATTTATTCATTCAAATATGTAAGAAATAAAATGAATTACCTTGTATTTAAGGTTTACCTCTTTTCTTATTTTTTTCAATAATTTAAATTCAATAAAACGGCAATTACATAATCCTTGGCGTTAAACTCGTCCGAACAAACTATTCGTTTATTAAATAAGCGTGATATTGAATTATATAAATCTTAGTATAAATTTTTGCATATTGGCATGATTCAAATTGCTTTTAAACCTTTAACTCTTGAAGGGTTACCGGAGACTTTCTTAGCTGCTCTACGAGATGCGAGAAATTTAAATTTTCATCAATCCTTGATGGGTTCGATAGAATCTACGGTGGCTTATGGTCCAGTTTATCTTTGACTGATTCAAATATATTAGATGTTTTAACCTTGAATGTTAAAACGCATGGTTATAACTATGCACCTGGATCTGAATTAATTTGCTTGTCGTGTAGAATCTATTATAAATTAGTTGCTACTTTGAATCCTAGATGTAAGTTATATAATACATCTGATCAAACTATTTTAGTAGATACTAATTTCGCCAGATCTAAGGTCACTACTAGAAGACCTATAAAATGGGAAGAAATTAATTTTCCAACCACTTGGATTTTAGATTCTGTTATACCCCCTAAGCAAATGACCGATGATGTCACTAATTCTGAGTATTCTCATATTAGTCAAAATTCCGATGGAAAAATTTGTATGTAGTTTGATGAAAAAAGTGTTCCTTATAGTAGAAATTCTTTTGCTTCTGATAAAAGATTGGCTATTCAACATATTTCTCCGATAGAACCTTGTTGTGGTCCGGCTAGAAATCGCGTTGGTTCATTACATACTTTATCAATAGTTAAATCTGCAGAAAAACAAAAAATTAAAATTGATCCTCGATTAAACATTGTTCAAACGAATGATAAAGCATCTGATATTTCTGATAAGGATATTTCTTCTGTATCCGAGATGGATTTTAATCTTAATGATACTTAATGATGAGTGAACATCAAATTGATTTTAGTCCAGGTTCACTGGCAAGAAAATATATTCAAAATGAATTTTTAAATGAAAAATGGAACCGGTTTAAAACTTGGTTTTTTGACACTTATAGTAAAGAAGATTTAAATAATATTTCTCAAGAGTTTTATGAAACTTGTGCATTACATAATCATTTTATGTTTTTTGTACCTTGGTTTATAACCACTTATTTGCCTTTATTCATCAACGTTCTTGAACGATCTTACAAAGATGAATCAGGTAATATTATTCAATTCATTTATCCTCCTCAAGCTCCGTTTATTTTACCAAATAATACTGGTATTACTTTTACGGCTTTTCATAAATTTATTGATAATGATGTCGCCGCTGTAAATATAAATGAAATTAATCGTCTTATTTTTCAAAATAATTATTTGGGTCTATATGTCAAAGTTATTGGTGAACATATTTGTTCTTTAGACAAAAAATTAGATAGCCTGTCTAATCTGATTGTTCAAATTGATAGTAAGCTAAAATCTGTGAAACAAGTTTTGGAACAGGCTTCTTTGTCAAAACAACCTGATGTTCATATTCAAAGGCCTCCTGAGATTCATGATTTTATTCTTAGACCTTTGCACGACCTTGAAAATCTTCTTGATAAAATGTTTTCTCAATTTGGTGCAAGTGCGAAACCGTATGTCTTGCTGAAGATTTTGCAGATGAGATGGAAGCCAATTTTGATTTCAAAACTCAAATGGAAATGGAAGTTAATAAACTTCATGGGTATCCAAAGAAGAATAGTGGTAATACTATTTATGCTAGAAAACCTAGCATGCAAACATATTACTATCCCAGGCCTACTCCTCAAGATGTTTTAATAGAGGAAAGATATTGGAATCAAACTAACACTTCTTATAGTGTAAGTGAGATTTATGAATGGAATCTCGATGGGTTAACTGATAGGCACTTGACGATTATGGTTCATAGGATGCTTATGTATGCTACTATTTGCAAAAGTGTTAGTAACACATACAAGACCATTTGCAAGATGATTATTGCAGGATTTACCGGTCAACTAAGAGGATTGTGGGATAATTATATGCCCTCTGATGCGAGAGCAGCAGTAATTAATGCTAAGGTAGTAAATGAAGGAGTTGATAATTTAGGCTTTGCCCTTGTTCAAAATAGAGAAGACGTTGTGTATACACTTATTTTGACTATTCTTGAACACTTTAGTGGTAGATTTACCAATCAATATGAAACCAATAGATCTCTTCTAAATGGTCTTAGATGTAGACATTTAGGTTAGTTTAAATGGTATAAAGACACTTATTTAAGACGGGTCATGGAACTTCCCGAAAATGGTTTAGAATTCTGGAAAGCCAAATTTATTGATGGCTTATCTTCTTTGTTTGCAGAAAGAGTAAAAAAGACTCTTAGAAATCCTCAAGGAATTATTCCCTATAGTGATTTTACTTATGGAAAGCTTATTGGGGCTTGTACGCAAGAAGGCATAAATTTGTGCAATGAGTTAAAACTCTCAAGACAACTTAAGATGGATAAGCTTAGAGAAAAGTCTCAATTAGGAGATTTTTGTACTCAATTCGGTTTACCGAATGCTTCAAAAAGCACCAACCGAGAAACTTCTAAATCAGAATCTCATAGATCTCATCATAAGAAAAGAAGATCTAGAAGATGGACTAGAGAAAAAAGAGATGAGCGTAGGACTCATCGTAAATCTCATAGATTTACCAGGAATAGGTCAAGACGAAATCTTGATAAGATTAAGTGTTATAAATGTGGAAAATTTGGGCATATAGCTCCAAATTGTAAGCTGGAAAAGCTTAAGACTCTAGAACTTGATGATGATATTCAAGAGAAGATTTATAGTTTTCTATATACTTCTGGTTCCGAATCAGATTATGATGATTCTGAAGCAAGTTATGCAACAGAGGATGAGCAACCTGAGCCTTCTAAGGTTCATCAAGATTCGAATGATGCTTGCAAATGTCATGGTGATATTTGTCACTGCGAACATGATGAATTTTACACTATCACTGCTGATAATGTGATAGAACTTCTAAAAGAAGTTACCGATAATACTCTTCGTGAAAAGATCATTCAATTGGTTGCTAGTAAAACTAGCTCTTCAACTAGTATTCCTAAAGATAAAAAAGTTAAATATGAGTTTAATTATTCTGCTCCTTATTCCTTGTCTGAAGTTCATAATAGACTCTCTTCTAAACAAACCATGATTATTCGTGATACCTCTTTTGATGATTTAAAAAGAGAAATTGAACATTTGAAGGAAGAAATTAAATTTCTTAAACAAAATCATATTATTTGTGATCACCGTCTTACTCAGATTGAGTCTGCTAATAGCAAAGGAAAAAATAAGGTTGATGAATCTACTGCTGAAGAAAATACTCTTGCCAACACTTTGAATATTGATCCAAAACAAAATATGTTTTTAGGAATGATGCAAATTGTTACAGCTCATAAATGGTATGTTAAATTTACTATATTAATTGATAATACTTTTTCTATAACTAACATTGCTATGATTGATAGTGGCGCTGATGTGAGTTGCATTCAAGAAGGTCTAGTACCTACTAAATATTTTGAAAAAACAACTCATATGGTTAAATTTGCAACTGGTCATGCTTTGGATATAAAGTATAAATTATCTAATACTCGGATTTGCCAGAATAAAGTTTGTATTCCTCACTTCTTTTTCTTAGTAAAAAATTAGTTATACCTTCCTATTATACTAGGAACTCTTTTTATAAATGCAATTTATCCTTTTACTAATATAAATGCTAAAGGATTTTCAGCTACTTATAAAAATCAAGATATTAGTTATACTTTTATCACCAAGCCTATTTCTAGAGATATTAATGCTCTAATTGAAATGAAACAAAAGCATGTTGATTATTTACAACTTGAGATATTTAGTATGAATATATTCGATACTTTAAAATCTGCTAAAGTACAGGAAAAGATTAAATTAATTTCTGAAAAAATGGCCATTGATATTTGTGCTGATCATCCTAGTGCTTTTTGAAATCGAAAAAAGCATATTGTAACTCTTCCATATGAAGATGATTTCTCTGAAGAAAATATCTCTACCAAATCACGTCCTTGTCAGATGAATACCGAATTGGTCGAATTTTGCAAAAAGAAAATTGATAATTTATTGCAAAAGGGTTTAATAAAACCTTCCAAGTCACCCTGGTCTTGTACTGCATTTTATGTTAATAACGCAACAGAAAAAAAAAATGAGGCGTTCCCAGGTTAGTAATTAATTATAAACCTTTAAATAAATTTTTAAAATGGATTAGGTATCCTATTCCAAACAAAAGGGATTTATTATCAAGATTATATGATGCTAATATCTTTTTAAAATTTGATTTAAAATCTGGATATTGGCAAATTCAAATATTTAAAGACCATTCTTATAGAACGGCATTTAATGTTCCGTTTGGACAATACGAATGGAACGTAATGCCCTTTGGATTAAAAAATGCTCCCTCAGAATTTCAAAAGATTATGAATGATATTTTAATCCTTATTTGGAAATCATCATAGTTTATATTGATGATATTTTGGTATAGTCAAAGACTCTTGAAATGCATATTAAGCATCTAGACATTTTTAAGAAAATAGTTATTCAAAATGGTTTGGTCATATCTAAACCTAAAATGAAGTCTTTTTCAAACAGAAACTAGATTTTAGGGTCATTTGATTTGTCAAGGAAAAATGACTCCTATTCAGCGATCTATTGAATTCGCATCAAAATTCCCTGATATTATTACAGATAGGACGCAATTGCAGCGGTTTCTGGGAAGTTTAAATTACATTTTCCCCTTCTACAAAAATTTGTCTCGAGATTTAGCTCCGTTATACGACAGGCTAAAAAAAGATCATAAGAAGCCTTGGACTACTAGTCTCACAAATCTTGTAAAGACTATTAAAGAAAGAGTTAAATTTTTGCCTTGTTTAACCCTTGCTAATCCTGCTTGGCCAAAGATCGTTGAGACAGATGCGTCCAATATAGGTTATGGTGGAATATTAAAACAGGTTAACCCGCATGATAAAAATGAATACCTTATTCGGTTTCATTCAGGAAAATGGAGCGATGCTCAGAAAAAATATGCAACGGTAGCTCATGAAATGTTAACTATCGTTAAATGTGTTTTAAAATTTCAGGATGATCTTTACAATCAGAAATTTGTGATAAAAACAGATGCTCAATCAGTCAAATATATGTTTGATAAAGATTTTAAACGTGATGCATCCAAATTAATATTTGCTAGGTGACAGGCACAATTAGCCCATTTTGATTTTGAAATTCATTATAAAAAGGGAAGTGATAATTCCCTCCCAGACTTCTTATCTAGAGAATATCTTTCTTCTTAAAAAAATGGGTTTTCTTGACTTCTTTACTAATATTACTTTGGTTACAATTTTGAAGGCAGTTCCTCTTAATAGAGATTTACAGGAACGTATTTTATGGAGAATTATAGACGGAATGGTGATTGATATCATCGCTAATTACATGATTGAACAAGAGTTATATGAAAGATTTTATTGTTCTGAAGTTTATGACCTTTTAGATGATTAAAACTAAATGCTATGTTTGCAGAATGGATCCTCCTTGGGTAACCAAGGCTAGAGGAAGGGGAAGTTATACTCGCGGAAGGGGAAGATCATCCTCCTCAAAAACATCAGGATTGTCATACGGATCCTCATCCAGCTCTCCAATTATACAAAGGGGAGGAATGAGCTTGGTAAAACTAACAAGCTCTTCAAAAGAAGCTACTTCTTCGATACATCTGGATGATATTCCAGAGAATAATCCATTATACGCCCAACTGAGAGCATATTTATCTCAAAAGCAAAGTGATACTTTTGCATCGGTGGCGAAAGAAGAGGTTGATGATATTAGATCCTATGAAAGGGTAGTAAAGAAAGAAATGATATTTCTTATTGAAAACTCTGAGATACAGAGAAAAGAAGAACCCTGGAAGATATTCCAGCGATATTTACTTAACGGATTATACTTCCCAGGAGAGTCATACAAAACCCGCTTGTATTACGAGACCATTTTAACGAATACAGGTAGTATTGAATTTCAGCACTTCTCAGGTTATAATACCAGCGAGAATGTTAATAACTTTTCCAAAATGATCATAAAGCAGATTATATCAATTGAAGATTGGGGTATATCCTCAATGAAAGAAAGGCAGATCAGCCTCAATAAAATCCCTACCAATTTCACTTATTGGGATTATATTAACGCTTTCAACAAAGTCCTTTATTATAACAATGAAAGGCATAAACATACTTGGTTTATCAAGGTATGTGCAAAGATATATGTTGACCCAATTCCTAACTGGTTCTTGAACTGGTGATCATACCACGGACCGACGGTAAAGATTCTACTTGATCCCTTTTTAAAGTTATACAAAAACTGGGTTAAGGTTTCATCAGACCTTAACGATTTATACCACTCAGATCATTTTTGTTATATAGAACAAATTGAACAAATTTATTTCTTCATAGAATTCTCGATTCCATGGATCCATAAATGGACCCCGAAAGTAAGTGTTACTGAAGAACAAATTCCGTGCTTATATCGGATTTATTATAATAATTTCTGGGATAAATTAATGAAGAAGGATCCCATGACTAAATTATTATATGGCCAAGAATTATTGGACTCTATTTCTCAAAGAATCTAAGATTATGGTACTATTCCTCACAAAGGAATAATTGCTGACAACTCCATCAAACATATTGCCAGAAGAATTTCCATTCAAGATGGAAATAAAGAAGAAATGATAAAGGAGTATTTGGATGAAATTAGGAGGAATCTACTCCTCAATATCACTCACTATGAAAAATCAGACACTTCAATAAGAAGTGAAACAAGTGATGATATCGCAGATGATACTCAACAGGCCCAGCCTTGTGAATCGGCGAAACCCGTGACAGAAGATATGTTGTCTAAAGCAGAAGGTTTACTTAGGGAATTGAAAAAGAAAGACAAGATAACCACTATTGATTAACAGTAGATACACTGTTAAACCACAGTAGAAAAACTGTTACTGTACATTTGGGACCCAGGGTCACTGAAAATCACTGTAGATCGGTCACTGTAGATCACTGTAGACCACTGTAGATCATTGTAGATATATCCCTTTTTCTTCTATAAATAAGATCTTTTGTAGTTTGAAGGAGGGCGTCGAAAAACACACTCTCTCTTCAAAAGTTTTTTTTTTAAGTTGTTTGTTTCTCTTAGTTTGTAAAGCTCTCGATTTGCCGGAGGTTCGCCGGAAGTAAATAAAGTTGTTGATATTTCTCATCGGCCCTGTTGGCCATTGTTATAAGGTAATTTAATTCTCTTCTTTTAATTTTAATTCAATTTATATCTCTGATCTGAAAGTTGTGACTATGTCCGGCTAAAAATTTATATCTATGCCGGATAACTAACTTCTCTTTTATATAGACCATGAACGGATCTAAGTTTTATTTAAATATAGAAGAATTTTAGTATGGCTTCTCGACTTGGTTCTGAGATTGAGGTACAGTCAGATCTAATACTACTTTTATTAGCTTTGTCTTTATGACTCCGTCTGATGAACCGTGGTTTTTAGCTCGAAATTGAGTTTGATAAGTAGGGCACCTCATACCCGGTTAGAACTATCAGACACATGGGCTTAATAAAAGTATGTATTAGCTTCTTGACAGGCCCTTGGCTTGGGTAAAATAACTAAACCATGCAGTCTGAGAAACTATGTTAAAATTCTTGTGTATTTCAATTCTTATGTAGTTGGACTACCTCTAAGGATATTGACTTGCTTGATCTATTACTGGGCGGACCACCGCCAGGTCAGTGATCCTGTAACGTTGGTATTACCTTGTATTTAAGGTTTACCTCTTTTCTTATTTTTTTCAATAATTTAAATTCAATAAAACGGCAATTACATATTCATTCAATAATTTAATTCAATGAAATACTCTCTTAAGATAAAAATAATTGTCAACAAAACTTCTCAAACAAGTAATAACAAAATACGCACGCATATCAATTTATGTTTACACTAGATTATCCACTAACTTGTTTGTTCTCATCAATGAAACTTTGAGAAATCTCATCGTCATGGATCTTCAGTTTATTCTCCAATTCGGAAACTTCAGCTTGCAATTCTTTAACCAACTTGTTCTTCAACTGATTTTGTTCCTCAAGCTTCACCTTTAGGTCTATATTTTCCCTTTCCAGTGCTCTAAATACACCACTGTTAAATTTCACAGTGCCTTCTACTTCATCAAGCTTCTTCTTTAGAAACCAAATTTCAAGTTTCTTCGCTTCTAATGTAAATTTGCAAGTTTTCTTCTAACATGCCAACTTTCATCAATAGATAATCTTTTTCACGCCTCAATGAAGCTATCTTTCGCTTCTGATCAAGCTCCTCCGCCAAAGTTTAACCTTTATAATTGACATGAGAAATGAAGAAAGTGAAATAAATTTGATTAAGGATTTTGTTAGTAATTTTTAAGCTTATACCTAAAGTGGATATTTATTACTTTTCCCTAAGTAGATTGATATTATAAATGAACCATACTTAAAACTTATATAAGACAAAAAACAAAAGTGATAACTCATGATAAACACATTTCTCTTTATAAAAAAAATTGTTAAGGGTAAACAATAAATACTTTTGAATTGTGTGTTTCTTCCTAATTAATTATTTTAAGAATTAATAAATTAAAATGAAATGCAAATTATTATTTAATTATAATTAAGTGTTAAAAATGTATATGCATCAACACTTAATTAACATTTGCTCTCATAAATATTTAAAGAAAAAAATCAGTGACTTTAATTTAATATTAGATGTGACATTATTAATATGTGCAAATAAGTCGTAAAGAGGATAGTGATAGACAAAATAAGAACTATTCATGAATAGTAGTCATGAATATTAGTAAATAGTAGTGAACATGTGTAAAAATGTGTTAGGATAAGTATTTAGAATAGTAAGTTTGTATGTCTATATATAGACTTAGTAGTAAACATTGTAAAGGTAGGCAATGCCTGATAAATAAAAACTCTCCTTTCAAAAAACTCTCTTAAAGATACTAAATACTTAAAAGTTAATGGATAAATCTGAAATCCAGTCAGATATTTCAGATAGCATGACTAAGCAAGAGGCAAAGGTATATTGTTCAAAAAATATGCAGAACTAATTTCATATATTCCTGAATATCATATATATGATTGAATAAATTTATGTTAGTTATTATGTATTAGAATTATTTGAATCATGATTTCTATTTTATTAGCACACTGGAAACAAGGAGAAAACTTCTATACTATGCCATCCTAACGTTGAAACCGGTAGGCGAGGAAAGCCGTTTAGGGGAGTAAACAAAGTTGAGGCGCTGATAAGAAGGAAGTATCCGCTAAAGTACGATGCTAGTAGTGACAGGAAAACATGATAAATATAATCTAGTTCATAATGATCTAATATGAATTTAATCAATTATGAATATGATAGGAAGGAATAGTTGAAAATAAAAACTGCATAGACAACGAACATGACTACATATATGCATGACGAAATGATAAAAAACTATGAAACTTTAATCTTATATATACTTAACGGTATAGAAATAAATTCAAATTAAAATGAATTACGAATATTTACAATATTGGATAGAAGCCATGGAAGATATAAAACTATTAGAACAATTAATGGCGGAAAATTTATATATGTATAAAAAAACCCAAGAGATGTTAAATCTAGAATATATCATAAATAATATTAATGAAATATTCAGATTAAAACAACTATCGGAAGAATATTACAATAAATATTATTACATATTACCATGAATTTAGCACTACCAAAAAATAATATTAAAGAGATATCAAGATTAAGACACTTAGTAAAAAGATATTCTAATAAAATCTTTAAAATAAGTTACTCACCTACCACACTACCATCTACCACACTACCACTTTCATGAATCTCCCAACTACCAGTTCCGTACCGAAAAATGGTATCAGAGCTATGTATTATTTATAAATGTAAACTTAAAATGATTAAATACAACTACACAAATATATGTATTATTTATAAACGTGCTTTTATAATAACTCACTCAATGATAGACTAAGCGGGTAAGTAAGATACATAAGTTATTATAGGTCATTAATTAATTATATTGAATAAAATTATCGACAGCTAGGTTTTTCCTATGTAGCATGATGTGATAAAAATAGAGTATGATTAGAATTATTAATGGTGCACCTATCATAAATTTATTAAAATAATAAAATTTTCTTTTCAGGAAGTCTTGTAAAGCTTTGTTTGATTAGAAATAATTTTTTCAATGAATAATCTTAACAATGTAAGAAAAATTTTCATTAGTGTTTTTATCTACAAAGATGTCTTAAAGTTTTTCTCTGATTTTCCTTAAATCATTTAGATCTTTTTTTTGTTTACAAAAACTTCAAGCACAAACTTCGTTGTATCACATATATTCAATATACAAATTAGGGTCTTAAAAATGATAATCTCACTAAATTTTTTTTAGAAAAAGTATACCTGATGAGAGGAACTTAGCGAGAGCGTTAGTTGAAAAATTGGTTGCCTCCTTGCCCTAGCCGCCACCAGTAATAGAAAAGTTTAGAGAATATGTGGTAACCCTAATGAATAGATGATCAATTAATAAAAGTCTAGGGTTGATCTGGTACGTCCATCAAGTGACTCATCTGACAAATAAAAGTTATTTTCCATGATCTAATTCTTTTCCTTTTATTTGTTCAAATATATTATTATCAAATATTATTTTTTGTTCTGCCGATTCTTCATCTTGATATTTTTCTTTAGTTATTGTTTGTATATCTTTTTCAGTCATCGATATCGTATTCATTATCTGATTCTATTACTGGATTATTTTCCATTTCATTTTCCAATAATTCATATATACTATCATTGCTTTCTAATTCATAATCTACGTATTCTATTTGTGTATATTTTTCATCGTCTATTATTATTTCTGATATTTGTTTTTTCTTTGGATTTTTAGGTAATTTACAATCTCTAGCTATATGTCCTAATTTTCCACAATTATAACAAGTTATGGGCTTTATATTATAATTGGGTCACACATAAATTAATAAAGAAGTATAACATTCTCTCCTTGGCCCAATGACTTCATAACACAAATATTTAATATAATATATATTAGATGCACATAAAATAAATCTCTTTTATATTATTCATTATACATACCTTAATATGACGACAAACCACTTATGCGAGTTATGGTGGTTAAACATATTTTTGTGCTACACTTCCCTTTTATTATACTATAACATAATTTTCTCGTTTCTTGTCTTACTCTATTAAGAAATTGTTGTACATGTCTAGACTAGATCATGAGAGTTAGTCATTTGGTTTGATTATTTTACTCATTAATGTTATTGTTTTCTTAAATTTTGACATTAAAAATGCATTTGTTATTTATTCAAAGGTCTGTTAACTGATTTTCCGCATAATGTTGGTTGGGTGGTAAGAACTCTCCAATCTAGTAGAAAATATTTTTTTAAATTAGATTTTTTTTATTGGTTCAAAATTTGGATCAAGAAATAAACTGTCCATGTCTCTATTTATGTCATGACCCTGAACCGTCATGAGGCGAATCCACACTAAACCACATAGTGGTAGAATCAAAGTCTAACCCGATACAACCCAACACCAATTAACAGAAGCCAAATTCATCATAAACAAAGGAAATAGTTTCGATCAGCTAAGAAATTGAGTCCCCATAAACTCAACTCAATGGTCTGAAAACAACAATGGAAAATACCTCTAAGAACTGAAAGTCACAATACCAAAACTTTTAAACACAATCAAACTGAGGATACAACCCTGAAAGCTAAATATATGGTCCAACAATAATGTCTTTGTCCAAAAATTTGGACAACCAAATTAGAAGAACTCATGGAAGCTCGAAAAATGTAGCTCACCATTGGATTCGGATCACATGTTTCTTAACAGAGGTCTTGAATAAGCCTCTGGAAGATATATTGCTCTCTACAAGAAAAGAAACAAGTGAAGAATCAATACAAAAACTACTATGTGCTAGTAGGATCACGCAGTCAGTCTAACATACACATATAAACAATTATCACTAAATAGCCATCACATGTCAACAAATAATATAGCAACAAATATCAGTCACACTTAGACTAATAGTCAGACTATATGAAACCATAGCACATACCGGTTCTTTCATGGAACCTTAAACCATACTGTAGTATCATACAAAACGTGGTATCCGAGCCAACAAACAATAATCTATACCGGCATGGTACCCAAGCCAACTAACAATATCTTGTACTGGCGTGGTACCCGATCTAATCAACAAGTACAACTAAAATGTATAATCACATTACATCACAACATGCATTTCATAACCTGAAATCAGGCTGTGATGGAGTCCACTACAACCCAACGAATGGACAAGCCTAAACCCAATTAACAAGATATGGAAGACACAATTTATATAAATACAATAGTAATAAGCGGAAGACAAGAATACTGTATATAAAAGAAGAAGGTACATATTATATATATATATATAGTACGATACAAAATGTAAAAATAGGTCCAAAAGTAACCAAAATAAAAGCTAACACAAGATACCAATAATCCGAACCTGTCTTCACTTATACATGAGCTATTATGAATAGAAAGCCGTAAATATATATAGAGAACTGACTAATCCAAAATACAAAATGAAAGTCAGTGCAAAAGAAGGACAACAACAGGTCTCTGAACGCCAAGAGCTCACCACAAATCTGAGTCTATGCCCACTAGGGGAGATCCAACGCTCACTAAGGGTGGCTCGAACTGAGCGGTGCATTAGAAAAAGATGCACAAGTGCAGTATGAGTACCAAAATATGAGCTACCCAGTAGGCATCCTAGGACTACCGAGTTTAGAAAGATCAAATATATAAGAGAAACACGATGAATCTAGCAAGTCAGGGGAAAGCTAAGGCAGAACAAGAATGCAATAGAGAACATGCAAATAATATCAAGATTCAGTCACAAGATACACACAAAACCAAACAATCAACACACTCAGAGGCAAACTCATGCAATGATACAATATAAAACTCCAAGAAAGGGAAAAGCCTAATCAGGAATAAACGTCGAGCCGCTTGGAAGGGTACCTTAAGCTTAACCATAAGCCAATAACTCGAATAGATGTATCCATGGTCCGCCTGGAATGACACATCGAGCTAACCAATAATCCAGAAATACATATATCAATAGACCACTCGAGATGATACTTCTAGCTTATCAACAAAGTAAATCTAAACGATAGACTGTAGCCCGGGCCTAAGCCAATGGGCCGCCTGGAATGATGTATTGAGCTCATTAGAGAAAAACCATCTGAATGGTGCGATAAATCAAGTAAAATGTGGTTTTAACCACTCTTAAGCCAAACGAGTCTCAAAGAATTCCAACTCATTAAGGTCGATTTCCTTTTCACAAACCAAGTCATGACATACATACAGAATCGAGAAGAATACCTATCACACCACAAAAGTACTAACCTGGAACTCCTGCCAATCCAATCTCACGGCCTTAGGCCCAATAGTTTAATAAACAACCAAAAATCACAACTCAAGAATCCACATTATCAACCAAATCAATCAAACATAATACAATCCAATGTTTCACGCCACCTAAAAGTAGAGTCTAAGGATACTACTCAAGCAAACACAAGAACCACCTAAATTAAAGCTTCTCCGACTAAGTCTTAAACTAAACCACCCAACATATGGACATAACTATTCCGAAGATCAATAAAGCTCCACACAACCTAAGGGTTCCACCTAAATGATGCAATACTACCAAAATATAATTAATCTAACAAAGTCAAGTCTAAAGAAAATGAAAGTCATAACCTACTTCAAGGACGAAAACCGCACACGAACTATAACTCGGGTGCTTTTCCTTTCCGAAGAGCCTCGAATAGCTGCCAAGTTGTCAAGAATACAAAGAACAAGTTAACACAGATCCAACGATACCCATATCACTAACCCAAATTTCAGACCGGAATTGAGTTGAAAATCAACCCTTAAATCAAAGCAACTGAATTACAAAAAGGAACATGCCATATTGTCCTCCCAAGAATAAGGATTACATGCTCGAAAGATGGGCAAAATGGGACTCAATTTAGACCTCATATGATCAATTTACCAAACTTTAAAGTCTAAAAATTATGGATTTTGAGGTCGAAATGAAATTGAAGTATGAAATTAAGGCCATAAAGCGTAGATAAAAGGGAAATTAAGAGAATTACGTTTGAATGATTGAAAATGATCAAAAACTGCTACTTAAGGCCCTAAGTCGAGGTCTATCAAGATGGGTCTTGAGTTTGAAAGAAATGGAGGAGAAATGTGATTAAATCCCAGTGATCTCCACAAAGTAGACGAATGTTTGAAAAAGTGAAATTCTCTTAGCCGAAATAGGCTTTGAAAAAGGAAAGCCCACCTAGAGGACGCACTTCACCTAAGCGAACATATGGTCGCTTAAGCAGCCTTCGTAAAAGCCAAGGGTTGGTCGCTTAAGCGATCCCTGCCCTACTGAGATGTTCACTTTAGATGCCCCTTGGTCGCTTAACCCAACATCTCTTAAGCCATCAAGGGTTTTCTTAAGCCGTCTCATCATATATCAGATTTTTCAGCAAAAAATTTAACTGTCCAAAATCTTCGAACAAACCCTCAAAATTCATTCGGAGTACAAACAACGCAAACGAAAAGTGCAAACCACTTGGAAACAACATTCTGTACTTAACGAAATCTACCAAACAGTCATCCTAGGTCATTTCATCAAAATGTTGACCAAAGTGAAAACTAAAACACAACAAAACGCGAAAAGCTAAAAACTCATCCAAACACCCTCGAGACCCAAACCTAAGGTTGCTCTAGACCAAACTCAACATTCTAGAGCTAATTACACTAATGGAATTCAATTCCAAGCACATTTGCCAAGAAAGTTGACCAAAGTCAAACTTTTGCCCAAACTTCAAACTTGAAATGCCTAATTGCACCAACTGCAAATGGAAACCTCGAAACCTTAACAGATCATTACACTAGACGTAATGACCTTTTTGGAACCCTCGAAATTCATTCGGAGTACAAACAACGCAAACGAAAAGTGCAAACCACTTGGAAACAACATTCTGTACTTAACGAAATCTACCAAACAGTCATCCTAGGTCATTTCATCAAAATGTTGACCAAAGTGAAAACTAAAACACAACAAAACGCGAAAAGCTAAAAACTCATCCAAACACCCTCGAGACCCAAACCTAAGGTTGCTCTAGACCAAACTCAACATTCTAGAGCTAATTACACTAATGGAATTCAATTCCAAGCACATTTGCTAAGAAAGTTGACCAAAGTCAAACTTTTGCCCAAACTTCAAACTTGAAATGCCTAATTGCACCAACTGCAAATGGAAGCCTCGAAACCTTAACAGATCATTACACTAGACGTAATGACCTTTTTGGAGCTTATAAAAATGACAGAATTTTCATCCGATGTCAAAATATATGGATTTTGAATGAAATCAACTATTTCAAACATTTAAACTTCCAAAACCCAAAAGTCAACCAAACTCAACCTAACACCTTGAGGAGCGTTCCCCCGAACCCAACATCATACACAGTCTATAAATAAGCTACAGGAAGGGGAAAATAAGAAATAAACACATAAACATATAGAAATGACCCCGAGGCTAATTACAATGCATTAGCATAAAGCACAATAAAAAACACTACTTGAACCCACAAGTTAAATCACAGGTTCATTTCAAATGCATCTATCACGCATTGCACAATATGACATTACAAGCAATAATAATGGAAATACACATATCCCAGAAGCATATAACCATTACCTACCTCGAATCAAGCTTCTTAAAAACTCTAAATTGCCCGACCTTTTCTCTTGGGCAATTCATTGGCTTGTTTTTGGTCCAAAATAAAAATTATAACATTCAATCAATCACAAATGACCTATTAATTTACCCGGATTACTAACAAATCCCAACCCCGGCCAAAATGTGATCATCTTCTCCAACTTAGGTCTCCTTCCTACCGTGGAATCATGCTTAAACCTCTTCCCCAATGTTAACCACCTAGTTTCAAAGGCTTAAGAAAAAATTAACAAGATCGGGAAGTCGAATTCTTACCTTTAGGTTGCCTAAAATTGCCCTACTTCAAGAACACAAATTTTAGAAAATAGATGTTTTGGGCAGTTTTCTACATAAAATTATGGTTTCCTCTCTATAGAGACGCTGATATACCAACAACTTACCTCGATGTATCCATCTGAGTACCACTATATATTCCCTCATCTTTTTTCCTCCTAGTTAGTTCCAGTCCAAGGTATTACCTCTTCCTAAAGTACTCATTCAATTCAGTCCCCCCTTCTTTGTTTCGAGTTCATGAGTTTTATGTGTATTTTACACTAATGTGGGTTGTTAAACATTTCCCTACCCTATCCATGCTCAGTTCATCCATCATTCGAGGACGAATAATTCTAAGGAGGATATATTGTAGCACCCCGGAAAATTTCTAAATAAACTCCCGAACCATTCTTTAATTATTTGTGAAATTGAATCGGGTGATTCTTAAATAACTCATATTTGTAAAGGTCATTTATTTTGTGTTTGAATGGATTTGGATATGACTTAAAGTCACAAGAACTCCCCCTAGCACAAAGTTGAGTTTAAAATTTCATTTTCAATTATGTTTTGACATAAGATTCTACTTAGGTCAACTTCAAACAAGTTTATCTCCCATCACATTACGAATTAGGTGGCCTATGACCTACCAAATTAAAGGTCTTTGTGCCCACTTTCCAATGCCACCAAGTTTGTCTCATTTCATGTTCGATGTAAAAAGTTATGACCATTTTACCAGAGACTGTCATACCAGAGTTTTCTGAGTCTGTGAACGATAACTCCAACCAACGGGCCGTAGGTTGAGCGATGACCCATCCTGTCAAGTCGTCGATAGAGTATTGGGAGTCAACTTTTGGGATCCAAATCTTATGGATCCTACTGATGAGTTGTAAGTCCACATACGGGCCGTCATTTTGACTCGTAAATGGACTTTTGAGCCTTAAAAATTCAGTATAGGATCCACATATGGGATCTACAGTCCGTAGGTCTGTAACGACCCGGAAAATGATAGAGTGAAACTAGAGCCTCACATGTGAGTTTGGAGTCGAGAACTTAATGAAATGATTATATTTGAATTTGACCCAAAAAGTTCTTTAAAATGTCTTCGGAAGTTACCAGAAACTTGTTTAGCTGTATATAAAAAGATCCGTTTCGTTTTTCGAAAATCCGACTTCATATTCTTGTTTAGGGGGTCAAATTGAGTGGGAAATGGGTCTAACCCAAATTTTAGAGCAACCGTATCAAAATCCGAAATTTCCAAGTGAAGCCTTTTTCGAGGGTCTACTTTGGAGGGTCATATCTCCTAGCACACAAATTATTTGGGTGGTCAATAATATATCCATGGAAAGCCCTTTGAGTTAGCTACCTAACGCACTTCGTTTCATCTCATTCGGAGTTCGGACGAAGAAGTTATGCCCATTTTCGTAAAATCTGTTCGGCAGGAAAATGCAATTTCCAGTAGGCGTGGTTACTGTTCACCCGCCTTATTTTTTTTCTAAGTATTGGACCATTCTTCCAAAGGACATATATTATTTCCTAGATACCATTAGTTCAATTCCCATCCCTAAAACATTTCCCTCTCTACAATCCTCCATTAAGAAGAAGAAGAAGTGGGAGAAGGGCTTTGGATTCAAGGCTTTCTTCATCAAATTTCGTGGGAGATCATAGCAAAGGTATGGTGACCCTTGATCCTTGATTATCTTTCCTTCAAGGAGTCCATTCAAAAGGGTTTCAAAAGTCTTCAAAGAACAAAACTTCTATTTTCTATTCTAGGTATGGGTTCATGGGTAAAATGTTTTCAAAGTCATTATATTGGTGAATTGAAGTTCTATTTATGATTTTAAGATGATTTTTATATGAAACTTCTTCAAGAACCCATGTTTTCATTAAAAGCCTAGAATTTGCTAATGAAGTGGGTTTAATGCCTATGATTTAATGTTGATGAAATTGTGTTTAGATTGGATTGTATTGTTGGTATATGGATGAATTGAGGATTGTGACCTTATGGGCAAGTTATGGATGAATTCTCTTGTGGTAAGAAAAATGGTTGGGACTTGAGTGTTGTTTATTATGGCTTTGGAGGATGGTAAGTTGGCTTAATCTCATATTATGGATAAAAATTGTTCTTGCTTGGTTTGATCCACTTATGGTGGAGGTGTTTAATTATGGAATGTATTGTGACCATGGCCTTAAAGGCATAGTATGAGAAATTGGAGTGTTATCATGACATTATATGAATGAGAATTCAATGAAGATAATGTGATCATGTTATGAACGTAAAGGTGTTGCTATTGAAAGATTATTTCTCAATTTGACACTCATGAATGTTGATGATAGAATATGAAGGATTCTTCAATATAAAGTATACCTTGAATTGGTAGGGCTTATGCATCATTTTCTTGTATAAATGATTATATTGTTGATTGTTGAATCCTCGGATCGGTAGGCTAGTGGCACCCTTCCACACGAGCTTATAATGAACCTTGGAATCGGTAGGTCTATGGCACCTTTCCATGAAGGTTAATGATGAGACTTGAACCGGTAGGCCCATGGCACCCTTTCAAGAGGAGTTAATGAGCTTTCCTAAATGAACCTTGAAACGGTAGGCTTAAAGCACCCTTTCACGTGTTAATGAATGTAATTGGAGTTGGTAGGCCAATGGCACCTCTCATATGTGATAATGTCAAGGTAACGAACTATTCTATGGGAATGTAGGCTAAGCACCGAGTGGATTTGGTTAGATGGAAACTCCCCCAATGGTTAGGCATGAGTTTCAATGATCGTCTACCTTATCCCATAAACTATGTGCCCGCATAGGTAGCTAGTGGATCCATTAAGCTATATACCGGTCTTCCTTAGGCAAGTAGACCACCTCTTTACGGTGTGGGGACTTATGACACCGGATTCCATGACAAGCTCTCATGGTCTATGTCGGTTAAACACTTACTTCCCATCATGCGAGATTTCATTATGGTTTCTTGATAGGTTCTACAAAGTGTAGGTAGTAGTATGGGATGCTACCTATACATTGCACGAGTAGGCTTGGAGAGGGTCATAGTGAGTTTCTCTAAATCCTAATGTATGTGATACAATTGTGGCCTAAATGAGGTTATTAAAGAATGTTGGCTCTCAAATGCTTGATATGAGATGCATGCTATACTTGGGTTATATTACGAGTTATTTTCCCTTGTCGTGTCTTAATTAATGATATACCTCTTATGTATGAATATTGTGCAAAGGTGAAAGAAAGGAATGATAAGTTACCTTAAGTGACCTTAATGTGGTGCCTTAGTATGGATGGTGGTATGGGACACCATCCATACCTTGCACGAGGTATAGCATAAGGGTTTCTTGAGGTGAAGGTCCAAGGTAAAGGTTTTCATGTTGAAATTGTTTAAAGGTAATATTATGACTTACTTGATGTTTATGCTTGTATTGTATGTCTTTTATGCAACTATTCATGGTACTTCAAAAAGTGGCATAATGCATGGTTTCTAACCAAAATGTCCCTTTTAAAGCATGTCTTGCATGGTCATCATACTTAGTACATTTTGTGTACTAACCCATATTCTTCATATTTTTACTATAAGTGTAGGTTCCGGCAAGTGATCCCTCCTAGCTAGTTTGAAGTGTTGGATTGCTTTCCTCCAAGACTTGGTATGTCCTCATGGATTCGAGGATAAGACTTTTAAGTTCTTTTGTTCATGTAATAGACTTAATAGACTTCTTTTGATTGTAAAGGGCCGTGTCCCTACTTATGTTTTGTGACTGTGTCTAAGATGGCCATGTGAGACTTAGACTTCCGCTGTGTGTTTTTAAAGTTGTTTTAATGAAGTTTAAATGAGTGGATGTAAATAAGTTTTTTTTTTTTTTATTCCGCACTATTTTCATTATTGAATGCAATGAATGACTATGTGGCTCGTATAAGACCCCTTCGGGGTCGAATACGCCATGTTACGACTAGGGGGTACTCTCGGGTCGTGACAAGGTCAAACCACAAACCGTAGATGGACCCGTAGAAGATTTTCTTTTTGCCAGTTTTAATAAGGATAGTTTAGTCTTTTCCCACCCCTTCTAAGCCCCACGACCTTTTTTTCCACCTAATTAAGGTCTAAACAGTGTTAAAACATTATTTTACATTTTTTAACACTTCAAGGACTTAGACCAAGGATTCAAGAGGAAAAAAGCTAGGGGTTTCAAACGTTCTTTGAATTTCACTAATTTCGCCAAGAACTTTGTTCTTCCCAGGTATATAAGGCTATCATAGTAATGGAATGAGTTCGTCCTCCCGCCCTACATCTACTTTCTATCAATAAAGAATAATTTAGGGTTACATCCTTAGTTTTGATAATTCTTGAGATGAGTTTGTTGTTGAATTCTAAGTTGTTATTCCTAATTTTTGAGTTGCTATATATTATGCATTATGATTCTTGAGTTGATTATTTATGCCTATTTATCAGCATGAACCCTATTATTTGAGTATTCATTGAGTTATTGATGAGAATCTTTTTGACCGAACAATTATCTTAAATTGATTTTCTGAGAAAGTAAGGAGGAATTTTTTAGGAAAGTTTAAAGAGGCATTTTGAGTAAAACTTAAGGAAACTATTGATTTCCAAATTTATCAATTTTATATTGAGAAAAGGGAAACATTGATTTCTAAACGAGTAATGAGTTCAGAGTTAACTCAGAGTAGTTACCTCTTTTAAAAGGATAGTTTGAAAAATTATCTCAAACCAAAAAAAAATGTAATGTTTTAATATATTGAGCGAAAGTAAATATAATGTGGAGTATTATTGAGCACCGATATAGGGGAGAGTTCAGACACTCACAGCCTCTATAGACCATGCCTTTCCCACATGGATACAAGATCATACTCTTTAGATCAATCCTTAGTTCCTTTGGTAGAGCTTAGTGGATGCACTTAGTTGAGGTGTTCTATATCTCGGCAGGCTATAAGATAGTTCTGGCAGCGTGGACAAGACGTTGTATCATCACTTATCTCATAGTGATGATTGTCGGTTAGATAATATCCCAACAGAGTTTAAAGTGTATTTTTACATATCACTTATTATGTTAAAGTTTAGAGGATGAGAAAGTATTTTTGTAAAGTTAAATGGTTTCATTCCTTTGATTCTTAACATTCAGTTGAGTTTATGTTATACCTATTGCACTTCTTTCTTTTAGTTATGTCTCCTCAACTATATTACATACTTATACATTCGATCTGCATCTTTTATGATGCAGATACAGGTGTTCAAGATCATCAGCAGGCGTTTCGTTGAGATCACTTTGTGCTTCAGACAACTATCTTGAGCATCCTTACTTTCTGAGAGATTTCACAATTTAATTTTATGTTATTGTTGAGTTGTCGTGGGTCTTGTCCCGACTGTTATCCTTGTATTAGAGACTTGATAGATAGTTAGAGTTGATGAGTCTCTAAGTATTTCCCTTTTGTGTGAGTTGTTTTGAGATTGTTTTGCAAAGTATGAATATTATTGCACTTAAGTATTTTCAGACAATTTGAGTTAAGTATTTACTTGAGTTTGAATATTCTAAATTTTATTTTTAAAGCTTCTTTATTACATTTATCCAGTAGACATAGATTATGTTTAAATAAAGAGGTTTTTTTCCAAAAATTAATTTCTTGAAAATACTCTTTCAAAAGAAAGGGATGGACAACCCCCAAGAATTTATTCATTCAAATATGTAAGAAATAAAAATGAATTACCTTGTATTTAAGGTTTACCTCTTTTCTTATTTTTTTCAATAATTTAAATTCAATTAAACGGCAATTACATATTCATTCAATAATTTAGTTCAATGAAATACTCTCTTAAGATAAAAATAATTGTCAACAAAACTTCTCAAACAAGTAATAAAAAAATACGCACGCATATCAATTTATGTTTACACTAGATTATCCACTAACTTGTTTGTTCTCATCAATGAGACTTTGAGAAATCTCATCGTCATGGATCTTCAGTTATTCTCCAATTCGGAAACTTCAGCTTGCAATTCTTTAACCAACTTGTTCTTCAACTGATTTTGTTCCTCAAGCTTCACCTTTAGGTCTATATTTTCCCTTTCCAGTGCTCTAAATACACCACTGTTAAATTTCACAGTGCCTTCTACTTCATCAAGCTTCTGCTTTAGAAACCAAATTTCAAGTTTCTTCACTTCTAATGTAAATTTGCAAGTTGCTTCTAACATGCCAACTTTCATCAATAGATAATCTTTTTCACAGCTCAATGAAGCTATCGTTCGCTTCTGATCAAGCTCCTCCGCCATAGTTTAACCTTGATAATTGACATGAGAAATGAGGAAAGTCAAATAAATTTGATTAAGGATTTTGTTAGTAATTTTTAAGCTTATACCTAAAGTGGATATTTATTACTTTTCCCTAAGTAGATTGATATTATAAATGAACCATACTTAAAACTTATCTAAGCAAAAAAAAAAAAAAGTGATAACTCATGATAAACACATTTCTCTTTATAAAAAAAATAGTTAAGGGTAAACAATAAATACTTTTGAATTGTGTGTTTCTTCCTAATTAAATATTTTAAGAATTAATGAATTAAAATGAAATGCAAATTATTATTTAATTATAATTAAGTGTTAAAAATGTATATGCATCAACACTTAATTAACATTTGCTCTCATAATTATTTAAAGAAAACAAAAATCAGCGACTTTAATTTAATATCAGATGTGTTGAAACAAATTCAATTTGCTAAAACAAGTTATTTTGGAACTAAATATAAACTTAAAATGATTAAATACAACTACACAATTATAGCTATTATTTATAAACGTGATTTTATAATAACTCACTCAATGATAGACTAACCGGGTAAGTAAGATACATAAGTTATTATAAGTCATAAATTAATTATGTTGAAGAAAAATATCGGCAGCTAGGTTTTCCTATGTAGCATGATGTGATAAAAATAAAGAGTATGATTAGAATTATTAATGGTGCACCTATCATAAATTTATTAGAATAATAAAATTTTCTTTTCAGGAAGTTTTGTAAAGCTTTGTTTGATTAGAAATAATTTTTTCAGTGAATAATCTTAATAATGCAAGAAAAATTTTCATTAGTGCTTTTATCTACAAAGATGTCTTAAAGGTTTTCTCTGATTTGCCTTAAATCTTTTAGATTTTTTTTTGTTTACAAAAACTTCAAGCACAAATTTCATAGTATCACATATATTCAATATACAAATTAGGGTCTTAAAAATGATAATCTCGCTAAAAAAATTCTGATAAAGCATACCGGATGAGAAGAACTTAGCGAGAGCGTTAGTTGAAAAATTGGTTGCCTCCTTGCCCTAGCCACCACCAATAATAGAAAAGTGTAGAGAATATGTGTAACCCTAATGAATGGGGGATCAATTTATAAAAAGTTAGGGTTAATCTGGTATGTCCATCAAGTGATTGATCTGACAAATAAAAGCTATTTTTCATTAAAAATTAGTTATGGGCTTTATATTATAATTGGGTCACAATTAATAAAGAAGTATAACATTCTCTCCTTGGCCCCATGACTGCATATATAACACAAATATTTATTAATATAATATATATTAGATGCACATAAAATATATCTCTCATATATATTATTCATTATACACACCATAATGTGACGACAAACCACTTATGCGAGTTATGGTAGTTAAACATATTTTTGTGCTACATTTCCCCTTTTTTATACTATAACATATTTTTGTTGTTTCTTGTCTTACTCTATTAAGAAGTTGTTGTACATGTCTAGACTAGATCATGAGAGTTAGTCATTTGGTTTGATTATTTTACTCAATAATGTTATGGGTTTCTTAAATTTTGTCATTAAAAATGCATTTGTTATTTATTAAAAGGTCTGTTAACCGATTTTCCTCATAATGTTGATTGGGTGGTAAGAACTCTCCAATCTAGTTGAAAATATATAAATTTTAATTAGATTTATTTTTTTGGTTCAAAATTTGGGTCAAGAAATAAAATTTCCATGTCTCTATTTATGTCATGACCTTGGACCGTCATGAGGTGAATCCACACTAAACCACATAGTGGTAGAATCAAAGTCTTACCCGAGAACAATCCAACACCAATTAACAAATGCCAAATTCATCATAAATAAAGGAAATAGTTTGTATCAACTAAGAAATTGAGTCCTCGTAAACTCAACTCAATCGTCTGAAAGCAACAATGAAAAATACCTCTAAGAACTGAAAGTCACAATACCAAAACTTTTAAAAATAGTCAAATTGAGGATACAACCCTGAAAGTTACATATATGGTCCAACAATAATGTCTTTGTCCAAAAATATGGAAAACTAAATTAGAGGAACTCATGGAAGCTCGAAATATGTAGCTCACCCTTGGATTCATATCACACGTTTTTCAACTGAGGTCTTGAATTAGCCTCTAGAAGATTTATTGCTCTCTACAAGAAAAGAAACAAGTGAAGAATCAGTACAAAAACTACTTTGTGCCAGTAGGATCACGCAGTCAATCTAACATACACATATAAACAATTCATCACTAAATAGCCATCACATGGTAACAAATAATATAGCAACAAATATCAGTCACACTTAGACTATTAGTCAGATAATATGAAACCATAGAACAAGAACTAATATGTAACACTCCGAAAATTTTTTGAGCTAAGACTCGAACCATCCTTCGTTGTGAGTAGGATTTTACCGAGGAATTTAAAATTTCTAAGTGTTAAGTTCACTAGATGTAGCACCTTGAGTTACAAAAAGAACTAAACTGAAAATAACAAAATCTGAAATTTTGCAAGTTATGCTTAAGTTAGGAGTTTGGGTCAACTTCAAACGGCGATAACTATTAGTACAAAATGAGAGGTTGGCTACAAGATATCTAATGAAAGGTATTTGAATTATCTTTCCACGCCACCGAGTTTGCTAAGTTTCTAGTTCAGATGAGTGGGATATGCCTTTTTGAACTCAGGCTGTCCAGTTAGGGAAAGTTACCCGAAAATAATAAGGGGTATTTTGGTCCTTTCCTTATGCAATCAAATTTAATTCGTTTTTAGTGAGGTTTTAAGGGTCTAATCCTATTAGGTTCAGTTTTATAATCCTAATATACACCTAGGGTTTTAGTTGAGAGATCAAGAAGAGAAAAAAAGAGAAAAGAGGAAAGGATCAAGGAGTTCGTCGAGGTTCTTGAGTTTTGTTGCGAATTTTTGCCATGGGTTTGATCGTTAAGAGGTATGTAAGCTTTCATAGTGTTGGGTTCGTTCACCCACACACCAATCATGTTATTTTCAACGTAATTTCATTCTCAAAAGTTGAAGCAATTGAGTTATTCATAAGTGTTCTTGAAGCTCATTCTAAATCTTGTTTTTGTTGGGGTTTTGATGAATTCGATCTTGAGATGAAAGTTAGTGATTTGAGTGTTTTTTTTAGTAGATTAGTGTGTACTTAGGTTGGGTAATTGAATCTAAGGAAAACTTGAGAAAAGAAATCGATTAAAAATGATCTAAGATTAGAAAATGAGAAGAAAAATCCATCAGGTCGTTCTGGGGGAGGGGTGGCACAACGCGCCACTGATACTCCAGGAGGGCTGGCGCTCCACGCCAGCAGTGCACCAAGATTGTGCCTCTGAATTTCAGGGGTTGGTGCCCCGTGCCAGCAGTGTGCAAGGGTCACTTTCCCCTACCCGTTTTCCGTCGTTTAGCCCGTGTGAGTCCTTACAAAGTGTACTAACACTTTTGATTGATTCTAACTACTCTAAACGACTTCTAAACATATAGAAATCATCCATAAACATGAATCATAACCTTAAATTCATAATTCATAATTCAAATTCAAGGTAGAGTAAGAGTTAAGTCTTGAGAGTTCTTTTGAGCCTTTTTTAGGAGTCTTCTACAACTTCTAATAACTTGTTTTAAGACTCAAGTAAGTAAGCATGAGAGTGAGGAGAAGGTTTTCATGAGCCTACATTATCATGAACCATAACTCTTGAATTCATAATTCACATTCAAGGGAGGGTTAAGAGTAGAGGTCAAGAAAGTCTTTGAGTTCAATTGTGAATCTTTTGTGATCAACTATTGATTTGAACTAAGTTTGAGGAAGTAAGTAAGAAATGCGAAGATTCGTATGCATGAGTTCCATGTTGTCATGTAGACCTTCGAGTAGAGTCGTCCATGCCCATAAATTCTGCATGAACTCCATAAGTTGAGTATCTTTGCGAGGGGTAGTATCTTCAAGTTCTAAGTCTTGAGTATTAAGTTCCTAACCCTTTCGAGATTATATTCCTAATCATGGGACTATTACATATTACCCATGAAGTCCTTGAGTTGGGTTGTTCATGCCCATAATTCCGCATGAACCCTCCGAGTCTAGCATTCTTGAGATGAGTCGTATCATTGGCTCCTTGAGTTTTGGAGTTGTTGAGTTCCAAGTATTGAGTTCTAAGTATTGAGGTCTATGCATGGTTATTAAAAACCTTGAATTGAGTCGTTCACGTCCATAATTCGGCATGAACTTTATTCTGAGAAGTCTTTTACATTTTTTTTCTAAAATTGTTTTAAGACTTGAGCACTTGAGTTGAGAAAGAGTAGATTCGAGTTCATTTTCTTAAAAATGATATATGAGAACTAAGTATTCCCAAGTGTAAATATTTTCCCATTTAAAAGAGGAAAAAACTGAGATTTCCGAAAGAGTTTTGAGAAGTTTGAGTAACATCTCTTTTAAGAGAAAGATTTTGAATAATAATCTCAAAGCACTGAAAGAGTTATGTTTTTTTTAAACATATGAGCTGAGTATATTTTTAGGAATAGTATTGGGCACCGATATGGGGACGAGTTCAGATAGCTCAAGTCTCCATAAACCATGTAGCCAACGTGGGTAGAACGAGTCATACTTTTTAGATGATTCTTTAATGCTTGTAGCATAGACTAGTGGATCCACTTAGTTGAGGCGTTCTATATCCCAGCAAGTTACAACCCAGTTCTGGTAGCGTGAGCGAGACGTTATATCAGCACATAGCTCATAGTGATGGTTCTCGATTAGAGAAACTCCTACAGAGTTTTATTATATTTTATTATATATAAATTGAGTTGTTATTGTATTCTTCAATATAATGAGTTGTTTTCTACTGTTTTAAAAGTTTTCCATATATTGTATGTGTATTGTTGCTTGATATTGAGTTGGGTATCCAGAGTTGAGTACCAAGAGTCGAGTATCTTATTATTGAGTTGAGACTTATTTCACTGAGTTGAAAATCTTATCATTGAGTTGAACTATGTTTCTTATTCTTGAGTTGAGTTTAGCATGAGTGAGCTGAGAGGAGGTAAGTATGTTTCGTTTTTATCAAGTTCAAGTTTATGTTATGCTTTAGAATTCCCTTTACATGCTCGTACATTCCACGTACTGAACCATTTGGCCTACATTATCAAATGATGCAGATACATGTATTTAGGGTCATCAACAGGATCTTCGTTGATACCACATGGAGTTGGAGTTAGCTATGGTGAGCCTCCTTGCTTCCGGAGGGTTCCACTTTTACTTTCAGTTATATCAATTGTTAAGATGTCGTGGGTCTTTTTCCGACTTCCATCTTTGTCATTTAGAGGCTTCATAGATAGACAGTACAGTTGACAAGTTTGTTTAATTTATTTTGTTAAATGTTTTAAACACTTGAGTTGCCTATTTCTGGCGAGTTGAATATACTACTTTATTCAGAGTTAATCATTTGAGTTAAAGCTTTTGTATTTGAGTTTCAGTGAATTTTATTTTGTTTTAATAATTGTATGCTTGAGTTAGTCTTTTGCTTATAGTTCGCCAGGATGAGGGTTCACTTGTGGACCAACAATGGTTCTGGAGTGCCGGCCACGTCCAGGGTGTAGACTCGTGTAATGACCCTCCAGGTCATTTTTAAATTAAAGAATTCTTTCCCTCGTATAGAGCATTCCTGTAGCGACCCCAAGTCATTTATGACTTGCTGGCACTGACTGTTCGGTCGCCTGGTCGTTCGTTTGGGTTTTAGGCCCGTTTCCTTGTTTTGGAGATGTTTATAACTTGAAAAGTTGACTTTGGTCAACCTTTTTGGAAGGCGTGCTCAGATGAAAATTCTAACAGCTAGGTTAGCTTCAGAAGATCGATTTTGGTCTAGAACAACCCTTTGTTCACTTCCCGAGGCTTTAGATGGCAGTTGTGGAATCTGGCTCAAATGATACTGGGTGTGGGGCCCACTTTTCATCGAAGCGAGCTCCAAATGGAAATTCCGCCTTCACCGTTGAGTCCGAAATATCATTTCCAATCAGATTCCATATAAGGTTTGTATTTTTCCGACTCTGAACGAGTCCGAAACATCGAAATTTAACTTTGAAGGGTTGTAGAATTTTGACGCGGCGGTGACGTGGCAGAGCCTGGTGGTGTGTTTCAGAGATTACCCATTCCGGAGTGAAAGTGGGAGCGTATCACTATGGACTTCGTTGTAGGATTACCTCGCACTTCCTGTGGTCTTGATAGTAATTGGGTCATCGTGGATCGATTGACCAAGTCAGCACACTTCATTCCTGTCCATACTTCCTACAGTGCTGAGAGGTTAGCCCGTATCTACATTCGAGAGGTGGTTCGTCTTCATGGGGTGCCTGTTTCCATCATCTCAGATCGGGGCCCACAGTTCACATCTAGCTTCTGGAGGACCTTCCAGGATGAGTTGGGTACCCGTGTTGACCTTAGCACAACTTTCCACCCGCAGACTGATGGTCAGTTGGAGCGCACGATTCAGGTTCTTGAGGACATGTTGCGGGCTTGTGTTATGGATTTTGGGGGTCAGTGGGACCAGTATTTGCCTTTGGCAGAGTTTGCGTATAACAACAACTACCACTCGAGTATTCAGATGGCCCCATTCGAGGCCTTATATGGTAGGCGTTGTCGCTCTCCAGTTGGTTGGTTTGAGTCTACAGAGCCTAGGCCGCGTGGTACAGATTTGCTTCAGGAGGCCCTGGATCAGGTGAGGGTGATTCAGGATAGGCTCAGGACGGCTCAGAGTAGGCACCAGAGTTATGCGGATCGGAGGCGCCGGCCTTTGAGATTCTCTGTTGGTGATCGGGTATTCCTCCGTGTGTCGCCCATGAAGGGCGTGATGAGGTTTGGGAGGCGGGGCAAGCTTAGCCCCAGGTACATTGGGCCATTTGAGATACTCCGGACAGTTGGGGAGGTTGCTTATGAGTTGGCCCTACCTCCAGCATTTTCAGCCATCCACCCGGTTTTTCATGTCTCGATGTTGTGGCGGTATGTTCCTGATGAGTCTCATCTGCTCCAGTATGATGCAATCGAGTTGGATGATCGTTTGACATTTGTAGAGGAGCCAGTTGCCATTCTAGCCAGAGATGTGAGGAGATTGCGCTCGAGAGCCATTCCTGTTGTTAAGGTCCGTTGGAGACATCGTCCAGTTGAGGAGGCTACCTGGGAGATCGAGCATGAGATGCGGGCACAGTTCCCCGGCTTATTTGAGCAATCAGGTACTTCTTGACTCTTACTTTCGCGGACGAAAGTTCTTTTAGTAATGGATATTGTAATGACCCTCCAGGTCATTTTTAAATTAAAGAATTCTTTCCCTCGTATAGAGCATTCCTGTAGCGACCCCAAGTCATTTATGACTTGCTGGCACTGACTGTTCGGTCGCCTGGTCGTTCGTTTGGGTTTTAGGCCCGTTTCCCTGTTTTGGAGATGTTTATAACTTGAAAAGTTGACTTTGGTCAACCATTTTGGAAGGCGTGCTCAGATGAAAATTCTGACAGCTAGGTTAGCTTCGGAAGATCGATTTTGGTCTAGAACGACCCTTTGTTCACTTCCCGAGGCTTTAGATGGCAGTTGTGGAATCTGGCTCAAATGATACTGGGTGTGGGGCCCACTTTTCATCGAAGCGACCTCCAAATGGAAATTCCGCCTTCACCGTTGAGTCCGAAATATCATTTTCAATCAGATTCCATATAAGGTTTGTATTTTTCCGACTCCGAACGAGTCCGAAACATCGAAATTTATGTTTGAAGGGTTGTAGAATTTTGACGCGGCGGTGACGTGGCAGAGCCACGTGACGCCACGTGGCAGCGGAGTGGAAATCTGGAAATTTCCAGAATTTAGGACGAATTTCGTCCATTTTTTTTCCCTCAACTTCAACTTAAGATTTCTCCTTCAATTTGAGTCCAAATTAAGTGATTCAAAAGGCTAACTTCAAGAGAATTTCGTGGGGAATCTAGCGGTGACCTCAGAAACGCGAGGGGAGGCTTCGTTTGAGGTAAGGAATCAATTTTAGCCACTGCTAGGGTGATTTCCGGATTGAATTGATTGTTGAATTTTGAAATGTGAGATCTTGATCATCTTAGGTCCGTTTTGAGTCATTCTTGAGGCTAACTTGTAGATTTTTTCGTAAGGATCGTCGTGGTATAATCTGTTTGGGTTGAAAGGGTCTCGTTTTTCCAGAAATTGGTGATCAAGGGGCTGCCCATTTTAATTGTTGTGGCTGATTTGCGGTGTTTTAAGCATCTGTTTGTGCTAAATTTTGGGGTATTAGTTTAGTAAGGTATTTGGGACGTTTCCACGGATTCGATTTCGAGATTCTAATTGTGGGCCCCACAATCCCGTTTTAGACCCGATTTTGGGTCCGTCTCCGAAAAATATAATTTTAGTGTCAATATATTCGTAATGACGAGGTGATTAACCTTTTGTTAGTGGGGAAGCATTTGGAGACCGTTCGGAGGGGAAAAGATCCGGTACCGTGAGTTGGAGCACGCGTGGTCGGCTTTCAGGTAGGCTATGGTTTTCTCTCGTGAGATTGAGCATGTTTAGGCATTTGTTTATTGATTTGCTTGAGTATGGAGGGGTTCGGGTGTCGAGCATGCTAAATTTCTATAATTCCTGCCTTAGACCTTATTTCGGGAAAGTGTTGGATTATGACAGCATGTCTCTTGAGATTATTGAATATCCATATCTTGTGGTGTATATGATAATATTGATTTGAAGTATGTTTGGCCTTAGTCTAGGCTTAGACTAGTGTTGCCATAGACTTGTGAGGTTTCGGATGTCGTTGGGCAGTAGAACTTTGTCCGACGCCGTTTCGGACGGTCAGCTCCTTGTAGACTGATATAGCAGACTTGAGTCTGATAGTCTGAGCCTTAGCTAGATGGTAACTCAGCTTATGACCTTGTATCCATAATGCCCTGCTTTTCTATCGGCTGCAAATACCCGGTTAAAGTCCGTGGTCTAGCTTACTCATTATTGGATACTTCCTCAGCGATTTGGGGTATATGAGGGTCGGACTAAAATGATTATTTATGGTAATCGGTTTGGTGATATTTCCCGCGACGTATGGTTGGATATTGATTCTTAGCTACAACACCCGGTTAGAGTCCGTGGTCCAGCTTACTTATGTCCAGGCTTAGCTACAGTACCTAGTTAGAGTCCGTGGTCCAGCTTACCTGTGATCTGGTTTTGGCTACAGCACCCGGTTAGAGTCCGTGGTCCAGCTTACTTATGTCCAGGCTTAGCTACAGTACCCGGTTAGAGTCCGTGGTCCAGCTTACCTGTGATCTGATTTTGGCTACAGCACCTGGTTCGAGTCCGTGGTTCAGCCCACCCGTGCCCGACCTTTGGCTACAGCATTCGGTTCGAGTCCGTGGTCCAGCCCATATAGGTTGACTCATTAGCTATAGTACCAGGTTCGAGTTCGTGGTCCAGCTTGCACGTGGTGTATTCCCAATTCCTCACTAAAGCTTCAGTTAGTCTTGATTATTCTCATCTGTAGGTTGAGGTTTTGGAGGTTGGAGAGATTCCGATTAAAGTCTGGGACGTAATGAGATCCTGGAATATGATTGGGAATGGTTCAGTTAAAATTCTGGAAATTGGTAATATTGTGATAGACCTTTTAGCTCCATTATTTTACTTTAACTGCCGATGCATCTGCCGGGCTTATGGGGGTCCGTGCAGGTGGTTTCTTTTATTGTGCACGAGCGTACCCGTCGGGTTTATGGGAGCCCGGCGAAGTTAGTTAGATTACTTGTCTTTATTGCCTGTACGCTCGTGTACATACCCCCATTTACTACTCTTTGCACTTGATGTGACCCTTTATTTGCATTTCAGTTTACTTTTGCTTATCTTGCTCAGTCGGCCTATGATGCCTACTGGGTACCTGTTGTTTTGGTACTCAGGCTACGCTCTGCATCTATTTTGTAATGCAGGTCCGAGCACTAGTAGCCAGCATTGATCGAGCTTGGAGTAGACTTATCCGGAGACGGGGGTGAGCACACGGCGTTTTGTACTATTTCAGTCTCCATCTGTATATATAGACTTGTCTTTTTCCTTTCGAGACAGTCCAGTCTCTGTTGTCCAGTTTTGGGGCTTGTACTCATTTTGTAGTTGCTCTGTACTGGTGACTTCCAGGTTCTGGGAGGGATCTTTATTTGTATATATGTTTTGGGTGCTTTCGCCTATTTATATTATTATTTTTCTACTCTTGTTAAATTTCTACCCTTAGACCCATTACTTATTGTTCCGGGTTACGGGTTACGGGTTACGGGTTGGCTTACCTGCTGGTGGGTTATAGTAGGTGCCATAATGACTTGATAAATCGGGTCGTGACAACTCGGGTCATGACATCATCTATGCATAACATGTCTCACATTATGATCAATGCACATACCGATTCTCTCATGGAACCTCAAACTATACTGAGGTATCATACAAGACGTGGTATCCGAGCCAACAAACAATAGTCTATATCGGCATGGTACCCAAGCCAACCAACAATATCTTGTACTAGTGTGGTATCCGATCTAATCAACAAGCACAACAAACATGTATAATCACATTACACCACAACATACATTTCATAACCTGAAATCGGGTTATGATGGCATCCACTACAACCCAACAAGTGGAGAAGCCTAAACCCAAATAACAAGTTATGGAAGACATAATTTATATAAATACAATAGTAATAAGAGGAAGACAAGAATAATGTATATAAGAGAAGAAGGTCCATATCATATATATATGTAGTACGATACAAAATGTAAAAATAGACCAAAAAGTAAACCAAATAAAAACTAACACAAGATACCAATTCTCCGAACCTGTTGTCACTTATACAGAAGCTACTATGAATAAAAAGTTATATATATACATATATATATATATAGAGAGAGAGAAAGAGAGAGAACTGACAAGTCCAAATTATAATGTCACGCCCTGAGCCTACACCCTGGGTGGGACTGCCACTCAAAGACCATTGTTGGCCTCAAGCGAACCCTTGGCCTGGCTTACTTAACTCAGCGTAAGACTTAAACATAAGAAAATATAACTCATGCATAACTTGAGAAATAATAGTTTAGCCAAAATGGAAACTCAGTCTTTAAACAACATCTGAATGATAATGTAAATACAACTGAAATACTAACTGTCTATGAAGCCTCTAAATAACTGAGATGGATATTGGGAAAAACCCCACAACATCCTAATGAACTAAACTATAAAGCGAATGAAAGAGTCCTACGGAATGCAAGGAGGCCCACCACTGACTCTGAGTGTTCAACTGGATCAACGAGATGCTGATATTGATCCTGGTTACCTGCGTTTACATGATAAAGCGATGCAGGCCAACTGGCATCAGTACATTGAATGTACGAGTATGTGAGTTGGAATGCTAAACAACAACTTAAGCTTGAAAAGAGTAAGAAGAAACACTTACCTTGGCTCTGTACAACTCATGAATAACTGAACTCAATATAAAGCAATAAGACACATGCAATATGTATATAAAGATTGTAAAACAGTATAAACAACTTAGTTCGTTAAAGATAAAGCATTAACAAACTCAACTTTACTTATATATAAAAGTAATATAACTTTTGTGGGAGATTCTCTAACCGACAACCACCACTATGAGCCTAAGTAGTGATACAACGTCTTGCCCACGCTGCCAGAACTGTCCTATACTTTGTCGTCATATAGAACGCTTAACTTAGTGGATCCACTAGTCTATGCTAAAAGCATCTTAAGGAGTCATCTAAAAAGTATGATCATTTACTACCCATGATGGCTACATGGTTTATGGAGACTTGAGTTAATATGAACTCGCATCCCCATATCGGTGCTCAATACTGCTCCCAAAATATACTTAGCTCATATGTTTATAAAAACAAAGCTCTTTCTTTGAACTGAGATAATTACTCAAAACTTAGCTTAAAAGCTCTCTTGGAATCGATGTTCCCTTTTTCATGCTCAAATGTGAAAACATTTATAAACTCTTTGGGAGTACTTAGTTCCCTTATAGCTTTTTGAGAAATGGACTCAATTCTTTACTCTTTGCTTAACTTGAGACTTGAGCTTTGAAACGAAGTTAAAACGTTTGTTAAAGACTCTTGAAACCTTTAAGAAACATTGCTTTGACTTGCTTCTTAACTTCTAGACTTGACTCTTAACTTCTTTGACTTTGATCTTAACTTTCCTTGAATTGGATTATGGATTCAAGGTTCATGATCTCATGTTTATGGATGATTTCATGATGTTTAGATGTACGTTAAGAGTGTTGGAATCAACTAGGAAACATAACTACATCACTTAGGAACTAGTACGAAAAGGTGGGAACGAATAGGAAGAACTGGCGTCCCTGGCGCTCTGAGAAATGCGGGGCGCCAGCCCTCAAACTTCAAAGGAGCTGATGAGGTGCGCTGGCTGGCATGTCGCCCCAAGGGGTGAACTTCAGAGCCCCTTTTGGGGGGCGCTGGCTGGCGCGACGCCCCACCCCCCTTCCCCAAGTTTTTGACGATTTTTCTCCTTCGTTTTTCATCCCCAAACCCTCAAATCTTCCCTAGTTCTTTTCCAAAGCACTTAGGGTCATTAGTACTCTCAACTTACAATAGATATAATTCGAAAATCGACCCGAAAACACGAATCAAATCAACAAGAAACTTCTACAACACAACAAATCAAGAACTTAACGATGTCCTTCAAGAACTTCACCTTTTAACATGTAAACAACCCAAAATCGCTGAATTTAAACAAGTTAGCGTTTGGGTGAACTAACCCATCACTAAAAGATCTCACATACCTTAATAGGGGTCACCCCCGACAAATTCCACTCCAAATGCTTGACGTTCTTGGCGAAATCTTGGCTTTTCTCCCTTTCTTTCTTCCTTTCTCTTTTCTCCAAGCCCTAAGCGTGAATTTAATTTTACTAATCTGACCAAAAAATAAGTTTTTACCCCAAATAAATCCCTAAAACGAATTAGGAAATAAATTAGAGAAAAGACTACTTTGCCCTTCCCTAACTCCAGATTAGGACTTTCCTCAATCTAACAACCCAACTTCCAAAAGGCATATCTCACTCATATGATGTTTAAATCTTGCAAACTTGGCGGCATTGGAAAGATCTCTCCAAGGGCTTTCCAACCATATCAAGATCTTCTCCTAAATCATCGTGAGCTAGGAGTTATGGTCGTTTGCCAAAACTCACTTTCTTAACTTAGACAAAATTTTCTAGATTTCCTTATTCTTTCCAAAAATCAATATTTTCATATTTTAAACTCTTTATAGTCGTTTCTAGGTGCAAAATGTTACAATATCACCCCCTTGGGAATATTCGTCCTCGAATGAGCTTTATTTTGCTAGGCTAAGGGTGGTAACATCTAGTTCAAACACCTAACAAGTAAATGCAACAATCAACATGCTCATTCATAATTCAAAGAGTACTAAGAAGAGAATTAGTACCTTGGTTTGCATTCCCTCCGGATTCAAAGAGATGTGGATATCTCTTCTTAAGCTTCCCAAGTAGCTTCCTCAACAAACTGGTTCCTCCAAAGGAATTTGACTGAAACTACTTCTTTGGTCCTCAACTTGCGAACTTGGCGATCTAAAATCTGAACCGGAATCTCCTCATAAAATAAGTTATCATTAATCCCAATATTTTCAGTTGGTATAATCAATGAAGGATCTCCCATGCACTTCTTTAACATGGAGATGTGAAACACTGGATGAACTGCTGCTAACTCTTGAGATAGCTCTAACTCATAAGCTACATTACCAATCTTCTTGACTATGCAATAAAGTCCAATATATCGGGGACTAAGTTTCCCTTCTTACCAAACCTCATGAAACCCTTCATGGGTGAAACCTTCAAATAAACTCAATTATCTACTTCGAACTCTAATGGCCGTCTCCTAACATCTGTGTAGGATTTTTGACGACTCTACGCCGTTTTCAACCTCTCCTGAATCACCTTTACCTTCTCCGTGACTTGGTGAACTAAATCTGGTCCTATCAACCCTGCTTCACCAACTTCAAACCATCCAATAGGAGATCTGTATCTTCTCCCATAAAGAGCTTCATATGGAGCCATTTGGTTACTATAATGATAATTGTTATTTTAAGCGAATTCAATGAGAGGTAGGTGATCATCCCAATTACCCTTAAAATCAATCACGCAAGCTCTCAACATATATTCTAAGGTCTGAATAGTGCGCTCTGCCTGCCCGTCAGTTTGAGGATAAAAGGTAGTGCTCAAGTTCACCTTTGACCCCAAACCTTTCTGGAAAGATTTCCAGAATTGTGTTGTAAATTGGGAACCTCTATCTAAAATAATAGAGATCGAAACCCCATGAAGTCTTACCACTTCTTGTATATACAACTTGGCATAATCTTTTGTTGAATAGTAGTCTTTACCGATAGAAAATAGGTTGATTTAGTCATTCTGTCTACAATCACCCAAATGGAATTATGTTGTCTACGAGACCTTGGCAAACTTGTGATGAAGGCCATATTAATCATCTCCCACTTCCATTTTGGAAGTTCTATATTCTGTGCCAAACCACCAGACCATTGGTGTTCAACTTTCACTTGCTGGCAATTCGGACATTTGGTAACAAATTATGCAATATCATTCTTCATACCATTCCACCAATATACCTCTCTCAAATCACGGTACATTTTGGTGGAACACGAATGGATGGAATATCTGGAGCTATGAGCTTCCTCCATGATCCTCTCTTGGAGTTCATCCACCATTCGTACACACAATCTACCTTGGTATTTTAGCACACCATCTCCCCCTTGTTCGAAAGCTAATACTCTCTGCTTTTGAACATTTGTCTTCAAGTCAAGCAAAATAGGGTCTTGGTCCTGCTTTTCCTTCACCTCTGACACTAGTGATGATTCAGCCCCATTCGTCACCACTATTCCTCTTTTTGTGGAATCCATAAGTCTGACTCCTAGGCGTGCAAGTCTGTGCACATCTTTGGCTAACTCTATTTTTTTCTTCCTCAACATGGGTGGTACTACCCATAGATAACCTGCTTAAAGCATCAGCAACCACATTAGCCTTACCTGGGTGGTAGAGAATACTCATGTCATAATCCTTGAGCAACTCTAACCACCTCCTTTGTCTGAGATTGAGTTCTTTCTGAGTGGACACATATTGTAAGCTTTTGTGATCAGTGAATACATCAACATGAACACCATACAAGTAGTGACGCCAAATCTTCAAAGCGAAGACTACCGCAACCAACTCTAAGTCTTAGGTTGGATAGTTCATCTCACGAACCTTTAACTGTCTGGAGGCATAAGTTATCACCTTGCCATTCTGCATTAGGAAACAACCCAAGCCAACTCTAGATGCATCACAATACACCACAAAACCTTGAGTACCTTCCAGTAAGGTCAACACTAGGGCAGTAGTCAACCTCTTTTTCAATTCCTAAAAGCTTTTCTCACAAGCTTCAGACCATTGAAACTTAACTGTTTTCTGAGTCAACTTCGTCAAAGGAGACGAAATGGATGAGAAACCCTCTACAAATCTTCTGTAGTAGCCAGCTAAACCCAAGAAACTCCTAATATCAGTTGGAGATGTGGGTCTAGGCCAATTCTGCACTGCCTCAATTTTCTAAGTATCCAATCTAATTCCATCACCAGAAACTATGTGGCCCAAGAACTCCACAGACTCAAGCCAAAACTCACACTTAGAGAACTTGGCATACAACTCCTTATCTTTCAAAGTCTGAAGAACTATTCTGACATGGCTAGCATGATCATCTTCATTCCTTGAATAGATTAGTATGTCATCAATGAAGACAATAACAAACATATCTAAATAAGGTTTAAAGACTATATTCATAAGGTCCATGAATTTTGTTGGTGCATTAGTTAAACCGAATGACATAACCAGAAACTCATAGTGACCATACCGAGTCCTGAATGTTGTCTTTGGAATGTCACATTCCCTTACTTTCAACGGATGGTAACCTGATCTGAGGTCTATCTTAGAAAAACAAGAAGCACCCTGAAGTTGATCGAAAAGATCATCAATTCTTGGAAGAGGATACTTGTTCTTGATGGTAACCTTATTCAATTGGTGATAGTCTATACACATCCTAAGGGAACCATCCTTCTTTCTCACAAATAAGACCGGAGCGCCCCAAGGTGAGACACTTCGTCGAATAAAACCTTTATATAGGAGATCTTTCAACTGGTCTTTCAACTCTGTTGGTGCCATTCTATATGGCGGAATAGAGATAGGACGAGTATCTGGAATGATGTCTATGCCAAAGTCTATTTCTCTCTCAGGAGGGACTCCAGGTAGATCATCAGGGAAGACTTCTAGAAACTCTCTTACTATAAAAACTGACTGAATGGGAGGTACCTCAACACTAGAGTCATTAATTTGGACTAAGTGATAGATACCTTTTAAACTAAATTTCTCGCCTTAAGGTACGTAATGAAATGACCCTTAGGCACTACTGAACTACTTCTCCACTCTATAACTGGCTAATTAGGAATCTGAAACTTGACAACTCGAGTTCTACAATCAATGGAGGCATAACAAGCATGAAGCCAATCCATACCTAGAAAGACATCAAAATCTACCATGTCTAGCTCAATTAAGTCATCCATGGTGTCTTTTTTATTGATAGTAATGACACAATCACGATAAACTCGCTCAGCTAGAATAGACTCCCCAACAGGTGTAGAAACACAAAAAGGTTCACAAAGTTTCTCAGGAAGAACATCAAAATTATTTGCAACATAAGGGGTCACAAAAGATAAACTTGCTCCTGGGTCTAGCAAAGAATAAACACCAAAAGCAAAGATTTTGATCATACCAGTAACAACATCTGGAGAGTTCTCTTGCTCTTGACGACTGATGATTGCATAGAGACGGTTTGTTCCTCCGCCCATCCCTGAAGTAGCTCATCTAGGTACAGCTCTGTCTGGGGGAGCAACTGATGAAGATCAGGCCTTATTGCCCTGATTTCCACTACATTGCCTATTCTTTGGGCACTCTTTCAAGAAGTGGCCCCCTTGTCCACACTTGAAGCAACCTGTCTGGCCCTCACGACATTTACCTGGGTGGGTTCTACCACACTTAGCACATGCAGGAGCCGAGTTACCTGTTTGCGCTACACTACCTTGAGACTGTGCAGGTCTAGTTCTGAAGTTCTGCGAATTCTGGCCATTATACTCACCTCTACTTCTAGGTGCAGGTGCAGGTGTACTAGCAGATGATGGAGCAGGCCCCTTTTGCCTTTGCTGAAAGGACGAACGGTTCACATTACCTTGCTGCTGCCCAGACTCATTTCTTGTCTTAGCTTTCTTATTTCTGAATTCTTCCCTATCCCACAGCTTCTCTTCCTCCATCTGCTACACATAAGACATCAACTTTGATATGTCCATGTCCCCGATAAGCATTGCAGCCCTTCCTTCCTTACTCGACAGATGAGACTACCCAGCAACAAACAAGCTCATTCTACTCCTCATGTCTGCAACCATTTTCGGAGCATAACGGGATAGTTGGGTGAACTTCAACCCATATTCATGAACACTTAGAGAATCCTGCTTAAGTGTGAAGAACTCACGTACCTTGGCCTCTTTCAATTCTCGAGGAAAGAAACTCCCCGAGAAAGCTTCCTCAAAACAGGCCCAAGTCGCAGGTGGTGCACCCTCAACTCTACCCCCTTTCCACTAATCAAACCAAGTCCTAGCAACATTCTTCAGTTGATATGCAGCTAGCTCAACTCTAGCAGTATCAACAACATGCATCACATCGAGCACCTTTTTCAGTTCCGTAATTAAATTCTCTGGGTCCTCTACAGTGCTCGAACCAGTGAAACTTGGGGGATTCATCCTCAAGAACTCACGAATCCTTGAAGTATCAGCCTCTTCTTGTTAGTGACAGCTTAGCTCAACATCCGAATAGCCTCACGGAACTCAGCATTAGTGACTTCTCCTTGTGGTTGCACTTTAGGTGCATTGGGTAACTCTTGTTCATCAATATTGCGTCTAGCAGGACGACCTCTGACTACTCTTCGTGGAGGCATGATTATCTGAAACATGCACAACCATGAATTAGAAGGAAACTTTTATAGAGATTAACTCTATCACACGAAATAAATGTGAAAAAAGTGAGATAGTTCCAAAATGTTGTAGCCTTCTAATTATAGATCTGGCATGCTTCACACCGATAACTAGGACTCTACAGACACGGCTTTATAGACACCCTAGGACTCTTGAACTCTGTTCTCTGATACCAAGTTTGTCACACCCCGAGCCTACACCCTGGGAGGGACTGGCACTCGAAGACCATAGCTGGCCTCAAATGAACCCTTGGCCTGGATTACTTAACTCAGCTGAAGACTTAAACATAAGAAAATATAACTCATGCATAACTTGAGAAATAATAGTTTATCCAAAATGGCAACTCGGTCTTTAAACAACATCTAAATGATAATGTAAAGACAACTGAACTACTAACTATCTATGAAGCCTCTAAACAATTGAGAAAGATCTTGGGACAAACCCCACAAAATCCTAATGAACTAAACTAGAAAGCGAATAAAAGAATCCTCCAGAATGCAAGGAGGCCCACCACTAACTCTGAGTGTTCAACTGGATCAACGAGGCGATGGATGCTGATCCTGGTTACTTGCGTCTGCATGATAAGATGATGCAGGCCAACAGGCATCAGTACATTAAATGTACGAGTATGCGAGTTGGAATGCTAAACAACAACTTAAGCTTGAAAAGAGTAAGAAGGAACACTTACCTTGGCTTTGTACAACTCATGAATAACTGAACTCAATATAAAGCAATAAGACACATGCAATATGTATATAAAGATTGTAAAACAGTATAAACAACTTAGTTCGTTAAAGATAAAGCAATAACAAACTCAACTTTACTTATATATAAAACTAATATAACTTTTGTGGGAGATTCTCTAACCGACAACCACCACTATGAGCCTAAGTAGTGATACAGCATTTTGCCCATGCTGCCAGAACTGTCCTATACTTTGTCGTCATATAGAACGCTTAACTTAGTGGATCCACTAGTCTATGCTAAAAGCATCTTAAGGAGTCATCTAAAAAGTATGATCATTTACTACCCATGATGACAATATGGTTTATGGAGACTTGAGTTAATATGAACTCGCATCCCCATATCGGTGCTCAATACTACTCCCAAAATATACTTAGCTCATATGTTTGTAAAAACAAAACTCTTTCTTTGAATTGAGATAATTACTCAAAACTTAGCTTAAAAGCTCTCTTGGAATCGATGTTCCCTTTTTTCTTGCTCAAAATGTGAAAACATTTATAAACTCTTTGGAAATACTTAGTTCCCTTATAGCTTTCTGAGAAATGGACTCAACTCTTTACTCTTTGCTTAACTTGAGACTTGAGCTTTGAAATGAAGTTAACACGTTTGTTAAAGACTGTTGAAAACTTTAAGAAACTTTGTTTTGACTTGTTTCTTAACTTCTTTGACTTTGATTTTAACATTCCTTGAATTGGATTATGGATTCAAGGTTCATGATCTCAAGTTTATGGGTGATTTCATGATGTTTAGATGAACCTTAGAGTGTTGGAATCAACTAGGAAGCATAGGTACATCACTTAGGAACTAGTAAGAAAAGGTGGGTAACGAATGGGGAGAATTGGCGTCCCTGGCCCTTCGAGAGGCGCGGGGCGCCAGCCCTCAAACTTCAGAGGAGCTGCTGGGGCATACTGGCTGGTGCGTCGCCCCAAGAGGTGAACTTCAGAGTCCCTTTTGGGGCGCGCTGGCTGGCGCAACTCCCCACCCCTTCCCCAGGTTTTTGACGATTTTTCTCCTTCGTTTTTCATCTCTAAACCCTCCAATCTTCCCTAGTTCTTTTACCAAACACTTAGGGTCATTAGTACTCTCAACTTACAACAGATATAACTCGAAAATCAACCCAAAAACATAAATCAAATCAACAAGAAACTTCAACAACACAACAAATCAATAACTTAACGATGTCCTTCAAGAACTTCACTTTTTAACATGTAAACAACCCAAAATCGCTGAATTTAAACAAGTTGGTGTGTGGGTGAACTAACCCATCACTAAAATATCTCACATGCCTTAATAGGGATCACTCTCGACGAATTCCACTCCAAACGCTTGACGTTCTTGGCAAAATCTTGGCTTTTCTCCCTTTCTTTCTTCCTTTCTCTTTTCTCCAAGCCCTAAGCGTGAATTTAATTTTACTAATCTGACCAAAAAATAATTTTTTACCCCAAATAAATCTCTTAAACGAATTAGGAAATAAATTAGAGAAAAGACTATTTTTCCCTTCCCTAACTCTAGATTAGGACTTTCCTCAATCCAACAACCCAACTTCCAAAAGGCATATCTCACTCATATGATGTTGAAATCGCGTAAACTTGGCGGCGTTGGAAAGATCTATCCAAGGGCTTTCCAACCATATCAAGAGCTGCTCCTAAATCATCCTGAGCTAGGAGTTATGGCCGTTTGCCAAAACTCACTTTCTTAACTTAGACAAAATTTTCAGAATTTCCTTATTCTTTCCAAAAATCAATATGTTCATATTTTAAACTCTTTATAGTCGTTTCTAGGTACGAGATGTTACATATAAAATGAGAGTCAGTGCAAAATAAGGACAACAACAAATCTCTGAACGCCAGGAGCTTACCACAAATCTAAGTCTATGACCTCTACGGGAGATTCAACGCTCACTGAGGGTGGCTCGAACTGGGAGGTGCATCAGGAAAAGATGCAAAAGTACAGTATGAGTACCAAAACATGAGGTACCCAGTAGGCATGATAGGCCTACCGAGCTCAGAAAGATCAAATATACAAGAAAAGGACGATGAATCTAGCAAGTCAAGGGAAAGCTAAGGCACAACAAGAATGCAATAGAGAACATGCAGATAATATCAAGATTCAGTCACAAGATACAAACAAAACCCAACAAATAACACACTCAAAGGCAAACTCATGCAATGATACAATATAAAACTCCAAGAAAGGGAAAAGCCTAATCAGGAATAAACGTCGAGCCACTTGGAAGGGTACCTTAAGCTTAACCATAAGCCAATAACACAAATATATGTATCCATGGTCTGCCTGGAATGACATGTCGAGCTAACTAATAATCTAGAAATATATATAAACAGGCCACCCGAGATGATACTTCGAGCTTATGTACAAAGTAAATCTAAATGATAGACTGTAGCCTGCTCCTAAGCCAATCGGCCGCCTGGAATGATATTTCGAGCTCATTAGAGAAAAAACATTTGAATGGTGCGATAAATCAAGTAAAATGGGTTTTTAACCACCTTAAGACAAAACGAGTTTCAAAGAATTACAACTCATTAAAGTCGATTTTCTTTTACAAACCAAGATATGACATACACACAGAATCGAGAAGAATACCCACCATACCATAAAAGTACTAACCGGCCATATCACTAACCCAAATTTCAGACTGAAATTGGGTTGAAAATCAACCCTCAAATCAAAGCAACTGAATTACAAAAAGGAACCCGCCATATTTTCCTCCTAGGAATAAGAATTACCTGCCTGAAAGATGGGCAAAATAGGACTCAATTTAGACCTCAAATGATCAATTTACCAAACTTTAAAGTCTAGAAATTATGAATTTTGAGGTCCAAAATGAAATTGAATTATGAAATTAAGGCCATAAAGGATAGAGAAAAGGGAAATTAAGAGAATTGCCTTTGAATGGTTGAAAACAATCAAGAATTGCTCCTTAAGGCCCTAAGCCGAGGTCTATCAAGATGGGTCTTGAGTTTGAAAGAAATGTAGGAGAAATGGGATTAAATTCCAGCGATCTTCACAGAAGTGGACGAATGTTTGAAAAAGTGAACTTCTCTTAAGCTGACATAGGCTTTGAAAAAGGGAAGCCCACCTAGGGGACACATTTCGCCTAAGTGAACCTATGGTCACTTGAGCAACCTTCGTAAAAGCCAAGGGTTGGTTGCTTAAGCGACCCCTGCCCCACTGAGATGTCACTTTAGATGCCCCTTGGTCACTTAACCCAACATCTCTTAAGCCATCAAGGGTTTTCTTAAGCCGTCTCACCATTTATCAGATTTTTTAGCAAAAATGTTAAGTATCTAAAACTTCGAACAAACCCTCGAAATTCATTCGGAGTTCAAACAGTGCAAACGAAAAGTACAAACCACTTGGAAACAACTTTCCAGACTCAACTAAATCTACCAAACAGATCCTAGGTCATTTCATCAAAATGTTGACCAAAGTCAACATTGAAACACAACAAAATGCCAAAAGCTAAAAACTCATCCAAACAACCTCGAGACCCAAACCTAAGGTTGCTCTAGACCAAACTCAATATTTCGGAGCTAATTACACTAATGGAATTTGATTCAGAGTGCATTTGAGGGATATTTTTGTCTGTACATAGATAATCTCATGGTATTAAATCCAATGTATTAGTAATACCACCAAATGGAAGGTATTAGTAATACATCCTATAATACCATGTAGGGAGTATAACTAATCCATGGATTAGTTATACTTAGGCCCAAAAATTCTACCAAACATAGTACTAAATAATACCGTACATAATACATGAACTATTTCCCCTAATACCTCCTACCAAACGACCCCTAAGAGTTGGGAAGATAGAAGTGAATCCAAGGTAATATGTGGTTGCCTGATATTCTAAGATTATTTAGAACTAGTGAATGTATATACGCGCTTCACGCGGTCATATAAAGTGTTAATCTTCTTTTTATGTATTTGTTAAGCATAAAAAGTTTAATTTTAAGTCGTTCAATCATAGTTTTACTCTTTGTATTTCAGTGTGTTTGTCTGATTTTGACTTGACACGGAGTTTATGAAAGTAAAAGACTTTTGAAAGAGTTTATGAAAGTAAAAAAACCTTCGAATTTTATGATGTTAAATTTAAAATATGTAGAATATACCAAAACGTCCTAGTGGTGTTAAACATGTCATGTCTTACTTTATTTGTTAAGTAAACTTGACTTTATTTATCCTAGAGTGAAATCACCCGCATTTTGAGCAGTTATAGAAAGCTCCTTATACTTTTACAAAAAAAGAAAATTATAATCGAATACTAAAAATAATTGTGAAGTATATTTAATGATGACTAAAGTACATGATTTTTTTTAAAAGACAATTTATAATGCAAGTTTATAATATTAATCAATTTGTATTTTCTCTAATTAATTTTCAAAAGCTAAACTAAAGACCCAAATATTTTGCGTTTTTAAAGTTAAAACAAAGAAGTGAAAATAATAAGATTAAAGTTTCAAAATATGTGATGTAATATACAACAATGTTTGCATATAGTATTATCTTTATATTATTTTACACAATAATATAAAATAATAATTCAAGAAAATGAAGAAAAGTTAAAAAGTTGACTAATGAATTATGATATTAGGAACAATAGTACATCAAGTGAAGAAAATGAGGGAGCTAGGGAACCCACTTTTCTAATAGTTATTTGAGCACTTCGCAGGTATAAGGTGTCAAGTGAAGGAGTGTAGACAGTGAAGTTTTATTGATAAATCCATACTAAATTTGGATTAAATCTTAAATTCATGATACGTTGACCAAGTCAAATTACTGGTTAATAAAGTCAAATTAATATTTAAGTCAAAATGATATGACTTAAATCAAGTCCAAATAATATTTGGGCCAGTCCATTAAATTGACAAGATGAGCCCAACTCATGTTCTTCAGGCCCAAGGGTCAAAATTGCTTGGACCAAAATACCCCTAAAGCCCTAGCTCAAGCCTATAAAAAGAGGTCTTCATAAGACCAGAAGGGATACACACATACATACACACAGAAATACATAGTTGCTCTTTAATGGTGATCTGCAAGTCTTCCGCATACAAAGAAGTCTTCGCTCCAAGTGTTGAGCCGCAAGTATTCCGCCAAATCAAGAACATCTGTGAAGAGAAGAATCGGGGGATTACATATCTCTTTAAGAGATTTTATAAAGATTGTAACTTTCACATTAATTCAAATACAAATATCATTGTTTGCTTGCTATTTTTCCTTTCTAGTTTACTGTATTTCAGGATTGAAACTTTAGACGCTTACAAATTGGCACGCCCAGTGGGACAATCTTTACCTTTCGTCTCATCTCTTCTCTTCAAGACAACCAAAGTTCAAAAACACCGAGATGACTTTCAAGAAGATCAACTCAAAATCCGCATTTGCATCCAAATCTGGATCTACATTCGTATCCGCATCTGCATCAAAATCTGGATCTACATTCGTATCCGCATCTGGATTAAAATCTCCATCTGCATCGAAATCTGCATCGGCATCGAAATTCGCATCTACATATGTATTCGCATCTGCATCTGCAAAAACTGATGAATCTAAGTTCTGCATCGATGTCGAAAACATCCTCGATGTTACTGCGGGAAGCATGGGAACTATCACAAGGAACCAAGCCAAATTGTTGGGACAACAAGCCTCACGAGTGTCGCTCGAATCTGCAACTGTCTTTGGTTTGTCTCCAAAACATGTGAAGTCTCCTGCAAAGAAAAACATTGCTGAAATGGTCGAGAGGGTTTTTGCCCAATTGAGCCCATCTATATACGAGAAGTCCTTTGCTTCGGCAGACAATGATGTCTTAAGCACGGGATCTACCCTACATAACATGTTTGCATCTCATGTTAAGGAAAATCAACACTACTCTCCGTCACCTACTATGGTAATGCACACAATGGTGACTAACGCTTCATCTGTAGAAGAACAACTTCTGAGCTTGACAAGAATTATTGAAGGCTTAACCAATTATGTTCAAGATCAAGATGCTCTAATTGTTAAGCTAACTGATAGGGTGGAGGGCATGATGGATGAAAAATCAAGTCACGCACCTCGAAAATGTCCGCAAATCCAAGAGACAGTCGATCGCCCCACAAAGCAAGTTGAATATGCTAAAGAGATCCAAGTTTCTTCGGAAGGAACGATCCTGATCAACCAAATCAGAGAGTTCATCATGGGTACTATTAAAGACAAGTATGAGGTTGCTACAAAATCCTCCTTGACATATGCAAGGCCATACACCGCAAGGATTGATAATTTGAAAATGCCTGCCGGTTATCAACCTCCAAAGTTTCAGCAGTTCGATGGCAAAGGAAGCCCAAAGCAACATGTGGCGCACTTCATCGAAACCTGCAACAATGTTGGAACACACGGTGATTATCTCGTCAAATAATTTGTCTGTTCCCTTAAGGGCAATGCTTTCGATTGGTACACATACCTTGAGTCTGGTTCCATTGATAGTTGGGAACAAATGGAGAAAGACTTTCTCAACCGCTTCTATAGCACAAGACGTACTGTAAGCATGGTAGAACTTACAAACACACGCCAGCGAAATGAAGAGACAGTCTTTGACTTCATCAACCGATGGAGGCATGCAAGTCTAAACTGTAAAGATAGACTTAGTAAAGCTTTAGGCATAGAGATGTGCATTCAAGGTATGCATTGGGGACTCCGCTATATTTTGCAAGGCATAAAGCCTAAAACTTTTGAAGAGTTAGCCACTCGCGCTCATGATATAGAGTTGAGCATGTCGTCGGTCGGAACTGAAGCACCACCTGTCAACAAACTCCGCAAAGTAAAAAAAAGGCAAGAATTCAAGAAAGTGGGAAAATATTTGCCAAAGACTGAAAACAAAGAATCCATGAACGTCAATGCCTTTCATGTGAAATTCACCACAAGGGTGGGCAATACGCAAAGTGCAAAAGCGAATTCTTTTGAAGGAAAGACAAATCAAAAGCTCACCTTGAAGGAAATGCAGCGGAAGGACTACCTATTTCTTGACTCAAATGTTTCCGCAATCTTTGATGAACTCTTTGAGATGAAACTTTTTGAGTTACCAGAGATGAAACGACCAGATGAAGCAAGGAGGAGTGATGATCCAAAATACTGCAAATATCACCGACTGGTTGGACACCCTATCGAGAAATGCTTTTTCTTCAAGGATAAAATCATAGACTTAGCTCGCGAAGGGAAGATTGAACTTGAAGATAAGAAATTGAGTTCAAACCAAGTTAGTGTCGCTTCTGACTTACCCAATCCGGTCATGACCTGCAATTTTGTTGAAGGAAATATGGAGCAAGACATTCCAAACACAAATCAGACAAGAATGATTAAGTTTGGAGACTTCGAGCCCATTGATGTAAATAATTTGTTATCTCTTCCTATACTAAGTGATGTGGCTTCTGTAGGAGAAGGATCGACAAGAGCAGATGAAGACCCAGTAAATGGTCTTAATGATTGGGGCTGGACTCTTGTGACTAGCCGTAGACGCAGAAAAGAGTGTTCGCATAACGAGTCAACAAAGCAACACGTCAGGGAAAAGATGGTAAGGAGACCCAAAACCAAAACTTTGATCGTGCATTCAAAGAAGAAGGAAATAAAGGTGCACCACTACCAAAAGCTACAGTGACCAATTACATTAGGAGAATATTTGCCAAATTGGTGTTACACCAAGTTTACATGTGATGGCACAAAAGCTCTATGTTGTAATATCGATGAAAATGAGGCAAAAGATGCAACTTCATCATGTCCATCACCAAAAGATGCTCCAAAGTTCTCTCCTAAAGTTGAAAATCCATCATGTCCATCACCAAAAGATGCTCCACAGTCATCTCCTGGAGTCAAAAATGCATGTACGACCAAAATCACATTCTCTGACGATGATCTTCTGTTTGGTGACATATTTCATAATCGCCCTTTATTCATGGTTGGTTTTGCACGTGAGAAAAGGGTGAATAGAATCCTAGTTGATGGAGGATCTGGAATCAACATCCTTCCAATTCACACAATGAAAGAACTTAGGATATCAACAACAGATCTTACTGATAGTCGCTTAATGATCCAAGGATTCAATCAAGAAGGACAAAGGTCCATAGGCACTGTCAAAATAGACCTTACCATCGGAGAGTTGCAATCAAGCGTGTGGTTACATGTAATTGATGCAAAAACTTCATATAAAATTTTGCTTGGTAGGCCGTGGGTACATGAGAACAAAGTAATCACATCTACCTACCACCAATGTTTGAAGTATTATGAGGATGGAGTTGCAAAAAGGATTATTGCAGATGATAATCCATTCACTGAAGCTGAAGCTCACTTTGCTGACGCAAAGTTTTACTTGAAGAAATATTCCATAAAAGTTGATGACATTGCATCCGGAGATGTCGGACTCCTTAACAATATGGCTAAGGTAGCGGTCGGTAAGGCAAAAGTCGCAAACAAGGAAGATTCAAAGCTTGGCAATCCAAACAAGATGCCTAACGTGATTGGTGCTTCTTCAAGTAAAAAGGTCACACCCACTCTTTGTTATGTCCCAAAGGTAAAGGAGGACAAAGGACACTCTCTCAAGTTGCGAGAAAATGTGTTGGAAGGTTGACCCTTCCTATAAGGAGAATTGATACGATGAAGTCATCCACAAAATTACTTGGGAAGTCTGTGGCTCCTAAGTCATTACTTCACGGAATATTTGTGGCCCCTAAGTCATCCCAATATGAAGCACTCCCAATGAAGCGTACAGAAGAAGGTTTTCATCCTAATGCTTACAGGCTACTAGCAAAAGTTGGATTCGATCCTAACGAACCATCAAAATTGGGGAAGCTTCCATCAAAATCTGCTATGAGGCAACAACGTGAAGGGTTGGGCTACAAACAACCTTCACCTATCCGCGTCTTCATAAAAAAGTAAGCAACAACTACATAACTGTGGAAAATGAGTCTACTAATTCTAACAAAAGGCCTTCTATGTTTGATCGACTTGGAAGCTCAACGAAGAAGATTTCTGTATTTGAGAGGTTAGGGCCATTGAGGAAGAAAAATAAGGTTTGGAGAAATAGCAAGAGTATGCAAGAATCTGCTTTACCAAAATCTCAAAATGCTCATAAAGACTTTCAAAGTCTGAGCCCTTCTAGAATGAGGCGGCAGACGAACATTGTGGTCTCATGTGGAGAAGTACTAAAGGCAAAGTCGCATGTTGTGGTCTACACCAAGCAACGTGATGAAGATGAAGATGAAGAAAGTCTTGGTTCTTCATATCATGTCACTACACAAGATGAAAGGCATATTTTTACTCGAATTAAAATTGATGGAGAGTTGGAGAATGTTTCATGGTGTTACCATATATCTTTCAACGATGGAGAACCTCAAGAAGATGAAGATGCTAAAGATGCGCCACCCGAACTTGAAGAAGAAGTAAAGGTGACAGTTGATGCATTGAAAGAAATCAACCTTGGAACTGATGAAGATCCAAAACCCACTTATGTGAATGCTTCACTGGCAAGTGATGAGGAAAAGGCCTATGTTGACTTACTCAAAGAGTATAAAGATATATTTGCCTGGAGTTACAAAGAAATGTCTGGATTAGACCCGAAGGTAGCAGTCTATCATCTTGCTGTGAAAAGCGGTGCACGTCCCATCAAACAAGCTCAACGGCGTTTTAGGCCTGAATTGGTTCCCGTGATCGAAACTGAAGTTAACAAGCTTATTGAGGCTGGCTTTATCCGTGAAGTTAAGTACCCCACATGGGTTTCAATTATTGTCCCCGTGAGGAAGAAGAATAGGCAAATTCGAGTTTGCGTTAACTTTAGGGATCTCAATAATGGATGTCCCAAAGATGAATTTCCACTTCCTATCCCTGAGCTTATGATTGATGCCACTATTAGGTATGAGGCGATGTCTTTTATGGATGGTTCATCCGGCTACAATCAGATCTGCATGTTGCCAAAGGATGAAGAGTTGACCACAATCCGCATTCCTAAGGGCATTTATTGCTACAAAGTAATGCCTTTCGATTTGAAGAACGCAGGAGCAACATACCAAAGAGCTATGCAAAACATATTTGATAACATTCTTCACAAAAATGTTGAATGTTATGTTGATGATTTAGTAGTGAAATCAAGAAAAAAAATGTGATCACTTGCAAGACTTGAGGATGGTGTTTGATCTACTACGAAGGTATCAACTTAGAATGAATCCTTTGAAATATGCACTTGGAGTTACCTTTGGAAAATTCCTTGGCTTCATTGTACGACATCGAGGAATAGAAATTGATCAAGTAAAAGTAGATGCAATTCTGAACATGGTAGAGCCAAGAAACATCCATGAATTGAAGAGTCCGCAAGGGAAGCTAGCATATCTTAGGAGATTCATCTCGAATCTAGCAGGAAAGTGCCAACCATTCAGCCGCCTTATGAAAAAGAGCACTCTTTTCGAATGGGACCAATCTTGTAGTAACGCCTTTGAGAGCATCAAGTCTTACTTGACAAAACCACCAGTTTTAGCAGCTCCAGTTCCTGGAAAGCCATTGATACTTTACATATCAGCTCAAGAAAGATCAGTGGGAGCACTCTTAGCCCAAGAGAATGGCAAAGGGAAAGAAAATTCCCTTTACTACTTGAGTAGGATGATGACACCAAATGAGTTGAAGTACTCGCCAATCAAAAAGCTATGTTTGGCCTTAGTCTTCTCAATTCAGAAGATAAAACACTACTTTCAAGACCACGTCATCCGTCTTATTTCTAAAGCCAACCCCATCAAATTTTTGATGTCGAAACCTGTCCTTAATGATCGACTAGCAAGATGGTATCTCCAGTTCCAGCAATTTCAAATTGTGTATGTTTCTCAAAAGGATGTGAAAGGGCAAGCATTGGCAGACTTCTTAGCAGACTTCTTAGCAAACCACCCGATACCTGATGATTGGGAACTCACCGATGAATTACCTGATGAAGATGCAATGGTTGTTGAAGTTCAACCGCCTTGAAAGATGTATTTTGATGGGGCCTCACATCGCGAAGAAGCTGGCGCTGGGGTGATATTTGTTACTTCTCGAGAGGAGATCTTGTCGTATTCCTTCACCTTAATGCAATGTTGCTCCAATAATGTTGCAGAATATCAAGCCTTAATCTTGGGCTTGAAATGGCGGTTGATATGAAGCATTTGCAATTACAAGTTTTTGGAGACTCTGAATTAGTGATCAATCAATTGTTGGGTAGCTATGAAGTCAAAAAGCCAGAATTGCGTCTCTATCATGACTATGCACAAAAATTGATTAGATGTCTCGGAGATGTAACTCTTCAACATGTTCCCAGAAAAGAGAATAAGAAAGCTGATGTTTTAGCCGCTCTGGCTTCAACTTTAACTCTGTCTGATCAAGCGCAAATCACTATCTGCCAAAAATGGATAGTACCACCGAATGTGGATGAAGAAAGCAAGTTTGAACATCTTGTAGCTGTCTCACAAGCTGAAATAGTTGATTGGAGACACGCTCTGATTGATTACTTGTGTTACAATATACTTCCAGAAGATCCAAAGAGAAAGACCGAAATTCGTCATCGTGCTCCTAGGTTTCTTTACTACAAAGATACTATATATCGAAGATCATTCGATGGAGTCCTTTTGCGTTGTTTAGGGGAAGAAGAAGCGATTCAAGCTATGCAAGAAGCACATTCTGGAGTTTGTGGATCACATCAATCTGGGCCCAAGTTACACTTTCATATAAAAAGAATGGGATATTATTGGCCAACAATGGTAAAAGATTGCTTGGATTATGCTCGAAGATGTCAAGCATTCCAATTTCATGCAAACTTTATGCACCAACCTCCTGATGTATTACATCCGACTGTTGCATCTTGGCCATTTGATGTTTAGGGGCTAGAAGCGGTTGGACCACTACCTAAATCTTCTGGTGGTCACTTGTACATCTTGGCTGCAACAAATTACTTCTCAAAATGGGCTGAGGCTGTAGCCCTCAAAGAAATAAAGAAGGAAAATGTTGCAAACTTCATCAGGGTGAACATCATCTATCGTTTTGGCATTCCTAGTTATATACTAACAGATAATGGAAAGCCATTCACCAATAAATTGATGGATAAGATCTGTGACCTTTTTGGCTTCAAGCAACGTAATTCATCAATGTATTATGCTGCTGCAAATGGACTAGCTAAAGCATTTCACAAGACCTTGTGCAACTTTTTAAAGAAGGTCTTCTCAAAATCTAAAAGGGATTGGCATGATAGAATGGAAGAAGCTCTTTGGGCATACCGGATGACTCATCGCACGCCGACTAAAGCAACTCCTTATTCTCTTGTTTTTCGAACTGAAGCAGTCCTTCCACTTGACCGACAAATACCGTCATTGAGGCTTGCCATTCAAGAGGGACTTACTGAAGAAGAAAATGCTTGTATGTGCCTTGAAGAATTAGAATCTCTTGATGAGAAAAGGTTGGAAGCTCAACAAAGTCTTGAGTGCTATCAAGCTCGTCTTTCTCGTGCTTTCAATAAAAAGGTTCGCCTAAGGTCTTTCCAAGTCGGTGATCAAGTCCTTGTGGTAAGAAGACCAATTATCATATCTCATAAATCGAAAAGCAAGTTCACATCAAAATGGGATGGACCATATGTCATTCAAGAAGTCTATTCAAGCAGAGCTTACAAAATTGTGGATGCAGACGGCTTGCGGATTGGTCTCATCAATGGAAAATTCTTGAAGAAGTACTATCCTTGAAGTGGTGTCACACTCCTGGCCCGCAAGAGTATAAACTATGTACGGCTCCCAAAAAAATATGTCCGCTAGGTTGAAAATCTCGAAAGAGGCGGCCTAGGCAAATGTTAGGACACAAAAAAATAAAAAATAAAAAAATCACACCCTAAACTACGTAATGACTTGATCCTCTTCACTGAGGTACTTAGGCAGCTTAGAGTATTATTACTCTAGGTTTAGTCATAAGATTAAAAAAATAATTAAAAAAATAAATGTCGCCATATGAATATCATGCTAATTCTTTCAAATGAAAATTCAAACACCCAGGTTTTGAAGACGAATCTGTATTAATCCGTAAATCCAATAGACGTGGTTTTAATATGGATTCAAGATCTCGAAGTCGTCTTTCCAACAAAAAAAGAAGCTCATTATTCCGGCGCTCCTACTCCACGTTATGAATTTTCTTCCACATGTGCGCAAAGCTGAAAAAAGCTGAAAATTCAAGCACCCAGATTTTGAGCTGACTTTGAAGACAAATCTGTATTAATCCGTAAATCCAATAGACGTGATTTTTATATGGATTCAAGATATCAAAGTCGTCTTTCCAATAAAAAAAGAAGCTCATTATTCCGGCGCTCCTACTCCACGTTATGAATTTTCTTCCACATGTGCGCAAAGCTGAAGAAAGCTGAAAATTCAAGCACCCAGATTTTGAGCTGACTTTGAAGACAAATTTGCATTAATCCGTAAATCCAATCGACGTGATTTTTATATGGATTCAAGATCTCAAAGTCGTCTTTCCAACCAAAAAAAGAAGCTCATTATTCTGGCGCTCCTACTCCACGTTATGAATTTTCTTCCACATGTGCGCAAAGCAGAAGAAAGCTGAAAATTCAAGCACCCAGATTTTGAGCTGACTTTGAAGACAAATCTATACTAATCCGTAAATCCAATAGACGTGATTTTTATATGGATTCAAGATCTCAAAGTCGTCTTTCCAACAAAAAAAAAAGAAGCTCATTATTCCGGCGCTCCTACTCCACGTTATGAATTTTCTTCCACATCTGCGCAAAGCAGAAGAAAGCTGAAAATTCAAGCACCCAGATTTTGAGCTGACTTTGAAGAAAAATCTGTATTAATCCGTTAATTCCATAGATGTGATTTTTATATGGATTGAAGATCTCGAAGTCGTCTTTCCAACAAAAAAAGAAATTCATTATTCCGGCGCTCCTACTCCACGCTATGAATTTTCTTCCTCATGTGCGCAAAGCTGAAGAAAGCTGAAAATTCAAGCACGTGGATTTCGAGCTGACTTTGGAGAAAATCTGTATTACTCCGTAAATCTTATGGACGTGATTTTTATATAGATTGAAGATCTCGAAGTTATATTTCCAACAAAAAAAGAAGGTCGTTATTCTGGTGCTCCTACTCCACGTTATGAATTTTCTTCCTCATGTGCGCAAAGCTGTAGAAAGCTGAAAAGTTAATGTTTTGTTACTATCCTCATATAAACGCTAGCTTATGGAGTCTTTTTTTTTAATAAGGAAAGGGGGCTCGTGGAAAGAAACAATCAAAATTCAAGAGGAGAAAATTCTTATTGAAATATAAGTCACTATTTTATTGCTTCAAAAAAAGAACCACTACACCATAATGAGCGACTTAGAAAATACTAAGCAAATAAAAAAAAAAAATCAAACTACGGAAAAAGTTTGAAGCTTATGATTTCTTGGCGACTTTTCTCAACTACCCCTTCTAGCTTGGGTAGTCTCTCAACTTCATCGTTAAACATCACATTATTTGCCTCAATGGTATAAATCTCGCCCTCCGTAATGGTGGCATTCTCTTTACTTTTGGACAGCTTCTCTTGATATTTGTTAATGAACCCGGTGACCTTTTTTTTCTTGGAAGTCAAGGCTTTTAAGTCTTTCTCCACATTTCTAGAGTTGCTTGAAGTTTATTCATAGATCCATCCAACTTTTCATTTGCCAGCTTTGCACCATCGAGACGGCGTTGTGCATCAGAGAGGGTCTTTTCGTGTGATTCTTTAGCCATCTTTGATGATCTTAAAGTATCATACTTTGCGTACGACTTGAAGAAATTCTCGACATGATCCTCTAAAGAAGAAACATCAATAATGTTTACCTTTCTAATCTCCTCAAGAGTTGAAGAAATACTTGACTCCAATTTTGTAAAGTCATCTGAAGAACCTAAGGAAAATTGTGTAATCCATCCACACAATATGCCCCACATCTCATAAACAAAGGTTGATTTGGCACGGTAAATGGTTTCTTGTGGCTCTAAAGTAGGAGCACTAGGTCGCAATGGCCTACTTGGTGACTTTCTTGGCGGAACTACTTCCAATGAAGGTTGATCATCATCATTAATGGAAGAATGAAAGTTTTTTGCAGGCGCATCAAGATCATTAAGATCTACTGTAAAATCTGCAACCGCGCCATTGTTAAGGTCGCCACCATATAGTTCTTGAAGGTCCAACTAAAAAAAAGAATAAAAAAAGTAAGAACAAAAAGATGATCAGATTCAAAACTTTGGAAAAAAAAAAGAGGGGGCCTTACTTGTTTTGCCAATTCAAACAACGAGGCCAAGTTCGAATCCTCATCAACAAAGTCGTTATCATCAATGACAATTGTATCTAAAATATCAATACCACAACAAACATCATCTAGCTCTTGTGCCTTTCTTTTTGGACGATTCCAGTGATGATCCGTTGGACTAGGAGATGCATTGGGTCGTCCAACACCATCTGGTAAAGCATACAAATGAGAAATTTCATCACAAGGCATCTCAAGGTTTGACATTTGGTCATTACCATTGTCTGATGATACATGAAGTTCATTTGTTCTAGAAGAACCATGGCCAACTTTGGGAGCAAGTGAAGTCGCCTTTGAGGCTAATATTGTAAGGCGCCTCAATTTCGATTTTGCAGGCACATCCCTATCTTTCGAGGTTTTAGACTTGGATGAGGTCTTAGCGACTTGCAGAGTATCATTTGACTTCACTTGAGATTTGGAAGAAGGATGTGACTTTTCTTTTGATTGATCAAAAGCCCATTTAGATGAAATGGATGTAGAGTCTTGCTTCGTCTTCTTCAAAATGATGCGGAGGTTTCCTTGGGAATTATTCAGCCTTTGGGATGGCCACCAGTCTACAGACTTACGGGTCATTAAAGGAGCACCCTCTAATGGGCACGTTGGAATCATGACTTTAGAAAAAGTATTAAGTCGAAAAGAGGAATTCCAAAGTTGCACCAATGTTAATAGTGTACCATCGTAAGGACGCTCCATAAGATCTCCGGGAACATCTTGACAAAAACCAAATTGTCGACTAAATCTGATAGAGCTGTAGGACTCCACGATGAAATTTGAATCATGCCTAAGGGTTACATAGCCTGAACGAAGGCTTATGATATATTCGTTCCACGAATTTGAAAGCTTGCCATTATCAGTAAGGTGCAAATCCCTCCATTGCAGCATTGCTAAATGATGGAGGCGACGGGCATCATCCTGTTGAAATAACTTTTGGGCGTCAGTAAAATCAAAACACTCGGCCATCTTCTCACCAGAAATTTTGCAAAGAGGTATCGATCGATGTGAACAATTGGCACGATGATGAGTCCCAAAATATTCCCCAAGCCAACCATATACATAGTGTATGGGGAAAATTATATTTACCACACTCAAGTTTGAAGAAGTAGAGATTTCTTTCAGGCCGCGATATATGCTTGCAAGAACTGGGACCGCTAAGGAGAATTTCTTTCCATGAGCCATCAAGCTCGCAACTTTAAAAACACTAGCGCGCACATGGTTGACTTTCTTATTCGGAAGCACAAATTTGCAAAGCCAACAAGCAAAGAAGGCTGCCAAGTTAGTCTCATCTCTAAGTGATTCTTCCACATTTAACTCAACAAATGGGGCATTCTCCTCGTCAGTCCGCGGTAGGAAGTTCGAATCAATATGTCCAGAAGGATTGTGGTTTAATCTTGGCTTTGTGGCTCGTACCTTTGACACCTTTTGCGGAGGCTCGGCATATTTATTAGGTCCTCTAAACCAAAACTTCACCCAATCATGGACGGACACCTCCTGGAGATCATCTTTCGCTAATATGTAGAAGGCCGAAAACAAATATCGATAACTTTGGGGAAGAAGCAATTCTTTTTGAGTATCTGTCTGTGTCAATTCTTTCGCCGAGGGAACGACTTCGTCAAAAAAGTGCCCTTGTACGGGGAGACCTCCAATGGCTTGTAAGTCCCAAAGTGATATGGACATCTCTCCAATGAAAGTAGAAAGCGTATTGGTAGATGGGCGCCAAAGTTCACAAAAAGCATGGAGTACATTGTCGTCATAGTCGTACGTGAACAAAGAAGTATATACAGTGTCATAGACCTTGATGAGCTCCAAAATCTCCTTGTGGCGGGGCAGCACGTCCTCTACCCATTTCCAATAGCCAGGTGTGTAGCACACATTGCCAAAGTTAGAAGAGGGAACACTCCAATTGTTGAAACTTCCATCAGAATGAGAAGATTTGAAAGATGCTGCGTCATGATGAATCGCAGATTTCAGTAAAGGAACTTTCATGCTAGTAGCCTTGCTTGAGAAGTTTCTCATAACGTCTTTGGTATCCATTTTTGACCATTCTTTAAGGAGAAGAGATTCATCATATGCCCCACTAACAAGGGAGAAGACGGCGATAGCAGGAGGTTGAACCTCCAAAAGTAGAACTTTGGCATTTGGATTTTGTTGGTCGTCGCCCACTATTTCAAGAAGAGGATGCGGCGAATCTCGGTCACGGAGGAGCATCATGTTGCGGGATCGAAGTCGTATTTCTCTATCAAATATCTGGGAAAAAAATTAAACAAAAGAATAAGTTCAGATTCGTATGAACATGTCCAAAGTAAAGGTGGTAACCTCAAAAAATTTTGCGGTTGGTGAAAGGCTGATTTCAAATACAAAACTTAATCAACACAGATGCAATCTAATTGTGGTTTTCGTATATGATGTAACCCTATGAATTTACTTTCCAACACCGCAAACCGCTTGTGATTTCGTTATTTCTACGTCGAGATATGAATTTTTCCGTGAAGTCGCACAAAGCTGATGCGTTCAGTTTATCAGAATTTTAGGCTGAATTCAAAAAAATCACCTGAGTAAATTCGAGAGTTGTCTGATCGTGATTTTCGGATATGTTGTAGCTCTATGAATCTATTTTCTGGAAAATCAAATGGATCACAATTTCAATATCCCTACAATGAGATATGAATTTTCTACCAAAGTCACGCTGAGCTGAAAAAAAAAGGTGGCGAAAATCAGAGTTGAAAAAGATTTTTCTTGAGAGAGAATGTCTCAATCGAACTCGATGATGCGGCAATGCGATATACAATCACCGGGTGAATGTGGGTATATATAGATTTCAAAATATGAAGACACCAATTTGATTCCTACAAATTATGGAAAATTATAATGATGGAAAGTTTAGTTCCTACAAATTATGGAAATTATGGTAAGTTTTCATAGGAATTAAATTATGGAAATTCCATAAAAACCAAATTATGAAAATTTTCTAAAGAAGTCGAGTTATGGAAATCTCATAGAAACCAAATTATGGTAAGGTTTTCTCGAAAACTACATGGGGAGTAAAAATAAAAATGCCCCGAAGGAGAATAGACTCGCGTAATGAGAATTTGAATTCCTTGTGTTTTATTCAAGTGATTGAGCAAAGTTGAAGAAAAAAAAAACGGCAGGGCATTCAACCCCAAAGAAAGCAATGCTTAAAATTTGCGTCGAAATCACAAGATCTGTATCACCAAGTCAAGCTTGTAGACGCAATCCTTGCTCATCGAATTGGCGGTCGTTTTGTAGTTGATGACCCAAATAAAATTACCAAACTACGAAGAAATGTCATGCGATAAGTCTTCATGAGCTTGAAACACTTCAAGTAAAAAATGAGTTGATAAACAACCGAAAGTCAAATGATCTCTTACAAATTAGAGAATGTTGTCGTGAAGACTCCAATAAATGTTGACATCAACATATCGGCATAGTCATTTCTCATGAAGCTTCAAATGTTTCTTGAAAGATCAACTACGAAAAAAAAAAACATTTGCTTCACAAATACTTCAAGGCTTGTCTTTACAAGTTCGATAAATCGAGCACTCCAACAAGCCTCGAAGCTGGGGGCATTTGTAGACAGTGAAGTTTTATTGATAAATCCATACTAAATTTGGATTAAATCTTAAATTCATGATACGTTGACCAAGTCAAATTACTGGTTAATAAAGTCGGATTAATATTTAAGTCAAAATGATATGACTTAAATCAAGTCCAAATAACATTTGAGTCAGTCCATTAAATTGACAAGATGAGCCCAACTCATGTTCTTCAGGCCCAAGGGTCAAAATTGCTTGGACCAAAATACCCCTAAAGCCCTAGCTCAAGCCTATATAAAGAGGTCTTCATAAGACCAGAAGGGATACACACATACATACACATAGAAATACATAGTTGCTCTTTATTGGTGATCTGCAAGTCTTCCGCATACAAAGAAGTCTTCGCTCCAAGTGTTGAGCCGCAAGTATTCCGCCAAATCAAGAACATCTGTGAAGAGAAGAATCAGGGGATTACATATCTCTTTAAGAGATTTTATAAAGATTGTAACCTTCACATTAATTCAAATACAAATATTATTGTTTGCTTGCTATTTTTCCTTTCTAGTTTACTGTATTTCAGGATTGAAACTTTAGACGCTTACAAGGAGGAACAACATATTGAAGCAAAAATAATTTTGTCTAATTAATCCAAACTAACCAATAAGTTTTAAATCAAACCATTGGAGCATGTAATTTTTTTTTCTCTCTTCTTTGTTCCTTGTCTACAAAAGTTAACTATAACATTATATATTTACAAAATATATTCCACTTTTATTTTTTCAAATAAAATCGGCGAAACTCCACCTCAAATTATCTAAGCGACATAAGATATTCCAACAATGTTTGCATATAGTATTATCTTTATTCTACTACTTATTAGATTTCTACATTAGTTTATTGGAAAAGTGGAAAACAAAATTAATTAAAAAATTTACACGTAAGCATGGGTTTTATTATTGTTTTTTCATTTCACTGTGTGTGAAGTATTTCGACAGCAAAAATCCTAACAATTTGTGACTTAAATATGTTATAACAATTACTATATGATGTTATTAAATATGTGATGATATTTATATGACGACAAAAATTTGTGATCAAGGATATAGATATAACTTTTTAAGTTAAATCACTTCTAATCTACAAAAGATAAACTTTTTAAAAAAAAATAAACCAAAAAAAAAATTATAATTAAATAAACTAAAACGGATGACAGACATTTTAACAATTTTTTGGGTTAGGCCCGTGCCGATCACCGATGGCATCTAATTTATATATATATATATATATAAAGGTGAATTTCTCTTTCATGGCGGCTCTTCACAAGTTGTGAACAGATTCAAAGCACGGCTTAATTTGTCAATATACAAGTGTGATAATCTAATTAATATTTTATTTTTTTCACTTGATGTTCAGTATTTTTATTATAATTTTTTTTTTTAAATACCTATCATAAAAAATAAAATAAAAATATTTTCTAACGAAAATAACTTTATATTTAAAGAGATTTAAATTCGAAATTTCTAATTAAATTACCATTATTGTATTAAGTGTAATAATCTAATTATTAAGATAGACCCGAGTGCATATAATATAAAATGGAAATAATGTCTGGAATATATCTTGCAGGTAGTGTTAGCCGCCATGAGTCATACTCCATTTTATGTGATGAGTACTACTACTTTATTTTTAGTCCATTCAGAGAAAAAAAAATTAATAATAATTTAATTTAAAATTTAATTCATTTTTAATGAGATAATATAGTCATATGAAAATTATTATGACTTGTTTTTATTAGTTTATAAATTCTAAAAATTATTTTTTGCATATTTTTATTATGTAAATTGTAATTGATTAACTCTTTAAAAATATCATCATACTTTAAAAAGTCATTTATTTTTTAATAGGAAAAATATAATGGCATAAATTGAGATAGAAAAGAGGGGTAGTATTTCTTATTATATTCTTCCACTAAGACTAATCTTACGTGGCTTAACCGTATAATTTTGACCCTATCTACAACACTCCACTACAAGCATTGATCCAATGTATAAATATAAAGAATTGAGAATACCATCTCAAAAGCACAGAAATAGCCATGGGAGTAGCACAAGTTGACCAAATGTGGTTCCATCTCATGATCATCCTCTTCTCCTTCTCCATCTCCATTTCTTCTATTTCTGGAGCTGTAAGTCACCCTTCTCTATTTCTAAATGACATAATAATATCTCCTATATGGTGTTTTACATGTATTATTTCACGTAAGACGTGTGTATATTATGTTTATATGTGCATTATATATGTTAGTATGTATTTAACACGTACGAGAAAAAAAAATACTTACAAAGAACACAACTTATTCCAAAGTTCCAATTATATATCGTGCAATACTGATTTGATACAAAAATTAAATGCAGGAACAAAATTGTGTGTACTCAGCTTACGTTCGTACCGGGCAATTCGCAGGGGCTGGAACTGACTCAAAAATTACGTTGAGTCTTTATGATGCGAGTGGGTCTGGAATCAGAATCAAGAATCTACAGGCATGGGGTGGGCTAATGGGCCAAGGTTATGACTACTTTGAAAGAGATAGCTTGGATATGTTTAGTGGTCGTGGTCCGTGTTTGAATGGACCGATCTGCAAAATGAACTTGACTTCTGATGGAACAGGCTCAAGTCATGGATGGTATTGTAGCTACGTCGGAGTAACCTCCACAGCAGAACACAAAAGATGCAGCCAACAGCAGTTCAAAGTGGAGCAGTGGCTTAGTGCTGATGCTTTTCCAGATGGGCTGACGGTCACCAGGAACAACTGTAGGCGTATTATGTCCGATGAGCAACAGCCAATTTACGAATCTGAATCTAGTACTGTTGTTGATGTAATTTAATTTTGAATTTATTGGGGTTTAATTAAAATTAACTACTCTCTGATCTTTGAATTTAGTTCGAATGACGTTGCATAATCTGTCATGCAACGTCCGATGAAAATAAAGAATTCGTCCATTGATTTTCTTTGTTGAGAATATAATTAAATAACTTAAGTTTTTAGATGAAATGATCACACACTTCAACATAATATCAAAGCAAACGGAGAAAAAAATCAGGCCCACACCTGAAGGGCGTGTTCGAAAATTCGATACACTTGTTAACTTTTAACTCTTTTTTTGTACATAAGTATGTTCTAGAAATCTGTACGTTGATTCATCTTTCTTCAAATATTTAAAATTGTGAGTAGGGGTGTACAAAATTGAATCAAAAACCTAACAAAATCGTAAATCGAGTTAAACCGGAAAAAAAAACCCGACTAGTGGTTGGTTTGACTTAGTTTGGTATTGGAAAAAAAAACCCGACTATATTTGGGTTGGTTTGGTTTTAACTAGAAAAAACAACCCGAGACCAAATCAACCCGACATTATATATATAATTTTAAAATTTTATTTTATACATAAAAATATATATTTTGATATAATTCTTAAATATTTCTTATACTTTTTAATAGTTTTTATCTTTTAATATATTATTTCAAGTTTAAAACTTAGAATTTTTTATGGTTCGATAAAGATATAGTCCACAGATGTTGGTAATTATAATAAAACTTAAATCAAAATCAAATTAATACTAATGCAAAAAGAAAATCAATTTAACATTAAGAATGGCAATAATATTGAATATTTGTTCATTGGTTTAGACAATTAAAATATATAATCTAATTTTAATTTCCTTTAATATTTAGTCATGTAACTAATACTTATTAAACTTTTTTTAGCATGATTTAGTACTTTTAAATTATTATCATTTTCGTTATGACTTATTAATTTGCAATATTTGTTTTACGTGATTTCATTATTATTATTATTATTTTGAATATTTTAGTGTCATTAATCATATAATCATTGTTTGTGTTATTTTCTTAAGAAACACCTTAGATAGTTATATTTTGGTAGGACTGAAGAAATATTTGAAGTATAAGTAAATTATATGTTTGTATGAACACTTTACCGAAAAAACCCGAAAAAATCCGAGGTTGAAAACCCGAGTTTTATTGGTTTGGTTTGGTTTATATATTTAAAAATCCAACACAAATGGTTTGATTTGATATTTGAAAAACATGAACCAACCCGACCATGTACATCCCTAATTGTGAGCTTATTTACTTCCAACGTATACTTACAATCTTTATGATATAGCTTAAAATGGGCGAGACTTTATGTCCTCCTCTATGATAAGTTGGACGGTAAGTAGATTTCTATTGTTAATCTTAACCCCTTCTTGATGCTCCATAGTTCTATTGTGAGGTTTGTTGTAAGCGATATCTCACCGGTGCTTCTTAGCTAGCATCCACTTTCCTTGTTCATCCCTAAAATTCCCTCCATAAGCAGGCTATGTGAATCTTCACAGCAATTAATATTCAATTTAATGAAGAAAGTATTTAAGTTGGTAGATGATTTTCTAAATGGAATATCAATAGTTGAATGATTTAATTTGTAGATAAAATATTTATAGTTGAGTAACTTTGAAGTTATAAAAGAAAATTATTGACTTTCTATGAGAAGAACTATATTAGTAAGGGATAAGGGGTCTAAAAAATACCCCAACTTTGGTCGAATTTGTTGTTGCGATACTAAACTTTCATGAGGACCTATTACCTCCCTAGAATATTTAATACCGTATTTTTTACCCCCTGAACTATTTAATAGTGTATTTTACAGGTATATATGTGCCCACGTGGACACATTACTATTTAAAATTTTGTATTATTTTTTATGTCCACGGGGCAAATATATATGTTTAAAATACGGTATTAAATAGTCTAGGGAGGTAATAGGTCCTCATGAAAGTTTAGTATCGCAACAGCAAATCTGACCAAAGTTGAGGTATTTTTCAGACCCTTATCCCTATTAGTAATTGAGTGACTTTCTGTAAGAAAAAATCATAATTGAGTAACTTTGATAATATAAATGAAAGTTGAGTAACTTTCTATGAAAAAAAGTATTAAATGAGTGACGAGATATTAACTCACAAATTATCATTCGAGAGTATCCAAAAAAAGAAGAAAAAGAACAAATTGTACAAGTACTCATGAATACAATAAATAATTAAATCAAATTATAGTTACAATCTGACGTGATACACAGATATACATTTTAACATGATTTCAGTTAGCAAACAAATACATCAAATTTTTGAGAATACGTATCTTGATACCTAAACTTGATTTAAGTTGGCCCATAAATATGGTATTTTGCATATGTTATATGACATTTTATGTTTAATTTTTAGAAAATCTAATAGTTGAAGTCCTTTGACATACTAAAATAACAATTGTGATTGTGTTTAACGAACCTGTCGGACATTATAGATAAGCTTATATATATATATATGGAAAGAGATATCAGGAAAAAAATATTTGACTTTGTAAGTTGAAAATTTTAGGCTAGATTAGGTTAGGCTTGGAAGAAATCTGAGTAAGGTGAGGTCTAGGACAATCTAAAAAAAGAATTGGGTGAAACGTCTAAGTAGATTTTATTTTCCTTGTTGCTAAGATGTTAAGGACTCTGTAGGAGTACTTTTCAGAAGTAAATTCGGATGAATAGAACTCCTGATATCGAACTTGGTGTGAAGGGGTTAGTTTGGAACACCAATGTTTGAAGGTGTGTTGCGAAATAGGCTAATTTGGGACGATTTATGAGGTCATATCCCATGCAAGCCGCTATATCAGGTGACATCCCACTACAGTGGTGGAATTAATTCTCGTTATAATGTCGTTGATATAGAAGGATTGAGCCGCTATGACGAGGTAAGTCACTAAAAATACAGAAAAATCCTCGAAACCGTTCATTATCATCTAAAACGTTTTGGGGAAGTGCAGAGGCGACGTAGGACGATTTTTGTCTGTTTTCTATCAAAATCATCCATAAAGGTAATTTTGTTCTTAGGCCTTAGAATCTATAGTGGTGATTTTAGGGGAGGGTTTGGTTTGACTTAATGGTGAAAACCCTTGGTTTGAGTGGGATTATCATGAGATTGGCCTAGGGTTTGAGATTAGGATATAATTCGAGGGTATTTAGGCAATTTGGGTTTAATTATTTGTTATATTAATTGTTTATAAATCAAGAACAAGCTTGGCATCATAACAAAGGGAAGGCTCAGGTTCAATAAAGCATTTTGAGCTTAATTCTAGTTAGGTATGGTTGAATTGATCTTGTTTACGTTATATGTGTTTGTTAATTGTTTCACTAGTAATACTTGTACAGTATGTTACAGAGATGAAGGGGATGAATTTGAAATGATATTTTGTTATTTATCTCATGCAATTAACTCGTCATGTTTGCTTGTGTGTTACAAGTGTGAATGTTTCATTATGGTTGTGATTGTGTGGTGTGTGATTGTCAGTTGGCTTGAGTACCACGTTTGGTATACGTATTATCGATTAGCTCGGATACCATGTCTGGTACAAGATATCTCTTGGTTGACTTGGGTATCACGTGTGGTACATATTATCGATTGGCTTGGACACCACACCTGGTATGGAATATCTATCAATTGTCTTGAATATCATGCTTGCTACAGGTTCTATATCGAATGACTTGGTATCACGCTTGGATATACGTGTAATTATTTGTGTGTTGGTTTAATGAGTAAATCGGATTGCTCTTATTGCAATGTTGTTGAGCATTTATGTTGTGATTGTTAAGTTAGGATAAGGACTGGAGTCTTGTTTGTGTTTATGAATCGGTACTACATTGGCACGTATGTTATATCACATACATGTTTATTTATGTGTATTATTTGCATCAATATATGTTTATAAGATTATCACGTTAACGTTATAAATATTATTAAAATCATTATAGAACAAAATTAGTTTATATACTGTCACGATCCAGACTATTGTGATTGGCACCCACACTAATTCTCCAGTGGGAGAACCACTACTACAACCAATTAAATCCAAGCAACTAAATCAAAATTATGGAAATAAATAGAGTTCCCATAAACTCTAACAAAAGTCTAACAATAATAAACTAACAATGCGGAAGAAAAAAAACCTAGAACCTGAAAGTCAATGTACCAAAACATCTAACAATGAACCAAGTCTAAACAAGAAGGGATACAACCACAAACTAATGAAATAATCAACTAACTAGAACATAAGTCTAAGTCCGAAAATGGAGGACATAGACGAAAGAGAATTTCATGGCAGCTCGGAAGAATTGGCTCACTCTTGAATTCGAACGACGATCATTGATCTCCTAGGCGATGTCTGCAGTAGCCGCTTGAAGATGCACTGTACTCAACAAAAATAAGAGCAAGTGCAGTATCAGTACACAACAACAGTGTACTAATAGAATCACGCGGCTATCCCACTAAATTCAACATAAGCAAGTCAAGACAACTTTATAAGCACATGCATATATATCAACATATACAATATTATCAACATTTACGAACAACGAACGAACTTCACATTTTATATCAAATCATTGGTCATCTCATGGAACCCAAACCCAAACATTTAGCATACTGGAACATGGTACCCGATCCCAATGCTATGCCGGAATGTGGCAACCGATCCCATATTTATGCTGGAACGTGGCAACCGATCCAAGTTAGTTTTGTCAGAACATGGCAATCGATCTCATTCACACACCACAATCACAATCACAAGTATATCTTCAAGATCATACATTTAAGTCATGATTCATGGCATTCATCATTCCTCTAACTCATATACAACAAGTGTGATCAATAATGCAACATTCATATACATACAAGTATCATAATGAAGCAAGAACAAGCATACATCACACAATCATAGAATCACAACTATCACCTACCTCGAATCCAAGCTTGAATCCCCCAAGGCACTTGAATCTTCCCTTTCCGAATTCTTTCCGCTTGTTCTAGGTCTACAAACAACAATTTAATACGGAAATCATAAACAATCACTAATTACCCGAATTACTAACAATTCTATGAACCCTAGATCAAACCCATGATCCCAATTATCCAAATTAGGGTTATTTCCACCATAGAATCTATGACAAAACCCTCCCTCATTAATATTCATCCATTCTATTACGTTATACGGATCGAAAAACGGATTTGAGGAGTGAAAATCTTACTTTTAACCTGAAGAATGGTAAAAAACGAGTAGGAGTCGCCTAGGGTTCGTTTCTTAGCTCTAAAAAAAGAAAAGTGTCAAATAAGGTCGTTTAAGGGTTTATTTACGACTTTAAGTCGCGTCGAACCTGCCACAGCGTCCCCGCCCCGGTGGCAGAAATCTCGCCCCAGCTGCTTGCACGGAACCAGTGAGCTATTTTAATAATTTCAAGACCCCTATTTCACAACACCCCTTTAACCAACGACCCTCAGAAAATACCGTGCACGCTAAGATCGATTTCGGAAGTTCTACTCATCCTAATTCAATTCTGTAAAGTCGTACGGATTCCTTAACGACTTATCTAACTACTAATGTAATCAAAATCATAAATAAGTCATCTGATTGTTACTAGATTTCCCTACACCTCAAAGACTCTGATTTCGTCCAAATCTGGACTAGGCTAGAAAATCTCAAGTTACTACGAAAAAGTTTTTCTGGCCCCAATTCTTTCCCCATTGGCTTTTTTATAACGACAGGATCAAGTCATTATAATAAATACCAATTTACCCATCACTTGTCCTCGAGTGACAAACTAGGAGAAAAGGGCTAAAGAAAGAATAAAGTAGTATCTGAATCATCGAATAATTGGGGATACTTGTCCCACATACTTTTTCTGTCGACTCTGGGCTGCTAGAAGCTTAGATTGGCTACTTCTCACCTTACCCTGAACATCTTTCACCAAATCAACTCTTAAAGGTTTCACATCTTCAATCTCAAACCAACCAATTGAACACCTGCATATCCTCCCATACAATGCATCAATGAAGTCATCTCAATACTCGAGTGATAAATATTGTTGTATGTAAACCTAACTACAACAAAACACCAAAGTTGATTGTACACACGTCTACAACATGTTATCAAGGACCTTGACACAATCATCCGAATGAATTCTTTAGTACTTAAGCCTAATAAAATTCCAAGTCAATACTCACTACAAATAGAAGTGAACCTGAAACAACCAACACACACTAATAACACCCAAACAATCATAGTTCTTAATAACATCTCCATCCCACAACATAAATTCCCATGAGCTTAAGTTATAACAAATTTGATCTTTAGAAATCATATACTCATCGAGAGACATGTCCAAGCATACAGCCCTTCCAACAACACTATCGAAATGTTAGATTTATTAATTGTAGACTACCTCTTAAGAACAGTAGAATTGGACCCAATGATTTCCACATTCAACCACATATAATCATTATATGTAGAACCACTAAAATACTTTAACAACTCCAAGAGAACATCGCAGGATTTGGTACCCCTGATCCATCACTAGGGATCCACCCACAAAAGTGAAAACACACAAGAGCATAGCTAGTGAATCATACTCACAATACTAACAACCATCATAACACTCCGACCATTTACCTTATTATAAACCAACACTTTTAAAAATGAAATATTTCTTACGTACTTAACAATCAATAGTAGTAAACTTACGACTCAACCCAGGTGTAAGTCCTTTTAAATGCTTAATACCAAATACAATTGATCATTTCTCACCTTGCCAATCCATACCTTGACAAAATACATCATCACGAATGTAGACTCACAATGAAAACTCTGAATTGTAAACTCAACTGTATAACACAATCCCCTTATCTATCAACATTAGCTTATACCTTGAAGATTTTTATGAAATCCTGGATTTTCGCTTATCATTGATTGCATCTCCATCGATCTTACAATATCCTTTCGCTAAAATTTCAATCGTACTCATTACTAAACTCAAAAACAAAACCCATGCACTTATCATCACTCAAGCTAATGTCCGCACACTCCTTACTCAAGTCTTTTTCGATAGTTTTTGACCAATCTGATAGACCCATGACACTATTACCATAGCCATAGCAAAAAGAATGAAATCACGCGTCTCTAAACCCAATTATGTACCCCTCTGAAGATACCTCTTTAGTCTTAAGAATCCAATAAAATATTCTTGCTCTCGCCTCTCTCTAAAGGCTGTACTACATTCCACTATTTTTCTTCAGTATGACTCTAGCTCTTTAATTTCTATTCGAATGGTGTCCCACCATCTCTTAAAACTTTCCATACAACCACGTTACTCACCAACTATTAGAAAACCATAACCTTAGATACTCGCAAGTCGTAATTACTATACAAAAATTTGCTTAACCAATAATTTTATTATATAGTTGCATCCCGTCACAATCCATCACGAACTCTTATTGCCAATACGCTCAGTCAACCTTGACTATCACTACAAAGCCAACCTCTCATCAACATGACACCTCAAACTCCTGTATACTCATCCAATTCAGAGGACTAACCCAATTTATATGCAATTTCTTACTAACATCTTCAATTGCCTCCACCCAAGTATACTCAATGGAACTTTCTTTATCCATAAGCTTGTCATTCCGGTATTAATCCACTCCTTTATGGATTGAGATAAAATCATCAGTCCTCATACTACCCTACTTCTTCTTAACAAACAAGACAGGAGCAACCCACTTGGAAACACTAGGACAGATGAACCCTTTATCGAGAAGCTCTTGGATTTGAGCCTTAAGCTCTCTTAATTCTGCTGAAGCCATACGATACGGAAGGATGGAAATGGGGCGAGTATCAGTTTCCAAGTCAATGCAGAAATCTATATCTCTATATAGAGGCATACCAGGCAAATCCGTTGGAAACAGTTCCTTAAAACTCATACACCACCGGAATAGACTCAATAGAGGGAGACTCAACCTCAACATCCCGAACATGAGCCAAATAAGCCAAACAACCCCGCCCTACCAGTTTTCTACCCCGAATGAAGGATATGATCTTAGCTAGCTTAGGCTTGTACACCCCTTCCCACTCTAATCTTTCCCTACTGGGGATCTCTAGAGTTAGCGACTTAGCATTACAATTAATCTCGGTATGATAGGGGACAACCAAGTCATGCCTAAGATTATATCGAGTCAGTCATATTCAGCAAAACCAAATCAACCCAAGTCTGAAAATCCATAAACACAACAGGACAAACACAATATACAAGAGTGACTATGACTAACTCTTCAACTAGGGTAGAAACATGGATGAGGGCATCAAGTATAACACAAACCACATCAAATCCCAAGGCAATTGAACTGACACATACGAATAAGTAGAACCTGGATCAAACAAAACAATAGTCATCTGGGCACAGACAATAGTAGCACTTATGACTACTGCATCACACCCTTAAACTTGATCTTACCCGGAAAAACATAAAACTGATCCCTGTCATCTTGACGGGCAACCTCCTTGCCTAGCTGCACTACTCCTCTACCTGTATTACCATTTCCCCGGCCTCCACGACCTCACTGATTTTCTCCTCATATGTCCAGGTTCTCCACAATTTTAACTCACCTTATAACTTATATTTGATTGTTGAACACTGAATTAGATCGCAGGGGTTAGTTCGGGTACACTTCAAGTTCTGAAGTTGTGACTAGGAAAAACAGGGGAGACAGGGTTGAGATTGTGTCTCAACCTGTCCCACTCTGGCAGAAGAAATCTTGTCCTAGCGGCCTCACCTTGGCGGGAAAAATCCCGCCCCAGCGGCCTCAAAGGAAACAGAACCCATGCCAACAATTTTCTAAGGTTCTTTTCTTTCCCAATTTCCCCCCAAAGGTTCCTAGCTATAACATATGTATTTTTAGAGTACTCAATCCACTTAGCTAGGATAATCATTGTCTACCCCCCGGTCAACCCAACGAAGTACACACTTTAAAATCCTTTTGCATCGTTTCAACACTACCACACATATATCCCCAAGATACGCCTAGACTCTCACACGGTTATTAGTTGTTCGCAACGCACGTCCAAATTTCTCGCTTACGAACCACATCATAATTTATCTAGACCCTTGCACCTAATCTCGTGATGACTTTCTTTTCTCAACAAGTTTCACGACACTCAAGCAGTTACAACTTGCAGACAAGTCCAAATTCTGAATTAGTTCGTTCCATATACGACCATTGATGATCATCTATGCCTTATACGACCCCTAAGGACATATACCAATTGGAACCTTCTCAGTTCCAATTAACTTGCTTATGTCCCTTCAACCGGGACTACGGTGTCTAGTTCACTTCGTTGAGATACCAATTGGAATTGAGAGATACCAATTGGACTCAACTTATACCATAAGCGACAATAGTGGCTAGCGATCCCCCACAAAACTACTAATTTTAATCATAGAACTTGGTCGAACCCAATTCTTAACCGCCTCAATCTTTATCTGATGGTACCTACACCTTAAATCAATCTTAGAGAAAACCGATGCACCTTGCAATTGGTCAAAAAAAGATATCTATCCAAGGCAATGGATACTTGATCTGAATGGTGACCCTATTCAACTGTTGGTAGTCTATACACATCCTCTTTTACTGGTGATGGTGTTACCATTTTTGTTGCTCTAGTTCGGACCATAGAGTGAAGGAGGAAAGATACATATTTGTATCACCCAGATACCAATTCGATTCAAGTCATGGCACAAAGGAGTACAAAGAAGTGAGTTTTTCCTAAAGTCTTATAGCTTTTCGAAGAAAAGTACAAACGTTATCGTACCGTTCCGCAAGACTCTACTAGACTCGTTTGGGTACAATGAGATCAATGAACCTAGGGCTCTGATACCAACTTTGTCACGACCCACACCGTCGTGATTGGCACACACACTAGCTCTCCAGTGGGAGAACCACTACTACAACCAAACCCAAGAAATTAAACCAAAATTAAGAAAATAAATAGAGTTCCCATAAACTATAACAAAAGTCTAACAATAATAAACTAACAATGCGGCAGAAAAAAAACCTAGAACCTGAAAGTCAATGTACCAAAACATCTAACAATGAACCAAGTCTAAACAAGAAGGGATACAACCTCAATCTAATGAACTAATCAACTAACTAGAACATAAGTCTCAGTCCGAAAATGGTGGACAGAGACGAAAGAGAATTCCATGGCATCCCGGAAGAATTGGCTCACCCTTGAATTCGAACGACGATCATTGATCTCCTAAGAGAGGTTTGTAAGTAGCCGCTTAAAGATGCGTTGTACTCAACAAAAATAAGAGCAAGTGCAGTATCAGTACCCAACCACAGTGTACTGGTAGGATCACTCGGCTATCCCACTAAGTGCAACATAAGCAAGTCAAGACAACATTATAAGCACATGCATATACATCAACATATACAATATTATCAATATTTATGAACAACGAACAACAAACAACTTCACATTTTATATCAAATCATTGGTTATCTCATGGAACCTAAACCCAAACAATTAGCATACCGGAACGTGGTACCTGATCCCAATGTTATGTCGAAACATGGCAACCGATCCCATATTTATGCCGAAACGTGGCAACCGATCCAAGTTAGTTATACCGAAACGTGGCAACCGATCTCATTCACACACCACAATCACAATCACAATCACAAGTATATATTCAAGATCATACATTTAAGTCATGATTCATGGCATTCATCATTCCTCTAACTCATTTACAACAAGTGTGATGCAACATTCATATACATACAAGTATCATAATGAAGCAAGAACAAGCATACATCACACAATCATAGAATCACAACCATCACCTACCTAAAATCCAAGCTTGAATCCCCTAAGGCACTTGAATCTTTCCTTTTCAGATTCTTTCCGCCTGTTCTAAGTCTACAAACAACAATTTATTACGGGAATCAATAAACAATCACTAATTACCTGAATTACTAACAATTCTATGAACCCTAGATCAAACTCATGATCCCAATTATCCAAATTAGGGTTGTTTCCACCATAGAATCTATGACAAAACCCTCCTCCATCAATATTCACTCATTCTATTACGTTCTACGGATTCGAGGAGTGAAAAGCTTTCATTTAGCCTCAAGAATGGTGAAAAATGAGTAGAAGTCGCCTGGGGTTCGTTCCTTAGCTCTAAAAATCGAAAAGTGCCAAATAAGGTCGTTTAGGGGTTTATTTATGACTTTAAGTCGCGTCGAACCCACCACAACGGTCCTTACCTCGCTACAGCGGCCCCGCCCTGGCGGCAGAAATCCCGCCCCAACGCACATAACCAGTGAGCTATTTTAATAATTTCAAGACCCCCATTTCACAACACCGCTTTAATCAACGACGTTCAAAAAATACCGTTCACGCTAAGATCAATTCCAGGAGTTCTACTCTGAATTCAATTCTGTAAAGTCGAATGGATTCCTTAATGACTTATCTAACTACTCATGTAATCAAAATCTTAAATAAGTCACCGATTGTTACCAGATTTCCCTACACCTCAAAGACTCCAATTTCGTCCAAATCTGGACTAGGCTAGAAAATCTCAAGTTGCTACGAAAAAGTTTTCTGGCCCCAATTCTTTTCCCATTGGCTTGTCTACAACGACGGGAACAGGTCATTACATATACTTAATCAATAGTTTGCTTTCTTTTTAAGATGAAATTTATATAATTTTAAAGAAGTATAAAAAAACGGAAGATAGAAATTTATAAGGTAAGAATAAAATAAACATTTAGAAAGTCAACTAGACAAAAAGAAGAAGAATGACTATTTCTCAAAAATTGAGGAAGCAATTTGATTTTCGGATAAGAACTTACAAACACTCCTCCTTCAATTATTGTTGAATTTTATTAACTCAATAATTGTCCTTTAGCAAATATAAAACAGGAAAAATAAAATTACTTTCTTCATCATGAAATACAATATAGACTAGTTGACATATATTTTATGAGTTCTTCTTTTTGTCTGGGTGGCGGCTAAATGAGACTTTAGACTTTAGAGGCGGCTAAAGTTCTTCGAGCCTGACGAACACACAAATACATTCATGTATATAACCACTTACATTGAACTTTTGAACCCATATTTAAATGTTTAATACTAAGAATCTTCATTTAAATTCTAAATTTGTCTCAATTAATTAGATTGAATTTACTATGTCTATAATATTTGAGAGAAGTATTTTTTTCTATTTTGATTTGCATTGAGTTGAAGAAAATAAAAAGAAATTAAAATTTTATGGTCTTAAATTAAAAGCATGCAAATTTTGTGATATTGTATCGTCATTTTGAAATATATAAAAAAAAAAAAAGTCTGAAATATATCCGAACTTTGATCGAAATTGTTGTAACAATCCCAAACTTTGGGCAAGACCTATTACCACCGGCACTATTTAGTAGTGTATTTTAAAGATATATAAGTGTCTAGCTGGACAAGCTACTATTTATAATGATGCAATATTTATGATGTCCACGTGGGGATCTATATATCTTTAAAATATACTTTTAAATAGTACAGGTAATAGGTCTTGTCCAAAATTTGAAATTATTACAGTAATTTCAATCAAAATTCGAATATATTTCAAATCATTTTCCAAAAAAGAACAATAGAAAAAAACAAATTGAAAGGGAGTACTATATTTTATTTTTGTTTTTTTCTCAACTGAGAAGTACTATATATAACCATCCACTAACAAAGAAAAACATAAAGAAGAAGAGAGAGAGAGAGAGAGAGAGAAAGAAAGGCATGATGAAGCAAAATAACAATGTGTTGGTTGTAATATTGATGATGATGCTAGTATTCATGACAGTCTGTTTTTACAGTGCAAACGCAGAGTCTTGCTCTGAGTATTGCTGGAACAGCTGCTCTTACTGTGATGTTAGGCCACTCTATGAGGATTGTTGCGTCAACAGATGCTGCCCAACATTCGCTCAGTCTCTCCTTAATATCCTCCGCCCCAACTAAGCATGGTAGAAAACTCCATGGATTATGTCTACCTATTTTACTTATGTAATAAATTGTATGGTTGGAGACAGCCTCCATTCTCTCATCATGAGAAAACTATGTGTGGAATTACATTGCTCATATGTTGTTGTTGTGGTTGAAAAAGTTATATATTATATACGAATTAATGTTGTTAATGCAAGCCTTGCAAGATAACAAACACCCTTAACGCTCATAAATGTCTTTCTTTCACCTATTAGGTAAAAAATGCTCTGAACATATTAAAAATTATCCAAAAATATTTTTCTTCCACTTATTGGATTAAAAATGTCCTTAACCTATTAAAAATGGTTCAAATTTGTCCTTCGGTCTACCTATTATATAAAAGTTCCCTTTAAGATATTAAAAATGACCTGAAAATATTTTCTAATTCTAATTATATATGTCAATAATTTATTTTTATTGTCTTTGACAATTATTCAGTTTTCTTTTGATTTGTATTTTTTTTTTTTTTGGAAATTCTTGCTTGTTTATCTAAATGTTTGTCTTACTTGTAGAAGTATTTGCTTTAAAAAATATATGAACTATCATGTTAATTAATCCGAGAGTATGTTGTATAAAAAACCATTGTCTTAGTCACGGTGAAAGAAGAATTTCATTATGTATGCCTATAAAAAGATATTTTTTGTTGAATTTTTTTCCAAGTGTAAATATGGTATCACTTAACATAATTTATACAAAAATCTCAGTAGTTTTAAAAGTAAAAAATTGTTAGATTATGGGAAACAATATATAACTAAGATGCTAATTAATAGAAGTAAAAATAAATTAAAAGGTTTGTTCGCAACAAATTTCCTTAAGCGCTGAAAATTGACTGCAAGAAAAATGAATAAAGGAAAATGTTATTTTTATTGATGAATCGTTGTGAGTACAATTCTGTTGTTCTCTTGATTCTTCTCTCCTAAGTTTCTCCGTGATTTGAGGGCTATCAGTAGCGTAGTTCTCAAATGCAGGATGATGTAGACCTCCTTGAGATGTGTTTGATCTACAGGAGCGTCAGGAAGCAGTTCGTCGTTTCAAGTCGATCTCTGAGAAGAACTCCGTTGATCACTCCTTCAAAGAGCTGTGTAGTTGGTGTTGTAACTTTCTCCAATCCTTGCAGAATACTTGTTGAAGAGTTTTCTTGATCCCCTAGAATGTTATGTCCATTCCATATTTATAGTTGTGGGGGGTGGACAAGGTTGCATATGATTGGTCAAAGGATGTCATTTTGACACTTGACATGTTGTGATTGGTTCTTGAACTTGATTGAGACTACCACCTCATTTGGACACGTGGCGTCACCTTGTTGGTCTTGGATGCCTAGTCACTGTGAACGTGACATGAGTTTTGGGCTTCAAGATGAAATGGACCTTGGATTTGAATTTAATAAGATGGACTTATTTATTTGTAAAGCCCAAATTAATCATTCAGCCAAATGAACATGGATTTAATTCAAATTCTGTATGAATTTGATCCAATACAATTTATGTGTCTACAAGGTTGACTTTTAATTTGTTCAAATTTGAAGGCAAAAAAAATTTAAGAAATATTTTGACATTATAAAAAGGTCATTTATTAATAAAATATATTAAGATTGCACAAAATGTGAGCATATTAATTAGTATTTAATAGTTGATAAAGACATTAATTTTTAGGTAGAAGGTGGACAAAATTGAACCTGTTATGGGTATATTTGAACCAATAGGTAGAAGGAGTGTATTTTTGAACTATTTCTATACGTTAAATGCATTTTGACCCAGTATGTAGAAGGGAGACATTTTAAAATCATTTCTAAATATTAAAGGCATTTTTGACCAAATAGATGAAATGATGATATTTATGAACCATTTCTAATACGTCAAGGATATTTTGAACATTTCGAAAATAAAAAATTATGCAAAATGTCCATTGAAAAAGATTAATTACACAAAAAGTAGCCCACTTTTTTTAAACTTAAAAAGGTCAACCGGCCTTGTTCTTAACCAAATGTAGCCGCTCGGCTATTTGGTTTGAAAAAAAATGGGCTAGTTGCCATATTTGGCGGCTGGCCATGTTTTTTTTTTTTTTTTTTGGTAACTAAATTTCCATTAATCACCAAAAGCAAGTCTTTACAGAGCCATATCAATACATACACATATTGCTATCTTAAAACAAAGAATTTTAACAAAACTCTTAGAAGCTATCTATCAACATAAAACATCAAAATAAGAGTTGTTGTAGCTTGGCCTTGATCCTCAGTGGTGCTCTCACATTACACGTGAAGGCTATCTCCTTTGCAATTTCTTCACTTTGTCGTCCCTTATTTTCAAAGATTCTTCTATTTCTTTCAATCCATATCCCATATACTAGTTCTGCATAAACCATTTTGAAGATTTGTGCATTTAGTGATTTCCCTTTTGCCCATATGATACACCAAGTTAGGTGATCATCCCAAGTTGTTGTACTGTTCCATTGCCATGTTAGCCAATTCAGGATTCTTTCCCACACTTGTTGAGTGAACAAGCATTGAACATATATATGATCCCTGGATTCCAACTGTTGTTTGCATAGCTTGCAGCTTTGATCCACATCCATCCCCAAGCTTGTAATCTGTCAGTTGTTTGCAGTCTGTTATGGAGTTGGAGCCACATAGTAAATCTAGCCCTCGGTCTTGCATTGTTAGTAAACATTCACTACTAAAAAAACAGTGAATACCGACCTAAAAATTTCCGACCTCAAATGGAGGTCGGTAATTTCCGACCTCCAGAGGTCGGTATTTACAACTAGTCGGTTTTTATGCAAAATAAAGAGGGAAAACCAAATTCCGACCTCCGGAGGTCGGAATTTTCCCGGAAAAAATAAATTACAATAAAAATACCGACCTCATGAGGTCGGTATTTTTTATATTTAATTGAGAAAATAATACCAACATCAAGAGGTCGGTTTTTATTATAATTCATTAAAAATTCCGACCTCCTGAGGTCGAAATTTTTTCTCAATTAAATATTTTATAATTCCAACTTCCGAATGTCGGTAGTATGTAATTAAAATACCGACCTCATGAGGTCGGTATTTTTATTTCATCTAATTACTATTAATTAAAGCGACATCCGGAGGTCGGTATTTTTATTTCATCTAATTTCTATTAATTAAAGCGACATCCGGAGGTCGGTATTTTTATTTCATCTAATTACTTTTAAAAGCGACATCCGGAGGTCGGTTTGCGGAAAGCGGGAAAACCAAATTCCGACCTCTGGAGGTCGGAAATTTTCTCGAAAAAAATGAATTACAATAAAAACCGACCTCTTGATGTCGGTATTAAAAAAAAAAAAACAATATTTTTATTTTTTCTCAATAGGTTTTGTGTAAAATAAAAAACAAAAAAAATTATAATACCGACTTCCGTATGTCGGTAAAATTAAATAGTAAAAATAAATTAATATAAAATACCGACCTCATGAGGTCGGTATTTTTTATATTTAATTGAGAAAATAATACCGACATCAAGAGGTCGGTTTTTATTGTAATTCATTAAAAATTCCGACCTCGGGAGGTCGGAATTTTTTCTCAATTAAATATTTCATAATACCGACTTCCGAATGTCGGTAAAAATTAAATAGTATGTAATTAAAATACCGACCTCATGAGGTCAGTATTTTTATTTCGACTATTAATTAAAGCGACATCCGGAGGTCGGTATTTTTATTTCATCTAATTACTTTTAAAAGCGACATCCGGAGGTCGGTTTGCGGTTTGCGGGTAAACCAAATTCCGACCTCAAGAAGTCGGAAATTTTACCAAAAAATAAATTACAATAAAAACCGACCTCTTGATGTCGGTATTATTTTCTATTTTGATTTAATTTTAATTAAATCATTTTTCGGAGGACGATTTTATGTTCTTAAAATTTAATGTGATATATATATATATATATATATATATATATATATATATATATATATAATTTAACTACACATCAACAACATTTTAATTTAATAAATTTACATATATATATATATATATATAGAGAGAGAGAGAGAGATGTATATATGTACAGATGTATATATATGTATATGTATACATCTATATATATATATATATACATATATATACATCTATATATATATGTAAATTTAATAAATTATATATATATATATATATATACACATATATTATATGTTGATGTGTAGTTAAATTATATATGTTTAATTAATAAAATCAACCTCAAGAGGTGAGTTTATATTAAAATAATTATATATATAAATAACAATATTTTATTTTTTCTCAATAGGTTTTGTGTAAAATAAAAAAATAAAAAATTATAATACCGACTTCCGTATGTCGGTAAAATTAAATATTAAAAATAAATTAATATAAAATACCGACCTCATGAGGTCGGTATTTTTTATATTTAATTGAGAAAATAATACCGACATCAAGAGGTCAGTTTTTATTGTAATTCATTAAAAATTCCGACCTCCTGAGGTCGGAATTTTTTCTCAATTAAATATTTCATAAAATCGACTTCCGAATGTCGGTAAAAATTAAATAGTATGTAATTAAAATACCGACCTCATGTGGTCGGTATTTTTATTTCGACTATTAATTAAAGCGACATCCGGAGGTCGGTATTTTTATTTCATCTAATTACTTTTAAAAGTGACATCCGGAGGTCGGTTTGCGGTTTGTGGGTAAACCAAATTCCGACCTCAAGAAGTCGGAATTTTTCCAGAAAATGAATTACAATAAAAACCGACCTCTTGATGTCGGTATTATTTTCTATTTTGATTTAATTTTATTTAAATCATTTTCCGGAGGACCATTTTGTGTTCTTAAAATTTAATGTGATACATATATATATATATATATATACATATATATATGTTTAATTAATAAAATCAACCTCAAGAGGTTAGTTTATATTAAAATAATTATTTATATATGTGTGTGTGTGTGTGTGTGTATATATATATATATATATATAATTTAACTACACATCAACAAAATTTTAATTTAATAAATTTACATATATATATATATATGTATATATATGTATATATATGTAGAAAGAGATGTATATATGTACAGATGTATATATATGTATATGTATACATCTATTTATATAGATACATATATATACATATATACATCTATATATATATATGTAAATTTAATAAATTACATATATATATATATATATATATATATAGATGTATATATATGTATGTATACATATACATATATTATATGTTGATGTGTAGTTAAATTATATATGTTTAATTAATAAAATCGACCTCAAGAGGTGAGTTTATATTAAAATAATTATATATATAAATAACAATATTTTATTTTTTCTCAATAGGTTTTGTGTAAAATAAAAAAATAAAAAATTATAATACCGACTTCCGTATGTCGGTAAAATTAAATATTAAAAATAAATTAATATAAAATACCGACCTCATGAGGTCGGTATTTTTTATATTTAATTGAGAAAATCTTACCAGCATCAAGAGGTCGGTTTTTATTGTAATTCATTAAAAATTCCGACCTCAGGAGGTCGGAATTTTTTCTCAATTAAATATTTCATAAAACCGATTTCCAAATGTCGGTAAAAATTAAATAGTATGTAATTAAAATACCGACCTCATGAGGTCGGTATTTTTATTTAGACTATTAATTAAAGCGACATTCGGAGGTCGGTATTTTTATTTCATCTAATTACTTTTAAAAGTGACATCCGGAGGTCGGTTTGCGGTTTGCGGGTAAACAAAATTCCGACCTCAAGAAGTCGGAATTTTTCCAGAAAATAAATTACAATAAAAACCGACCTCTTGATGTCGGTATTATTTTCTATTTTGATTTAATTTTATTTAAATCGTTTTCCGGAGGACCATTTTGTGTTCTTAAAATTTAATGTGATATATATATATATATGTTTAATTAATAAAATCAACCTCAAGTGGTGAGTTTATATTAAAATAATTATGTATATATATATGTGTGTGTGTATATATATATGTGTGTGTGTGTGTGTGTATATGTATATATATAGATGTATACATATACATATATATACATATATAATAAATTTACATATATATATAGATGTATATATATATAGATGTATATATTATATATGTATATGTATACATCTATATATATATGTATATATATAGATGTATACATATACATATATATACAGATATAATAAATTTACATATATATATATATATATATTTATATATATATATATATATATATATATATACATATGTAATTTAATAAATTAAACTTCTGTTGATGTGTAGTTAAATTATATATATATAATTTAACGACACATCAACAGAAGTTTAATTTAATAAATTTACATACACACACACACACACACATATATATATATATATATATATATGTTTAATTAATAAAATCAACCTCAAGAGGTGAGTTTATATTAAAATAATTATGTATATATATATGTGTGTGCGTGTGTATATATATATATGTTTAATTAAAAAAATCAACCTCAAGAGGTGAGTTTATATTAAAATAATTATGTATCTATATGTGTGTGTCTATATATATATATATATGTATATATATAATTTATCAACAGAAGTTTAATTTAATAAATTTACATATATATATAGATGTATATATGTATATATATATATATAGATGTATACATATACATATATAATAAATTTACATATATATATAGATCTGTATATATATAGATGTATTATTTTAAAAAATATCGACATCCCGAGGTCGGTAAATTAAAGAATTCTCTTAAAAAAAGAATGACAATATAAGTCTTCCTCCTAATTAAACACTAACTCTCAAAACCTAGTCCACTTTCACTCCCAACTGCTGATCCACCCCCGACCCACCCCATCGGCGCCGATCCCCACCCATCCCCGATCGGCGCCACGCCACCATCCCCGACCGGCGCCACGCCGCCATCCCCCACCGCAGCCACCCTCCTTCGCAGCAGCAGAGGACGTCGCGGCAGCTGCAGAGGAAGTGACGCCCAGCAGCAGGAGGTCGCGCGCCTCCCTCCCGACCGGCGCCGCCTCCATTCCGACCGGCGTCGCCTCCATCTCGACCAGCACCTCCATCCCCGACCTTCTTAGTGAAGGTGAATTTTTAGAACCTCCATAATAAATTACTTTTGTTTCTATTTAGTTGAAGTATCTCAAAATTAGAGTACTAATATACTTAGTTTTATTGATTGTTAGTTTGATTGATTGTTAGTTAGTAAGTGAATGATTTAGGGTTTTTGATTGTTAGTTTGAATTAGGTATTATTTGATTGTTAGTTTGAATTAGGGATTATTTGATTGTTAGTTTGTGTTTGTTGATTGTGAATTGAAAATTTTAATGTTAGGGTTAGTTTGAATTAGGGTATCTTAGGATTTGTTTGAAATTCGGTATTTCTTAAGTTAATTAGTTTGATTTTGGAATTGTAAGATTAGATTGAATTAGGGTATTTAAGGAGTTGTTTGAACTTGGGTATTATTTGAGTTAGTTTGAATTATTATTGAGATTTTAGGACTAATAGTTTGAATTTGGGATTAGGAATAGCTAGCTAATTTGAATTTAGGATTTTAAGTACTAGTTAGATTTTGGGATTTTAGGGCTAGTTTGAATTTGTGATTTTAAGATTAGTTTGAATTTTGAATTTAGGACTAGTTTGAATTATTATTGAGATTTTAGGAATACTAATAGTTTGAATTTGGGATTTTAGCACTATAGTTTGATTTTTGAATTCTAGGAGTACTTTCAATTTGTGATTTTAAGACTAATTTGAATTTGGAATTTAGGACTAATAGTTTGAATTATATTTGATAATTTAGGACTAATTTAATAGTTTGAAGTTGGGACACTAGCTAGCTAGTTTGAATTTAGAATTTTAGGGATTTGAATTACAACTTAATTAGAACTTATAATTAATTATAACTTGAATTTACTATAAATTGAACTTAATTAGGAATATGAACTTGAAATTATAACTTGAACTTGGAACTAATTAGCTTGAATATATAACTAATTAAGTTTAGAAATTATATATGAACTTGAATTGAAACTTGAACTTATTAAAACTTGAGAATATATATATATATATATGTATATATATATATATATATATATAAACTAATATTCTTGGATATGAAGTTTATATTTAACTAATTTAAGAACTTTTCGTGCTAGGCAACTGAGGAAGCTCAACATGTAAAAAAGTTGATACATGACTATTTTGCTTCTTTCATCAAAGTTGGAGATAAGGTTGGTGCTTCTAAATTTCTCAAGTTCAAGTACAATTGTTTTGAATAATGTGTTTGTGTCCATCTAGTATTAATACTTGGCTTTAATGCTAGTAATTATAATTGATTGTTTGTTAGTATATTATTGTTTTTGTTTGTTGGTTGTGTTATTCAATTGTTAATTTGATTTGATTATTGTTAGTTAGGTATAGATAATTGAACATTTTTATTTTAAGGTTTTTTTAAAAAGAAATTAGGCATTTTTAAATTGGGCATTGTTAGTTAGTGAAGAATTAGCATTTTTATATTTTAGAACTAGTTTAAACTTGAGAATATGTAATTTGAGGTTAAATTGAGATTTTTTTGGATTTGATTTTTGGACTAGTTAGTAAAGTGTTAATTTGAAGTTAGAAATTAGTAATTGAAGTGTTATGAGTAGAAGATGAATGTTTGAATGTCATGAACTTAATTAGAATTTGAAGTTGAACTTAGAATTTGAACGTGAACTTAGAACTTGAACTTGAACTTGAACTTAGAATTTGAAGTTAAACTTATAACTTGAACTTGAACTTGGAACTTGAACTTGAAATTAAAACTTGAACTTAGAACTTGAACTTAGAATTTGAAGTTAAACTTAGAATTTGAACTTAGAACTTGAACTTGAACTTAGAAGTTGATCTTGAACTTGAACTTAGAACTTAGAACTTGAACTTGAACTTACAACTTGAACTTGAAATTAGAACTTGAACATGAATTTAGAACTTGAACTTGAACTTGAACTTGAACTTGAACTTGAACTTAGAACTTAGAACTTGAACTTGAACTTAGAACTTAGAACTTGAACTTGAACTTGAACTTGAACTTGAACTTAGAATTTGAACTTAGAACTTGAACTTGAACTTAGAACTTGAACTTGAACTTGAACTTGAACTTGAACTTAGAATTTGAAGTTAAACTTAGAACTTGAACTTAGAACTTGAACTTGAACTTAGAACTTGAACTTGAACTTGAACTTGAACTTGAACTTAGAATTTGAAGTTAAACTTAGAATTTGAACTTAGAACTTGAACTTGAACTTAGAACTTGATCTTGAACTTGAACTTAGAACTTAGAACTTAGAACTTGAACTTGAACTTAGAACTTGAACTTGAAATTAGAACTTGAACATGAATTTAGAACTTGAACTTGAACTTGAACTTAGAACTTAGAACTTAGAACTTGAACTTGAACTTAGAACTTGAACATGAATTTAGAACTTGAACTTGAACTTGAACTTGAACTTAGAACTTGAACATGAATTTAGAACTTGAACTTGAACTTGAACTTGAACTTGAACTTAGAACTTAGAACTTGAACTTGAACTTAGAACTTGAACTTGAACTTGAACTTAGAATTTGAAGTTAAACTTAGAATTTGAACTTAGAACTTGAACTTGAACTTAGAACTTGAACTTGAACTTGAACTTGAACTTGAACTTGAACTTGAACTTGAACTTGAACTTGAACTTGAACTTGAACTTGAACTTGAACTTAGAACTTGAACATGAATTTAGAACTTGAACTTGAACTTAGAACTTAGACCTTGAACTTGAACTTAGAACTTGAACTTGAACTTGAACTTGAACTTAGAATTTGAAGTTAAACTTAGAATTTGAACTTAGAACTTGAAGTTGAACTTAGAATTTGAAGTTAAACTTAGAATTTGAACTTAGAACTTGAACTTGAACTTAGAACTTGAACTTGAACTTGAACTTAGAATTTGAAGTTAAACTTAGAATTTGAACTTAGAACTTGAACTTGAACTTAAACTTGAACGTGAACTTAGAATTTGAAGTTAAACTTAGAATTTGAACTTAGAACTTGAACTTGAACTTAGAACTTGATCTTGAACTTGAACTTAGAACTTAGAACTTGAACTTGAACTTGAACTTAGAACTTGAAATTAGAACTTGAACATGAATTTAGAACTTGAACTTGAACTTGAACTTGAACTTAGAACTTAGAACTTAGAACTTGAACTTAGAACTTAGAACTTAGAACTTGAACTTAGAACTTAGAACTTAGAACTTAGAACTTGAACTTGAACTTAGAACTTGAACATGAATTTAGAACTTGAACTTGAACTTGAACTTGAACTTAGAACTTGAACATGAATTTAGAACTTGAACTTGAACTTGAACTTAGAACTTAGAACTTAGAACTTAGAACTTGAACTTGAACTTAGAACTTGAACTTGAACTTGAACTTGAACTTAGAATTTGAAGTTAAACTTAGAATTTGAACTTAGAACTAGAACTTAAACTTGAACTTGAACTTGAACTTGAACTTGAACTTGAACTTAGAACTTAGAACTTGAACTTGAACTTAGAACTTGAACTTGAACTTGAACTTGAA